>OY992530.1:13056018-13656018 GCA_963921185.1 Dasysyrphus tricinctus
GACGGAAGCTATTTCATCGATTTCAATATCACTGTTGAGAATTGGGTTTAATATTTCGGCAGATGGGATGGAGAAATTTGTTTGCTAAAAAAGATAAGCAAGAATGAAAGTGAATGAATGATGTACTCACAACAACCTTTTCAACGATGTATGACACAACCTTGTTGGCCATAGTGTTATTTATATGTATATTTATTTACTAAAATGTACATTCCGGTAGCAATGCTTCCTTTCTCAGTAAGTTCTATTTTAATATGACCTATAACTGTAAAAAGTGGAATTTGACCAACTTTGGCCCCCTTTTTTTCCTTGTTACTTTAGACGTTTATTTCTGTTATTCATACATTTAACTGCATTATAAGATTTCTCAAAAGAAATTTGTGTTTTGAGCTATAAAAAAAAGTGTTTTCCCCTTTTTGGCCCCTTTTTTTAATCTAGAATTTTTGAATTTTTTTTAAACTTTAAAGTTCAAATTAATATTAGGTTTAAACTTTCAAAATAGGGTAAAAGGTGAAAGTCTTGTTTTCCGAGATTCTTTTGGTTCCAGAATTTGGTTTTTAATATTTTGTCTTTCAAGATATTGGTTTTCGAGTTATCGAGGTAGACCCTTAAAAAAAGCTTTAAAAAGTGTGTTTTGCCCCAATTTTTAGGTGCCTTCATTTGTCAAAGTATACGCCATCTTGTTCTTAATCTATATCCAGAACTGTATTAAAAACAATCAAAACATTTATACAGATTTCTCTCCAACAACAGTATATATATTAGGGTGGTCCTTATATTGTTTTTTTTTTTTTTGAAAATCTAACTTGGATAGGCATCAAATGACTCTAAATAGAGAAACAAAAATTTCCTAATTTTTTCAGATTTTTATTTCACCCCCCTGGTACCCCTTTTTCCACTTCAATGTACGAATAATGGAGTTAGGGTGATCTTATAACACGCAAAAAAAAAATCAGAACTTATAGCTTAGATTGAGGCGAAAAAAAATCGTATCGGAGGGGGGGTCTATTTCCCCCCGTTCAGGCGAAAGGGATCATTTTCTAAAAATTGGACCCAAAATAGAAAAAAATATTATTAAAAAAGAACGGGACCACTTACAATGGTGTGCTATAGCTTTTTTTAAAGCCATGGATCCAGACTCAAATATGTTTCTTAAATCAAGTTTTTATTATAAATATTTTCTGAAAAAATAACTTTCAAACGTACAACATTATTATTTTTGTTTTTATTTTTTAATTTGAAAATTATTTTTTCCAAAACTATTTACAATAAAAACTTGATTTAAAAAACATATTAGAGACTGGATTCATGAATTTAAAAAAAGCTATAGCATGCCACTGTAAGTGGTCTCATTGTTTTTTAATAATTTTTTTCTATTTCGGGTCAAATTTTTAGAAAATTATCCCTCCCGCCCGCACGGGGGGGAATAGACCCCCCCTCCGATAAAATTATTTTTTCGTCTCAATCTTATCTTAAAGTTCTGATTTTTTTCGCGTGTTAACCCTAAATCCAATATTTGTACCTTGAAGTGAAAAAAGGGCGACCAGGGGGTGAAATAAAAATCTGAAAAAAATTGGGAAATTTTTTTTCAATGTTTTGAATCAAATGAAGGCTATCCAAGACGATCTCCAATTTAAGGACCACCCTAATATACATACATATATAAACCCTTAAATAAAGATTATTTTGCCCCTTTTAGGGCCCTTTTTTTAGGTTATGTCTCTGGAACACCGTGGCAATGTTTCGTGCCTTTCGTTATTTTATCGATATTCTTACAAACAATGTTCAAGTGAAATAGCCAGTTGCATTCCTCCCCTTAAACAATTCCGCCGTAATACTCGTACTTCTAGGAATGCACATCAGTTTACCCTTGAGCCCAATTTCGGACGTACTGTAAAGTATAGAGATTCTTTTCTTAGTCGCACTACCCGAATGTGGAATGCTTTACCTGACTCTCTATTTCCCTCCCATTTCGATATTCAGAACTACAAAACCAATGTGCATCGGCATCTCCTCTTGAATCCTTCCCTTTTTTCCTAACGCTCGCACTGTGTTTAATCATTTTAAGGGTAGTCACAACCCCTTTAGTGCGCGCTTATTATAAAAAAAAAAAAAAAAAAAAAAAAAATGTATTATTTTCTTTAAATCCATGCTTTTTTTGATATGGCGAAATACACCTAAAAATCTATGAAAGTCAATTTAGACATTGTATTCCCGCCTCCGACTTTTATAAAAAAGAAGTGTTGGTCTGCTATAATTGTCGGTCGTAAAAATAGTAACTTTAAATAGTATCTGGAATGAAAAATGTGAGCTGAAACATACCCAAGGTTTCAGGCTGAAATCTTTTTGAAGATCAGTGAGAACAAATTCCAGTAAGGGTGCATATACTGATACTCTGTAGTATAGTGTTCCTAAGCTGAATTCCTTTAATAGTCGGAACGTCCACCATATAATGAGGTATTCGAAAAAATTTCACCTCTTTTGCACGCTGTCAGATATTATTCGAACTACCTAGCGTCCATTGTCTTCCGGCAACTAAAAAGTTTTTTGAAAATTGGTTAGAAACATCATGAAGTAACGCTCCATTATTTATGTATGTACGTACATATGTATGTCCATGAAATGATAAATTTTACCATATAAGGAAGATAACGGTGGCTGTTTAAATATTGTAAATGTAGAGAGCGTGTTCGTAACCGTCAAATGTGTTTGCAAGTAAATTGACTGACTTTGATCAAACGGATTTTGGGCAAGAATATTTGATGAGCGCAGTATCTGTTACAAAAAATGATGATCATTTGACGATCAAATTGACTTTAATTTGACAAAAACGGCTAGTTTCTAATTTCTCTTATAGGATGAAGGCAATCCCTGTTTTTTCCACCTTTTTCAGACATTTTTAGTTATTTCCAAGTGTTGGTTATAATCAGTTTGAAGGAGCACGGTCGCTTTTTCTACGGCTCGTTTGTGATAAATTTTTGAGCGTGTGTTTCCAAATATTCATTCTGTCCAGCAAGGGTTTTGTCATAAGAGCTTTCGTAAAATAAAAGATTTTTGACTATAAGCAACAAAATGAACTTATTTTTTATGTAAAAACACAAGCCAAGGATATTTTCTCAGATACTTGTATCCAAAATGGGGTTAAGTCCTAAACATTGAGCAAGTGCCAGGAAACTTGTATTCCCCCTTGGGTGCCAAGAATTAATTTTATAAATGTAGAACAAAATTAAGTTTGATAACATTTTATTACATTCATAATTTATGCCTCGTCCATTTTTGTCCCCATCTCTGTATTCGCGCCTCATGGCAGGAGTATTTTGCCCAGTATTTCTAAGCTTTAAAGCGATTAGAACTTAATTTATCGTTACGAGCTCGATTATGACTAATTTTGCTACAGCTAGTGTATTTTTTTCAGTTTATTTAAATAAATTAATCTCAATTTAAATTTGGTCTCTCCAATACAGTTTCAGTAAGAAAACTGGCAAAATGTTGTCCTAAACTGGTTAAAGAGCCACGTGAGACTATTCTTATGTTACAAACCAAAATATGTACTTTTAAGTGACAGCAAACATAATAACTTGATAGAAAACTCCATTAGCTTTCTGAAATCAGTTTAAACTCAACTTAATATCATCAGGTAGTCTATTTCATCTTGTCTTGTAACTACATATAAAATTCCGTATGTTTACATTAAAGAAGTGCCAAAAACAGTAAATTTTAATATAAAATTTTACTGAGCCTGTCCAAATGTTACAGACTGTATGTATTTTCCGAAAACTATAAAGAACAACTAAAAAATCTCAAACAAATATTAATATATCATGGACAATATTTTTGTTCACAATAGACTTGTTAAAAAAATATGTTACTTTGACATTTATAGTGGTTCCTAATTTGATTTATTTCTAAAATTTCTTAGTTTTTTTTTTTAAATAACCTAAGACATAGTGTTTTGATTAATATGACAATATATTGTTAAAAAATAAATCTTATATTTTTGTATTTTTCTTTAAAAATATTAAAATAAAAATACATATTTTCAATCTATTTTAAATTTAATATGAAAAAAATTAAATAATATAATAATAAAACAAAATTTGTCATAAATATGGTCTATTAAAAAATTTTCTTGTTTCATTTTCTTCTTACCAAACCAACAATATATTCATATTTTTTTTTTGTTCCTATTATTAATTGAAACATCACAAAAATGAGTGTATCCTATCATTACACGTATATAATAAAAAAAAAATGAAAACATCCTTCCTTCAGCTCTCTATAACATATTTTACACAAGACAAAAAAAACAACAACAACAAAAAAGACAAAATTATTCACATCAAAAGCTCTTTAAAAACACTTTAACATGTTTTAATCGTGTGCTATCAAAAATTATAAAATGAATTTCCTCTCACTCTCTTTTTGCCTATATAGTTTCTCTTTCAATTACAAGCGCGCACATCGCACGACTCATGAACCACATCACACCCCTCTTCTGAGCCTCCACAAAAAAAAACAAAAAAAAAAATAACCCCCTCACCCTCACGATTCCACCCAAAGGAATTCTATACATTTCACAATAGCACAATATTTCGACAACAAACCGTGTAACCTATTTATATCTTTATATCTACAAGATATACACAACATCAGCAAGAGATGGAGAGTTTCTATACAAAATATACACAAACAACCACAAATTAAAAAGAAAAAAGAAAACAAAAAAAAAATCGAAAAGATACTTTCCTCGTGTTATCTAAAAGGTACAACTTTCAGATAATACAGAATCCCCCCGAAAAACTGCACGAATTTTCGAATTTTTGAGATAAAAACACACCGCAAAGATACATTTTCCCAAATGAAACACACAGCTGAATAAAATCTCTCTCTCTCACAGAGATTTCGCATGCACATCAAAGAGAGAGAGACAGAGAGAAAATCATGTGAAAATTCACAGAGTTATAGGAAAATTCGCTTTTCCTCCCATTCAGCAGCCCACATCACATCAATAAGATGAAACAGTGGACCATCCATCCATCGTGAATACAGCCAAGCATCTCGCGTGCTCCGTGGCTTTTAAAAAAAACCAAAGAGATTCTCTCTCCATTGTTGTGCCATGGTCTAGTGTCCTATCGCAGTTGGTTCGCATGCATACGCAACATACCAACATTTTTTGCACGGCGCGTTTTATTTTAATTTTTTTTTACTATCAAAAATAAATTATGTGTATAAATATATTTTCATTTAGAATTTACTTTGCAAATTAAAAAGAAAATTTCTTAAATTTATTTATATATAAAAAAAATTGTATATAATACAAAATTCAAATAAATAAATTAAAAAAAAAATATAAAATACAACACCCAACAGTGCTCTTTATCGTCGATTTTCGTGTCTTATTTGTGTTGAAGTCTTTGAAAAAAATTAAAATCAAATAAAATATTTGCAAATGAAAAAGAAAAAAATTGCAAATTTTCAAGAATATTACAGAAAATCCTTATAGAAAAAAAATTATCCAAAAAAAAGGAATAGAGAAAAAAAAACGAGACAAAATGCTTTAAAACGTCCTGCAAAGAATTTGTTTTAAGTTAAAACTTAATTTTATTTATTCCTTCTTCTTGTCATCGTTTCGTCGTCGTCTTCGTCGTCGTCGTTGTATTCGTTGTGATCCGTCGGTAGTTTTTGATAATTTTCAAATCCTTTAGAAAATTTTGACGGAAAAAGTTTTTGCATTTAATTTTTTTTCTTAAATCACACAAAAAAAGGAGAAAAAAAAAAGAAATATAGAAAATGTGAAAAAGTATTTGTTGTGTATATATCAAGTTCGACGACGTGTAGGATGTGGTGGTGGTTGATGTGGATACCTGAAAGCAGCAATTAAATTCATAAAAATTGATGGTCTATCAAGGATACTATCGCGTATCAATTAAAAATCAAAATCTCAAACACAGAGAAAAAATCTTCTTATTTTAACATCATGGATATGGATAATGATTTTAATATGCATACATGGATAAATCGAGGTGTGTATAGTTGAAGAAGAAATGTCGCAATTTAATATTGCAACACATCAATAACTATAGAGGGTTGGTTGGTTGTTAAACGAAGAGGACAACACAGGACACCATTGTATGCGATGTATTAAAAATCCGACCTTCACCTATTTTTGTTTCCTTGGGTGGCATTGCTATGCTATGCTCTGTGCTGTGTGTGTCCTCCGAAATGCATGTGTGTGTGTGTTTGTGTGCGCACTTTTATGCCTCGTTAAATTCCTTTACATTTTTATATCCTAGTTTTGAGTAAAATATTGTTATAGATACATCAATTATTACTACCAAAAAGGTCCTTAGAAAATGAATTTGGTTTTAAGCTCAAAGAATAAAAAAAGGAACAATAAAACAGGAGAGATTTTTTTTTTTAATATTTTACTTGCTGTATTTGTAGGTGTAGGTATATCCTTTTTAGAATGAGATCTATAGTATGATGGTTTTGCGCGCCATCTTTTTCGCTCTTGCACATCCTTCCAAAGGTAGAACATCTAATTCACAATCATCAGTGAGTTGTGACACTATTACCTGTGATGGTATTTGTGTTGCAAGTGCAATCGATGCTCGTTCGACACAATAAAATGAATTAACCAATTTTAAATATGTGTCTGTGTAAGGAGAATGATGATGGGGATAATGGAGATGTTAATGATGATGAGATGAGTGATTTGTGATGCTGCTGATGATGGATGAAATAATGGACCAATTTTGAATTTTTATTTAATTTTCTTCTTTTGTTTTTCACTCCTTTAAAGGACTTTTTGAAAGATAGTAAATGTGCACATGTCATAACATGGAGGGAGAGAGAAAGACACACTGCGATATATCTACCAACATATATGTAATTTGATGAATGAAAGAGAAAGAGAAATAGAGTCTGTCTGTCTACCTGAGATATGATAAAATGTAGTTTGGGAAAGTTATTGATTTTTTTTTATATTTTTTTTTTATTTTATGTGTGTAGATACAGCTCTGATGGCAAACATCGTCAGCAGCATTATCAATTAACGATTTTTGTGTTTGTCTTTTTATATGTACCATAATATCTACATAAAATAACAACAACAACAAAAACAACATTAAAAGATGTAATTTTATCCATTGTAAAACCAACCATGGGCATGCTGCCAATTAATTGATGTATTTACTTAAGACTTGCAAAAGACTGATGATGGTGATGACGATGATTTAGAAAAGAGGGAGAGGTTGTGATAGGAGGGGGGAGGAAGACATAGGAATATATGGATAATGAATATGCATAACAAGAAGCAAAATAATAATGATAATAAAAATAAAATTAAATTTAATGCATGCAATAAGAAGGTCTTCACAAGATTTTTTTCTTTCTTCTTTTTCAATGGATACGCTGCTGAGAGTATTAAATAAAATTAATTTTAAGAAGAAAATATTCATGTTTTTTTTTTTTTTTGATTATATTTTTGTGATGGCGCTCGCGCCCTGTCGAGACACACATGTGCGATAATTTGTCATTTTAATATTATGAAATGACAATTTAATATTTATATAAAATAGCAAATCATCAATTTATAAAAAAGAGAGAGATGTGCTACCCCTAAAATACTTCTTTTTTTCAATTACGATAAATTTGGATTTTCTTATTGAATTTGAAAAAAAAAAAATATTCCACATACGCCCGAGTGAGCAATAATAATCAATAAATTAATTTTCTTTATCATTTTTCATTCATGATGATCAGTGAATTGTATTTTTTTTTGTGTTATTTAATTTGTGTGTGTTGTTGCTGTTTATTTTTTTGTATATTCATGGTTAATAATTGGAAAGCCATTATAATATACGATACGAGGCTATGTTTTTTCGTGTGCTTAATATGTGATTTCTTAGGAAAAAAAAAAACACTTAATACAGATTAAGAATGAGTTTACGTTTTTTTTTTTTCTTTTGAATGTTTTGTACAAATTACTTTTTTTTTTGTTCAAGGAAAAATTATCATGTTATTTTTTTTTTCATTCTTGATTTCATTTATTGGGAATCACAGAGCGACGCGTACGTAGAAATTGAACCCTTAGTTTATCTTATTCACGTGTCGTTAAATTTTCCAATTGACTTCATTTTTCTTTCCTAGTCAAAAAAAAAAAACGACGACGGTGGTTGTTGGTTGATACGTGATATTCTATATTATACATATACTTTGATCAGAACGAGAGGATGTGATTATGATGATGGTATCATTTATTTGATTAAATATATAAAACACCTTTTGCGCTTAGGTACCGATGAGGATATAGAAAATTAATACTCCTTAATGAATATCAAGTTTAGAGGAAGTATAAAATTGAGATTATTGAAGATTATTTTCAATACATGCATCTTTATAATTGAAAAATGTTGAAAGGAGCTCATGTTTATAGGAAAGAAATAGAACATTAGATTGGTGTCCACTTTTTAGTTTACTTTTAAGTGTTAAGCTTAGTATAAACATTAATAAAAAAATTAAATCTAAGTAAAAATCAATAGATCTTATGTGAATAAATTTAGAAATATAATTAATAGTCTATCTTTTGACTTTGATAATTTTAAAATGTTTTGTTTGTTTCGATTCAAATTTTGGTCTTCCAAAATATATATAGACCAATTCCATTATTGCGGGTTGCAGTATTTAGAGATATTTAAAGTTTCTTATCAAAATAATGGAAAACATTTTGAATGAAATATAGGTAGATACCTGTTTTTGTTTTATTTTTTTTAAGAATTTAAATATAATGCATCAACTGCAGGAAGATTTAAGTGGATAACCCCGGTAACATCCAAATTGGTTAATTTTTCAAAGATTATTATAGCACAAGAGGCCAAAATTTTGATTATTTATCAAATTTTTATTATGGACCATTAATTAAAGCAAAATTATGGAAACGAATTATGTATTTGTTTTTTAATCAACGGCAAGTGCAGTGCGTGGATAACACTTATAATCTAAGTTACCTTATGGGATCGTTATTTTAACCTCACAAAAGAAAGAAATATTTAAATAAAAATATATCAAAATTACTCTAATATTCTTTTACACATAAGCTATTGAAAAAAGATACAAAAACGTTATTAAGGCACATCAAAATTAAGAGTAAATTAACCGTAACCAATTTAAAGAAGTTTTTCTCTGATATTATTATCAAAAACCAAAATGGATTACAAACTGACGTTTTGGATTTTTCAAAGGCGTTCGACCATGGTTTAATTCTAAAATACTTAACGACCATTGGGCTCCCAAAATGGTTTTTAGTTTGATTGGAGTCATACTTATGCTACAGATCCCATGTTTGTTTATTTCAAAAACAAAGTATTACAAAAGATAATTGTGCATTCCGGAGTTCCTTAAGGAAGGCACTTATGTGTTTTTCAAAAAAATTACCAAAAGACAGATTTTAGACGATTAAATTACTTAAAAAATGAGCCATTAAACAGCTCTGTAAGTTTATTAATCTCAAAGTTACAGTGGATCAAAGGTCACCTATGTCTCTTATATGGTAGCGATGAAATGACGTTTTTTAAGGATTTTCGCTTATTTCAAATTTTTTTTTATGATATCTAGAATATATAGTACTGCTTTTGCTTGTCTGTGAGATGAGTCTTCTATTATGACTATAGATATCATCAAACAAAAATTCAGAAATAAGCGAAAAACCTTAAAAACGTCATTTCATCCCTACCATATATAAGGCATAGGTGACTTTTGATCCACTGTAACTTGGAGATAAATAAACTTACAGAGCTGTTTAATGGCTCATTTTTTATATAATTTAATCTTCTAAAATCTGTTCTTTGGTAATTTTTTTGAAAAACGCAATTTCAACGAGTTATTAAACAAAATCAAAATTGTTTTCAAGATGGTGGCCATTTCCTTTCCCCTACCACCCAAAAAACTTGATTTTACAATAAGGAGTTATACTTAAACATAAATCACAAAACAAAATTTGCCCAGCGATAAGCAAAAATTTTATAAGTTTCTTGGACTAAACTCACTGCACCATGAAGTTCTTCTCTGAAACTATTGGTTCTACGAAAAAAAGTATGTTAACATTTTGTGTGTAGAATATCATAAGCTTTAATTTTTAGCTTCAAATTTTTTCAATAAAACCGATAGTTTAGGAGCAATTCCCAAAAAACTGAACTTCAACCCCTTTCACCCCCCATAAAAAATTCAGCCCCGGGCCAAATTTAGGGTACTTTTCAGGAAATGCTTAAGACGTCATAATAAGCCACTCCACCGAAATTCAGCTTAATCGCAATTTTTTCGAAGTTTGGCCATTTTTTTGACTAATTTTCCTGGGCTTTTAATAATTTTTATTTTTGTGATCTTTGCGTTTCATAGGTAATGGACCCAAAATTAAACTTCAGTAAATATATCGCTCATATAATTAACAAACAAAAAACGTTTGGGTGTTTCCATCGTTACGGGTGTGACAGTGAGACTCCTTATTTTATTAATTATTCACATATTATTTCTAATTTATAAATAAGAACTTTACTAGACTATAGGACACCTGAAGCCCTTTTAAAAAATTAGTATATTAAAGTATCAAAAATTAGTGGTTCAGATATAGGACTCAATTTAGTTGCGTTACGGGTGTGACCTCAGAAAACTGGAGATTTGCGATTAAGATATCTGATTTTCATGTAGTGTTAAATATTGTATGAAAAGTATGTATCATTCTTTTGCAAATATTAACCCAGATAGTTGATCTTCAGTTTCAGTTAAGAAATGAGAACAGTGTTGCCGCTGAGGAATTTGAAAAAGTCGCATAAAAAAGGGTCACGAGGAAAAAAAAGTCGCACTAAGAAATTTTTTGATAAGTAACAAAAACAAAAATCTTATAACTTACCAAAACAAAAAATCAGTTCTCCTATTTAATCAAATTCCCTTCAACTTCACAAACAAATTAAAATCTGTAGCTTTCGTATAAATATTAAGTCTTAAGATTAATTTGCTTCTTCACATCCACGGTTCACTTTACGTAGAGTTAGAGCCTAAAACCGTTAACCAATTTTCTTCAAACCTTATGCATATTTTTTTTAAGAGCATGTTCATAAATATTTCAATTTTGAAGAAAATTTGTTAGCTCGCTTAGGCTCTAGCTTCATGTAAAATGGGCGTGAGTTTTCCGTATCATATTTGTACCAAACACCTGGCACCTATGTTCAAGCTGGTTGGAACTTAAGAACTTTGGAAAATGGCAAAGTAATTACAAAAAAAAACTATAGAAAAGAATAATATTGAAATGCTCGTATTGAATATTCCAAACAAATAATATTTTTTAGCAAATCCAAAATATCTTTTTTTCAAAATTTTGACATTAACATCTTAATGTTGAAATGTTTCCTTTGTTTTATTAATCTTAAATGTTCTTTAAAAAAAAATATGATTAAAATCGTTGGAGCCGTTAATGAGAAAATCAAAGACATTATTGTGTCCCCATGCCCTCTCACATTTTCAGTTTTGGGGGACGAAATAGTTTTTCCGTTATTTTGAACCGAAACCTTAGGGAATCACCAACAAATGATAACTTCAAAATTCGAAGAAATCGTTTCAGTGTTTTGGGCTTAGGTTGAGGTACAAATAGACAGACAGAATTGTGCCATACACTTTTTTGAGGTTCTCTATCATCGTAATGACGCAGTACCTCGTGGCATGATGGTTAGTGTGTAGGGCTGCCATGCCGAAGGTGTGGGTTCGATTCCCAGCCGTGTCACCTACAAACAGAAATGTTTTATCTGAGGTACTGCCTCTTGCCTTTTGTGAGGAACTGTCAAATCTTCCAAGAGTATACTTGTCTGCTTGTCATGAAAAAGTGCTTCCCATTTAGCCGTTCGGACTCGGCAAAAAACTGTAGGTCTCCTCCATTCCTGCCAAGAACACGCACACAGGAATGGTTGAGAGTTGTAAGTCATTAGGCCCTGGTTCTCCACGAGCTGTTGCGCCACCCAATTTATTTTTATTTATTTATCATCGTAATGACATATTTTATTATTACATACCTCAATTTTTTTGTCTGAACATTCGTGCCATATAGGCAAATATGAAAAAATGTGCGGATTATTTCAATACTTAATTACTGGACAGTTACTGTACGATTATATGCAGAACATAGAAAAATCGAATTGGATTTTCAAAATATAGAGGTAGCAAGATTTGATTCAATTCCACTGACCGTCTGCGATCCCGACGAACCAAGCCGATTTCAAATCGTATCATAACTACATGTGTTTTCTTCATATATGTAAATGGAAATCGGAGAGGTATTTTTTAAGAATAAACCAAGAACTTAACCTTGTCCACACAATTTTCTAGAGATGGGGTCAGAAAAGTCGCAAGATTTCTAAAAAAGGGTAAAAAGAGCTAGTTTTTTAAAAAGTCGTCTCATGGTCGCATGAGGCAATAAAAAGGGTCAAAGTGCGACTAAAGTCGCACAGCGGCAACCGTGAATGAGAACCAAAACTACGAAAAACTATACAAATTTTTTATTTATTTTTAATTTTTTAATCGCCTTTGTCCTATTCTTTTGCTCAGCAAATAAAAGAAAAGATAAATTTGTTCTCTTTCGCACAGAGAACATAAGTCACTTTGGAAAGAACAAAATTCAACGATGTGGTAAAATCTGCAACTATTTGGTTGCATGTGCGCACAGTTACATATTTTTCTTTATGACACAAATTGAAAAACCGATTTCAGGCAATCGTCCAGTTTGTGGCAAAACACAAGCTGAAAAGTTGCTCGAATCGACGACTGAATAGTTTCTGCATGTGCGCGCTGTCCCATATGAGTCAATAGGATTCATTTTTGCAACCAAACAGTTGCGAAACTGAAAGTTGCATGTGCGCGACTAGCCTTAAAGCCGATTAAATTTTTATTTAAAGTAGATTTTCTTAGAATAATATCCCTACGTCATGAATTTCATGTGAAAATCAACAAAACTAAAATTGAGTTGAAAAACAAAAAGAATATGATTTGAAATGCCCACCTGTTACGGGTGTGACATAGGCTTAAAATTTTAAATACGGGGTCAGTATTAATTTCAAATTCTTGAAATTTCGTCTGACAGTAGATCATTATTCTCCTTTTTTCCCCAAATTATCACATTGATACAAATTTTTTTCTTCTAGTAATGAAACAAATTTTTTTTTGTTACGGGCGTGACACTAACCACTTTATGAATCAGCTGCCTAAAAACTAAAATTGTATTTACTATTGAATAATTAAATGACATGAAAACGTGTTTAGAGTTCAGATAAGGGCAAATAACCACCGGTTCTCGAATTGTGAAACATTTATTTATTGCAAATAGGGTTTTGAGCTTCTGATAACAAAAAGTGAATTTTGGAGACCTATTCAGCGAAGTGGCTCGAGCTGCGAAATAAGCGGCGATAAAAAAAAAATTATTGATAATTTCACTTTTAAAATTAAACATGTCTAACGGTACTTTTTTCAATTCGAAGTCATATTTTGTGATTTTTAGTAAAGGGTCGTTTTCTATGGGATCACCCGTATGTTAAAATTTGTTTGTCGGTTTTCAAAATAATTTCAAGACCCATCCTCTTGTGCGATGAAACATCGAGTACTTTTGCTGTGATTAATGTCCGAGTTATCAAATAAATATCAATCGCCTGGAACCTGTGCAAAAACGATTCCTTCTTTATGCACTTCGCTTACTGCCATGGAATATCAAGACACATCCACCACAATATCACCAGTATCTGGCCTTTATTAATTTACCATCTGAGACTCAATGAGGAACGGTCTCCAAAGTATTTGTGGTTAATGATGTTTAGATTGCAGCATTTGATTCTGAAAATCTGTTATCACAACTTAGCCCACATATTTATTATCGTAGTTCTAATATAAGAGTACATAATTATGTAATTTAATCATTTCTTGGAAGTTTTGAAAAGTGTTCAACATTTTCGAATTTCTAAACTAAAATAATTCATTGAAGAAGATATATCTGGTTTCTTGAAAATCAGTTCAAAAACAATATTTCAGGAAGATATAAGATGTTATTTTATTTAAGAGATCTTGTTTTTCATAGCTACACTATGAACACGCAAAGAAATATTTACTTCTTTGGAAATTTAATCGTATGATAAAAAAAAAACATTCCACATACGCCACAGTGCACATAAGAGGTACATTCTCATGTAATTCTGCGCTGGAGTTTTTATTTAACAAATTTTTGATTTGTCTTGTTTGAAAAAGACATCGTTTAAATATAGTTATCTACATTGTACATTCATGTAAATGTATACACTTTAGGACGGTCGCTTTATGTTTTTTGTTTGGCTTTTTTAGACATATCAATAATTTAAGTAATTATTACTTATTTCGCATTCACAATAGTACTCCAAATGACATTTTTTGCCTGCAGAAGTAGTTAGAAACCTGATTTTTTTTATTAAATTCTTTCTCAATTTGAGAGCTGGTGCTTATTTTCCTTAATATATATTTTGGTGTTATTAGGTTCTTAAATTTTAAATACAAACTAAGTTTTTGGACAGTTGATTCAAAAATGGTAAATGGCATGGCACGCCCGTAACTAATTATAACATCTATGTTCCATTAATAGAGGAACGAAATTTTTATCAAACTGATAATAACTTGGGGAAAAAAGAAGAATATTAAATTTCAAGAGTTTTAAATTAATGCTAAACGCGTATTTAATTTTAATTAATTTAAAGTCAATGTCATACTTCCTGTGATAGGTTTAATTTCTCACTTCATGTTAGAAATGACTATACATCTTCATATGACAACAATTTCCCGATAAAAATCGTTTAAAAAATAGTCAACGAAATTAAAGGAACACATTTTTTTCAATTTTTGTTAGTGTTTTTTGTAGAGCTGTATCTTTTTGACGAGTGGTATTGAGTTGAAACAAAGAGCATTCTACAGCTTTATGTTTTTTGTTTCGATATTTGTTTGCAATTTTTTTTTGAAGTAGAAGGTCCTCATTTCTATGGATAACTTTTTTTTGGTCAATCAAATGTAATGATCAGAAACCTTGATTACTCAGCTTCAATTAAATTTTTGTCGTGCAATTTTTGTTTGCATGGTTTATCTGACTTTGAATGAAAAAAGATACTTTAAGCCTAGGTTACCAATATCTCAGCAAATAATGACGTTATAAGAAATTCAAAGACAGTTTTGGAAACTAGAGAAAGCGTTTTATAAGATCTTTTTAAGATTTTGTAGAAATAATTTTTTATTACCGTTCAGCGTTAGTTTAAAAAAAGTACTCAAAACCGACTTTTTGTGGTCTTTTCGTAATTCTTTTTTGCTTGCGATATATGTAGGTACTATAGGGCAAGTTTTGGATTCGTGCAAAAAAAAATTTCGAGATAACAATCAAACATGACATTACGATGATAGAGAACACGAAAAAAGTGGGTGGCACAATTCTGTCTGTCTGTCTGTCTGTCTGTATCTGTCCATACCTCAACCTACAGCCACTGAAGCGATTTTCTTCAAATTTTGAACTTAAGGTTTTTTTGTAACTCTCCAGAGGGGAAATTGAATTTTTTTTAGCTCAAAAAATAACGGTACTTTCCATACAACCGTTAAGGAAAAGCCTATTTATCTCAAAAACGGCTCCAACGATTTTGATAAAAAAAATCAGTGTATTATTGTAGATATGATATACCTTTTAGTAAGAAAAAAAATCACCAAAAACATTTATTAACGGTACCTGTCATATAACGGTTTTTTTTATTTTTGGTTTTCTCATTAACCGCTCATCCGATTTCAATAAATTTTTTTGCACAAAAGCTTTGTTAGAATATAAATAATACTGCATACCAAAATTTTTGAAAAAATAAATTTTGGATTTTTAAAAAAAGATTCAAAATTTCTTTTTGAAAATTCAATATTTCAAAAACGGGTCGATGAATTATTTTGAAATTTCAGTTTTAAATGTATATAAATATATACTCAAAATTGGCATACCAAATTTTTTTTTGAAAAATGTTACAAAAATTTTATACATAAAAAATTAATTTTTAAGAAAACGGCTCCAACTAATCAAATGGCATACTTTTTTTTTGCGCTCTAAGTTATTTATCAGGCTGTTTAACAATTAAAAAAACGATTCAAATGCTTTTTTATACTTTTTCTATAATTACTTGAATATTTTTTAAAGTTCTTAAGTTCCACACAACTTGAACATAAGAGCAAGTACGTGCGATCCAGTCGTGCATTTTATTTTATTTACAACTATTGATTGCATGGCTTACGTTGGTATTCAAATTTGTAGACTTTTAAAGCAACAATATTTTTGTAAAGTTTCAAATTCTTACAAACCAACTATAGGAAAAAATTGTGTTGACACAAGAAAAGAGAAGATTTTTTTCACAGTTTTGTATTAGTTAGATACTTTTTTGACTTAATATGAAATAAAAAAGTACATCTAACAAAAAAAAAAATACAAGAAGGTTTTATAATACAAATTCTATATATTACTGAAATAAATCAGCTAGGTAGAAGACTTAGCATTAAGGATTGGACTTGTTGAATTATTGATTCAAAATAGCTTTTTATGGTCTCTAGTCCTACAAAGCTAAGTCTTCTACTTGGCTGATTTATTTCAGTAGTATATAGAATTTGTGTTATAAAACCTTCTTATATAGAAACTATGTCTGGCCCCGGGCAAAAAAACTTCCAGCTTAATGATAAGGAATTCTAATCTTGTTGGATATAGATTACAGTGTATTTTCGTTGAAAAATTCATGTAAGTTGAACTGAACTTAATACAAATTGCGTATGACAGGGTCCTCACTGTGTCACTGATGAGTTCAAGTGAGTAAGCCGAACGAAGCGCCAATTTGTAGGACTAGAGGCCATAAAAAGCTATTTAAAAAAAAAAATCAATTTAAAAAATTTTCAAACAAAAAAACTTGAATTTTTTTTTAATTCTGTTTTTTTTTTAATAATGTATCTACTTTTTATTTCATTTCAAGTCAAAAAAGGAATTTAACTGTGAAAAATTTTAAAAAATTAAATAAAATAGCCTTGTTTGAAAAAATTTGCTTTTGAAGTTGGGAGCACATTATTTGAAAATTCATGAAAATGTGCTATGTAAGAATCAATTAAAATAGATATTTTTAGATATAGGTAAGAGTAAGAAAACCAAAACGCTAGGCTGGTTCAAAACAAAAAAAAAAGTATATGAAAGGGGGGTCTATGTTCCCCTGTTTAAGTAGGAGGGGTAATTTTCCTTAAAAAGTTACTTAAACTAGAAAAAAAAAAATATTAAAAACCAACGGCAACATCAAAAAGATCATGGTGTATTTTTTTTTTTTTAGAGTTAGGACTCCATTCTGTAATTTAGTTTTTAAATTTATTCATTTCCATGAAAAGTTTTTTTTTAATCTAATTTCAAACTCAAAATTTTGAAAAAAAAATCATTACTACTATTTTTTTTTAAATTAAAATTTTCTTAATTTAGTTGGTTTTTTGTTTTGAATATTCAATGCTTTTACCAATCTTAAGGAAAAGTTTACAAACCAGATGGTTGTATGTATGTATTTAAATTTTTGATAAAATTGAAAATAACAAAAACTCTCTTTCTCTTCGTTTGTTGTTTAATGTTTGGTACCTTCATTTAAACGGTAATTTTTATCAACAAACACACTGATTTTTGAATTTGCTGTCCTAAAATTAAACCTATAGAATAATTTTCCATCATTGTTTCATTTTATTGACCTTGGTAATGAAATGACGATTACTCTCGAAGTCTATAAAATTCTAGTTAAAACGTTTGCGTTCAATGAAGTTTTATTTTTTTTTTTTACTAAATGACCGTGTAGAATACTCAATCTAAGAGACATAATGCATGTTTCTTAACATATTTTCAAAAATGATTATAATGTGAATTTTGATAAAATAACCACATTTAGCAGAATGCATTAGCATCACTTTAACACATTCTTAATAGCATTTTAACGTCATTAAAATTTCAAAATAAAAATGTGTGTAGTTTTTGACACAAATATACTCTAGAGCATCGGTTCCCAAACTGTGCTCCGCGGAGATTCCGCGAAAGAATCTGCAGGGTTCCGGGAATTTCTTGAAGTAAAAACAAAAAATATTTTTTGTAAGAAGTTTAAAAAAGCTTTCAAGTGACTTTTGCTATATTCTAAGTTTTCTGTTTTGTATAATTGGAACTTAACGGAAGTTACATTTTGCATTAGTTTGCACTTCTTTTTCTCGGTGAGCTGCGGAGATTAAAAATTTTTATGAAAAGGAGTCCGCTCCAGTAAAATTCACGAAAGTGTGTAAAGATACATATGGTACCTAATTTAGTAGGTTCGTTCATTGAAGTTTAATTTGGATTGACCCAGGTTTTCGTGACAACCCTGTGAAAGCTAGGTTTTTCTATGCTACATTTTCTATGCATTGTATTATGTGTATCACATGAGCAATAAATTATGAAATTAACTAATCTTGCTGAAATCTATAGAAAATTCAACAAAATGCTACAGATTTGCAGGGAAAATCAGCAACATTACCTATTCTTCACGAGAGACAAACTGTTAAAAAAATGATTTCTGGTTAACCTGTGCTTCTATAAGCAGTGCTGAATGCTTTCCAGTTTTAAATGATTTTTTTGAAGGAAACATGCTGGAGCTCAGCTGATATTTGCGAGGATCTTGGCAAGACTTTCCGAGTACTAATTTTGACATCGGTACATGAGCACAAAATCTAATTATAATGAAAACTCAGACTACGACATCAAGCATTCAGGAAAATGTATCTCTGATAGATTTGCAGAGTTTTTTTTTTAACATTAAAATACAATTTTGTATTATCTACTCTTAATAAAGATCCCCGGATTTTCTGATACAGCTTTGGGGAATAAAACGTAACTTAAAAACTATTTAATAATCATACAATGAAACTGAGATGTGCTCCCGAGCGCACCTCACTTAACTAAAACTGACATTTGGTAAAATAGGAGTGCCAAAAAGAGATAGATAGTAAGTACATTATTAGGCCAGGAAAAATGGGTTCCGAGGTTGAAAAAATTAATGCATGAAATATTAAAATTGAAATCGACGCAGAATTGCAGCCTCTATAACATATCCAAAGTCCCCCAAAATCCCCGCATTGGCTTTTTGTGTAGATGGATTTGAAGAGGTGCAGACGGGGAGAATTTGGAGGTCTATCAAACTAAAATATTTGTTTGGGTAAAATCTAATCATATGATACGCTTTAAGGGAAGTTTTTAACGCTGAATCTAATGAAACCAAATTCAAAATGATACAACCACCCAAAAAGAAGTTATAGTCCTTTTTATGTAATGATGACTTTTTTTTCAGGTACAACAGGTAAAATATTACCGAAAACCCTTTGAAAATAACGGTATGCTAATGAAACTTGGAATGAATGTTTCATTTGTCATAGGAACTAAGAATCAAGAGAGTCCCTAAAAATATCCATGGTGAAAGGGTGTTTTTTTTAAGGGGGTTGGGCAAGTGAAGAATGTTTACCATAACACCCACGAAAAAACTCTTACACTCATGAAACTCGCCAAAAACATTAAATTTGTCATGGCAACCAACAATCAAAATAGTCCTCATAAATATATTTGTTCTGGGGTTTTTTTTATTAAAGAGAAGGAAAATCTGGGAAGAAGTTGGAAGATTTGAGCCAAAACTCCGATTTGGTGTAATTGAAATATATACACTAAGTATGGTATATGATTTAAGGGTATTTTTTAACGCTGAATCTAATAAAAGCAAAACTAAAATGATACAAGCACCTTTAACAAATTTATGGCCCTTTTCAAGCAAAAATTAATTTTTGAAATCGTATTTTCCGTAGAACAAATCAAAAGTTAACAGTAACCAAAAACACTATCAGAACAAAGATATTTGTATGGACTATTTTGATTCTTGGTTGCCATGAAAAGTTTAATATTTTTGGCGAGTTTCATGAGTGTAAGAGTTTTTACGTGGGTGTTATGGTTAACATTCTTTGTTGCCCCTCCCCCTTAAAAAAAACACCCTTTCACCATGGATATTTTTAGGGACTCTCTTGATTCTTAATTCCTGTGACAAATGAAACATTCATTCCAAGTTTCATTAACATACCGTTATTTTCAAAGGGTTTTCGGTAATATTTTACCTGTTGTACCTGAAAAAAAGTCATCATTACATAAAAAGGACTATAACTTCTTTTTGGGTGGTTGTATCGTTTTGAATTTTGTTTCATTAGATTCAGCGTTAAAAACTACTCTTAAAGCATGTATCATATGATTAGATTTTACCCAAACAAATATTTTAGTTTGATAGACCTCCAAATTCTCCCCGTCTGCACCACTTCAAATGCATCTACACAAAAAGCCAATGCAGGGATTTTGGGGGACTTTGGATATGTTATAGAGGTTGCAATTCTGCATCGATTCCAATTTTAATATTTCATGAATTAATTTTTTCAAGGTTCCCCATACGATTTGTGCTATTTTTCCTGGTCTATATGGGTGTGTTCCCCTTTCGACGGTACGGAAAGCTACTTTTCGTTTGTATTTTACATTAGCTTCAGTGGCCTTCCGACTACCTTTGGGGTTCCAAAATATATTTTCACTTTGTTTGGTTCCAGAGCGTGGTTGGATGTTGTAGGAACTGGGGGCCTCGAGCTGTATCTTTTCCTACACATCAAGTGCTTACAATACCTCCAAGTTGGTAGCCGCCGGATACTGGTCTTGACTTTATGCCAGGACTTGCTAAACTTGTAAGTGCGAATGTTGATCAAGGAAAGAATTGCAACATTAAACCCATGGCCCTACAGATTGGAGGTTAGTGCGTTGGGCTAACGACCCGGCCACAGTAAAAAAGCCAATTGTTATGAGAGAGACGCAAGAAGCCTCGGATAACGACCCCCCTCAAATGGCAACCAGACCCGGAACGAAAATGGACTATGATCTACGAGTATGCACCTGGAATGTAAGGACACTCTACACACCAGGTGCTACTCAAAAACTTGAATCTGTCCTCTCGCGGTACAAGGCAGACATTACCGCGATCCAGGAGATACGATGGATAGGATCAGGTATAACGAAAAGAAAAGATTGCGACATTTATTACAGCTGTCACCAAAGACTGCACATGCTAGGATGCGGATTCGTCGTGGGAAATCGACTCAGATCAAAAGTCATCGATTTTAAGCCGATAAGCGATCGCCTGGCTGTGATCCGCATCAAAGCTACCTTCCAAAACATCAGCCTAATATGTGCACACGCCCCTACCGATGAAGCTGAGGAGTCTAACAAGGAGGAGTTTTACGACCTTCTGGACGGAGCCTACGGAGCCTGTCCGGAGTACGATGTCAAAGTCGTGCTCGGAGACTTCAATGCTAAAGTCGGAAAGGAAAACATCTTTGGCGGATTAGTTGGAAAGCACAGCCTCCACGAAACGACAACAGACAACGGCTTCCGACTAATCGACTTTGCTGCAGCTCGTAATACGGTGATAAGTAGCACTAGGTTCCCCAGGCGAAGGATACACACAGCAACCTGGCGATCTCCAGATGGTCGAACGGCCAACCAAATCGATCACAAGCGCGCGCTTGTAAACATTATTATCTAATATCGCATTGCCATAGTTTAAATCGCATTTTTTGTAAATTTCGATGTCTTAATTGCCTCTTATTCAGGGTCTGTAATGTGTTTTAATATTAATACAATAATAAAACATCCAGAAAATGAGTCAGTTAAAAGTTTGAAATATTAGGTATAATGTAGGTAGGTTAGCAACAAAAATGCATTTTATTGAACTTTCTTGAAGTCAAACAAAAGGTAATATAAAATTCATAACTACATACCTAAATAAGTTAATTATTATAAGAATCAAATAAGAACTTGTGTTTTAAATAGTTTAGTTTAGTTTATTAATTCATTAAATGCCTATACGCAGTAAGAATATAATTCTTACTAATTAGTGATAAGCTTAATTATAATAAAATAAAATGAAGATAAAGGCTATTACAGTGTGTGAGTGTTTTTTTGTTTAAAATAAATTATTATAAAATAATTGTACATTAATATTCATATTCCTTGTAATAAATTTGATTGTTAGGATAAAGTAACAAAAAGAAAAGAAAAAGCCTATTTTCAAAAATTTTATTTATTCATTTGCACTACTTACTTACAAAATTTACAATACATCTCCACCTTGAAACAAATACAATATTCAATTACAGAGTAAAAGATCAGAGACAAAATTGGAGAAGGTTCTGGTTGTGAAAGTAGGTTCTTATCTCTTGGCGAAACTGTACATCGCATCGTTACTGACTCTTCTAATATTTCTTGGAAACAGATTCCATAGACAAATTGCGCTGATGAAAAACTGTCGTTCAGAGGTCAGGCAAGAATACCGAGGGTGTATGAGCATTCTAATCCTAATTGAACAAAGCGCAGGGTTGCTGTGTGTGAATTATGTTAAATAATAATGAGAGGGTTCTATATCGTAGGAGTTGGTCGAGTGAAATATAAAAAATCTTGACTGAAAAGCTTTATATGTGATCAAAACATTCTTAAATTTTCCGCAGCAGCACAAAACTGTTAAGTTCCTGTTAAAAAATCAGACAAGAATTTATGATTCTTGAGTTTATAGTTAGTCCGTGCAAACATTTAGGGCAGAGCGTTGTTCTTTGGGTTACTTTCAAATGACTGAAAGACAAAATATCGACAAGTCAAAATGTCGATTTATATTTTATATCGACTTTTCTGTATGGGAAAAATTACGACAAGTCTATATTTTTCTCGACTGCTATCAAAGCCTTTTTTTCAAACTGTCGACATTTTAATAAGTGGGTTAAAACAAAGTAGGTATTTTAACTTACAAAAAGGTCGATAGAAGTCGACATTTTAACCAGTCGACATTTTTTTTTGTCGGTCATTCGTACGTAACCCTTATGAAAGTTATGGTAACTGTATTTTGACCACCAACTCTACAAAAGCAAACTTTAGGGAGTATGTCGGTATTTTTCCACCATTTTGGAGAATAACGAATACAAAAATCATGAAATAAACCCAGGCACATAAATTTTTTTTTATTTTTTGTGTTGTGTTATGTGTTTACCTGAGTGGTTTTTTGGAAAATTTGCCACTTTACCGAGATTTTGAGCTAGCATCACATCAAAGGCTATTATTTGATATTTCTTACAAAGTTACGCAAACTACTTGAGATTTTATGCCATTGGCTCTCGGTCGATATCAGCCTATTGGATTTTCCAGATAAATTCGAAATAAATAAACAACAAAAAAATATGTTGTTTGATTTTTTTTATTGGCTTAAAATAGTTTTTATATTATTGTTTTTGTTCAACAGATACCAACAAAACACATTCAAGTAAGCTAGTCAATAGTTTTAGTCTTAAACAAAAGAGTAATTTTAAAATAAAATAAAAAATATTTTCCAAGCTTATTGGTAGAATTTCGAAAAGCAAAATTGTGAAAAGTAGAATTTTGAAAACCCACCTACGCCATTTACAATAGCACTTTGAACTTCCAAGAACAAATCTTCTTTTTGAAAGTATGTTTGTACAATAGGGTGGTCCTTAAAAAGGTCATTGTTCAATTTAAGTTGGTGCGCCACATAAAAAATCTTAAACATTTCAGCTCATTATCTACCACTTACCTGGCCCCTAAAACGAAACAAGTTTTATATGGGAGAGCTCGATGTAGAATGTTCAATAAAACTTTGAATTTTTATAACTTTGGTAGTAATTGATAGACTAATTAAGAAATGGTTTATCAGAAAAGTTTTGGGACCGGTTTTTCCTTACTAATAAAACAGAAGGAACATTCAACTGTTTTCAACTCTCTTTTATAAGTCTAAAATAGAGGACATTTTTGGCTTTTGATTTTAATGAGTCTTGTACCGAACTTTAGATACAGTCATAAAATAATACATTTGTACAAACATTTAAATTTTTTCTTTCCATTATTACCAAAGTTATAAAAATTCAGAGTTTGATAGAATATTTTACATGGTTTTTCCCATTTAAAACTTGTTTCGTCTTTTTTTTTTTTTTTTTTTTTTTTTTTTTATAATATACGCGCACTAAAGGGGTTGTGACTACCCTTAAAATGATTTAACACAGTGCGAGCGTTAGGAAAATAGGGAAGGATTAGAAAGGAGATACCGATGCACATTAGTTTTGAAGTTCTGAATATCAAAATGGAGGGGAAAAATAGAGCCGGGTAAAGCATTCCACATTCGTGTTGTTCGGCTGAAAAAAAATCTCTGTACTTTACAGTACGTCCGAAATTGGGCTCAAGAGTAAACTGATGCGCATTCCTGGAAGTGCGAGTATTACGGTGGAATTGTTTTAGGGGAGGAATGCAACTGGCTATTTCACAAGAACACTGTTTATAAAAATAGCGATAGAATAAGGATAGACATGAAACATTACGACGGTGTTCAAGAGATGCGAATGTTTCCGTTATATTACAGTCACCTATCATTTTAAGAGCTCTTTTTTGGATTCTATCTAAAAGGCTTAAATGAGTTATTGGAGCACCTGCCCAAATATGAGAATTACATTCAAGCTTTGGACGAATGAAACCTTTGTAGATTACAGCCAGATCAGAAGGGGAGAAAAATTTCTTGCATCTTCGAAGAAAGCCTAAACACTTAGCAGCGTTTTTGGCAACATTGAATATGTGTTCATTCCACAGAAGGTGATCTGAGATGCACATACCCAGAACTGAAAGCTGTTCAGTTTCATCGATGCAAGTACCACCCATGGATAGTGGCATAGGGGGTGGGTTCTGCTTTAGAGACAACAAACAGCATTGTGTTTTTGAAGCATTAAATTCTACACGGTTTCTTATTCCCCACTGAACAATGCTGTCAAGATCAGAATTTAATGAGCTTATCATACGCTGCCGTTCAAGTTCCACATCCGAAGGACAAGGATGTGAATCAAGAAACGAATATGAAAAGCTGAGGGTGCTGTCATCAGCAAAACAGTTTAATGGATTAGAAGTTTCAGACAGGAGATCATTTATGAAAATGAGAAAGAGAGTCGGAGACAAAACGGAGCCCTGGGGCACACCAGCATTTATTTTATGAATATCAGACTTGAAACCATCCAGCACAACTTGTATTGAACGGTCCGAAAGGTAATTTCTAATCCAACGAAGAAGAGATTCATCAAAACCAAATGCACGCATTTTCGATAAGAGAGCTTGGTGCCAAACTCTATCAAACGCTTTTGAAATATCAAGTGCAACAATCTTACTTTCTCCAAAACGATGTAAAGATTTGTTCCACTGCTCGGTGAGATATACCATCAGATCACCAGTGGACCTATTGCTACGAAAGCCGTACTGCCGGTCATTAAGAAGCTTCCGTTCTTCAAGATATTTCTTAAGCTGGTAATTAATCAGCGTTTCCATGACCTTAGAAAGAAGGGACGTAAGTGCAATTGGTCGATAGTTGGAGGGAGACGAAGATTCACCTTTTTTAGGGACAGGCTGGACAAATGCTGTTTTCCATCCACTCGGAAAGAGACCAGTAGAGTAGGACAGATGGAAAAGCTTACGCAGTGGCTTTGCTAGCGTCGAAGAACACCTCTTCAGAACAATAGGAGGGATACTATCCGGGCCAGCGGATTTGTGTACATCAAGATCTTTTAGAACTCTAGCTACTGTACGAGTGCGAAAGAAGATTTGTCCCATAACATCATTACCGCTCACAAGTACAGGTGGAGTCATGAAACTCTCTGGCAGCGTCGAATTAACAGCAAACTGTGCTGCAAGCAAATTGGCTTTTTCTAGTGAGCTGACAGCAGGAGTATCATTGAAGACGAGCGTTGGAACCGAAGACGAGGTAGAATTACGTACGTTTTTTACAAATGACCAGAAATTTTTACTACCTTTACCTACCTACCGTCTTGGGAACAGGGTTTACGGTAAGATAATAAGCTAAGGTTTTAGAAGAATTTTTTGTTATTTATTTGGAAGAAATTAGGGGGCGCACCAACTTGATTTAAAAAAATGACATTTACGGGTACCTACCTAATGCACAGTGTACATTGTACAATACAGTGTGCATACTATTGTGTTCCAGGGATTCTATAAAAACCTAAATTCTCAGTACCTACTTTACGTACAAATTACAAAATCATAATGTAATTAAAAAGTTGTTATTTATTCCAGTCACTTAACAACTTCTTTTATATTCTTGAATTCGTAATTCTTGCATAAATTAAGCTAAGTTCCAATGCAAAATTTTTTCTAGAAAATTTAAAGCTTAATTAAATACCTAGATATATTTTTATAATTTTTTTTTCCAGCTAATTTTATTTATGTACCTGTTTGATGGAAATAAAAAAGACTTTTCTGGGAAAACCTTTTAATAAAAATAAAATATCATCCTATCTTTTGCTTTTCAATAGAATTAAATACCTTTTGTACCTATCTATTCATTTTTTTTAAAGCTGTTGGTAAATATTTGTATGAAGAAATTCTGCCTGATGAAGTCATAAAAGAATTACATAAGGATGGTCTATGATTTTTTCTTTTCTGTATGGTTTGATTTTGCATTTTTTCTTCGAATTGAATTTATATTTTTATTATTTATTTGTTAAGCGTTTTTTAAATTAAAAAAAAAAAATTAGTATGCCATTTTGAAGTACTTACCTATTCATTATTAAACAATTAGAAACTTTATTTCAAAACACATTTAAACCTTTTCAAAATATTGGTTACAAAAATTCATATGTTTTAAAAGTGCAGGATACGTTTCAATATTGAAAGAACTACATTTATCAAGACATTAGAAGCTTCGATATAGACAAAATTTAAGAATCAGTTTATCTGTGACCGAAGACTTGGATATTCATGATAATAATTCTTAGGTACATTTAATACAATTCTTAAAACAATTGTCTTCTTCTATGGCATCAAAATCTCTCAAACTTTGAGCTGTGTTCTTAACGATTATGTCCAACCAAAAAGGATATTTTTCATTTTTGTTTTAATACTTTATCAGCTTTATCTGGGTCAATATTTCAATATATTAATATTTCAGTCTCCTTCATTTTTGAACCGAAATACAAAATTATATTCAAAGTTTTTTAGTTGGATGGCTTAAAACAAACGGGTTCTAACATTCGCTCTAAATGAAAAAAGTTAAACAAAAATATCATACCCGCTATCTCCATTTAAACACCCAAAATGTCATTCCCCTGACGTGTCCCCAGACCTACTTACCACACTGCAATGAGTTTTAGCAACTAAACTAAAACTGACACAAAAAATCTAATGATGCAGTCTTTTTAATAATATATGCACTCTTACTAAAGAATAGTTCGTTTATTTTTAGTTACTTTATTTTGTTAAATAGGAGCTATTAAGCAAGTGTCCTCCAAAAAATGTTCATTTTTATCCCACCAATGGAAATTAAAAAAATAATATATAGGCTCAAAATAGAAAACTGATTTGTTTACTATTTAACGGGACAGGTTTGCTCTTTTCGAAAATTTAATTAAAAAAAAATTACTGTCTTTTATATTTCAAGTTAAGGACACGATTTTGTTTTTCGTCCAGTGAAGCTGTCATTCCTCTAACGCGTGTTTTTTACTAAACCGTGTGGTATAAAAATAAAAAAAGTTTACTCGTCGGTGTCTTTTACCAGAACCTATATGATTAACAA
Organism: Dasysyrphus tricinctus; assembly: GCA_963921185.1. Taxonomy (NCBI): domain Eukaryota; kingdom Metazoa; phylum Arthropoda; class Insecta; order Diptera; family Syrphidae; genus Dasysyrphus; species Dasysyrphus tricinctus. The sequence goes on from OY992530.1 coordinate 13,083,753, forward strand.
TATAAAACATCTTATTCTCTAATAACTTCGATTTAGTTCTCATAAAACACCCTTCGGAGGTATGCCCCTAACATCATTTATTGTGTCATTCCCCTGACTTTCAAGTTTTCATTATAATGATTGATTGCGTCTTGGTACTTCTATAAGGATCAATAATATTGCATTTAAACATATTTACAGTATATGTTTAGTAGTTTTGAATTTCTTCACATTTTCTCGTTCAAAATATCATAAAATAATAAAATTGTTGCCATTAAATGTTTAGTCACGCTAAGTCCTTGAACCACAAGAGCAAGTTCGTGCGACATAGTTGTGCATGCTATTTTTAATTTTGATATTTGTTCTCTTTTTTCTCTTTTTTCTTTATCCTCCTGAAACCATCCTCAAAATAAAATATCCATCTAATCACCGGAGTTAGTATAAATTTTTGTCATTCCCCTGATATAAGTGTCATTTCCCTGACTTAAAAAACCGATAGATTTAATCAAATACTATGACCGCTTGTTTTAAAGTGATTAATATAGAGTTTTTAAGGGATATAATTGTGATTCCAGCAAAATAGGTTGTTTTGAGCGAGGGTCCAATTTGGAGTGGAAAATATTAATGTTTTGAAATATTGACCCATCTAACTATAAGCTCGCTTTAGCGACGGAGTAAAATTACTCCAACTTTAAAACATCTCTTATCCTAAAATGGCTCAACAAATATTTTATAAATAAGAATTTGTGTGACGGGGCGTTAAGACGGAGTAAGTGCTTTGATATGGTTTAACTATTCCGAGGTTGAACCAAGTATTTGTGAAATCTAATAAATAAGGCTAAATAGTTATATGTACATATTTACACGTATTTTCTTAGGGCTGGTGACGATACCAAACCAAACTATACTTTTGAAAGTATCGTCTCGGTATCGTCAAAATTGAAAAATTTCATCGTCTCGGTCTCGTATAACTAAGTTTCATCACTATCAGTATCAGTGTCAAGACCGTAGCCAGACATTTATTTCGGGAGGGGATATAATTCTTTGAAAAAATATTTCACCATTTAAGCTAAGTATACAGTTCTTTCGAGTTAAAAAAAGGTTGGTGGTGAAAAAAAATGTACGAAAAAAAAATTTCCGTGCTGTAAACGATTTTCTTACATAAAAATTTTGTTTGGCAAAAAAATGTCAGTGACATTTTTTGCGCGAAAATAAATTCGTCGTTATAAAGTCTAGCTTATAGTTCCCGTGCTAAAATCTATGCAAATATTTTTGCATGTCAAAAATTACTGAGGTGAAATACAAAATTACTTTTTTGTATGATCGGTTTACAGTTTCATGTAAAACGGAACCATTGCTGTCATAGAACTACAAAACAATTGGACAGTTGTTTCGTGTGAGATAAAATGTGGTGAATAAAAATATTTAGGTACTTCCAAACAAAAAAATATATTCACCTCTCAGCATTATTTGCATGCAAATTGTTCTTACATCCAAACCTTATTGTTTTCCATTTTAAGGCCTATTACACTAGTTTACAAAATTTTGGGTCATGGTAGGGTCCTTAGAAAAAATATATTTCCTAGACTAATTTTGGGTCACTGAACACGAAAATCAAAATGATTATTTTTTCCAAAGAAGCGTTCTCGAGATATGGGCAAAAATCATTTTCTCAGCTATTTTTTCAGATATTCCCATAAATCTCGCTAACAGCTTAGCTAATTTACATAAAATGTGTATTTTCTGAATGATGTGATCTGTCTCCTTCTGAAGATGTTCTGCTTGTATAAGTCAGACTGAAATTGTATAAGTTACAGGCATTCAAAGTTTCAAAAACGAGTATTTTTGAAAAATTTCTAGTGTTTGGTTGCTCCGTATGGATAGAAAAAAAATATTTAAAATAATTTAAAGTAATCAAGTGAACAACAATCTTTTTAACAAAGATTTGAACCAAAGTTTTTCAAAATCAGACGATAAATGTAGAAGTTATTAAATAATTAGTGAAAGAAGGCAATTTAATTTTTTTCAATAAAAGTCATATAAATGTATATTAGGGTGTCTGTTGTTTCCCAAAATCATTTTTTTAAATCAGAAACAACTAAAATCAAAATTATATATCCTAAAATAAAGTTTTTGACCAAAAAAAATTTGCCTTAGGTGATAAATCGTTGCCTCTTAGGCCATTCTCTTTTCCATACAAAGGAGAATTGGGCACACCAAACTCCAAGACCAATAATGACGTGATGTATATCGTTGGAAAGATATTTTTATGAACTACAATAGTTACTAAAAGAGTTCATTTCAAATCTCTATGTGAAAAAAGTTATTTGCTGGCTAAAATTGTGTTTCAGTGCATTTTTGTGTGAAAGAAACTATCCTTAACTATCGAATAACTTTTTTCACGTAGAGATTTGAAATGAACTCTCTTAGTAACTATTGTATTTCATAAAAATACCTTTCCAACGATATACATCATGTCATTATTGGTCTTGGAGTTTGGTGTGCCCAATTCTCCTTTGTATTGAAAAGAGAATGGCCTAAGAGGCCACGATTTATCACCTAAGGCAAATTTTTGTTGGTCAAAAACTTTATTTTAGGATATATAGTTTTGATTTTAGTTGTTTCTGATTTAAAAAAATGATTTTGGGAAATAGCAGACACCCTAATATACATTTATATGAGTTTTATTGAAAAAAATTAAACTAATTATTTAATAACTTCTACATTTATCGTCTCATTTTGAAAAAATTTGGTTCAAATCTTTGTTAAAAAGATTGTTGTTCACTTGAGTCCTTTAAATTATTTTAAATATTTTTTTTCTATCCATACGGAGCAACCAAACACTAGAAATTTTTCAAAAATACTCGTTTTTGAAACTTTGAATGCCTGTAACTTATAAAATTTCTGTCCGACTTATACAAGCAGTACATCGTCAGAAGGAGACAGATCACATCATTCAGAAAATACACACTTTATGTAAATTAGCTAAGCCATTAGCGAGATTTATGGGAATATCTGAAAAAATAGCTGAGAAAATGATTTTTGCCCATATCTCGAAAACGCTTCTTTGGAAAAAAAAATAATCTTTATTTTCGTGTTCAGTGACCCAGAATTAGTCTACAAAATATATTTTTTCTAAGGACCCTACCATGACCCAAAATTTTGTAAACTAGTGTTATTTTTAATAAGCGGTTAATAAATGATTCAATGTGTGGCTTAGGCAAACATTTTGCGCTTAAAATATTATACAAAATTAAGCACATACTCGGTGTCAAATTGTTTTAAAAAATTTAATTTTTCTTTTCCATGGGAACTGCTTAAACGTCAAACATTTAATTTTTTGCGCAAAACTCATTCCTATGATAAATTGATTTTTCCCATATGATAACTTCCTCAGTTTTAGTCTCAATGTGATGAACTGACATTAACTCCAACCCTAAAACTTTATCTTCAGCGGTAGAATCTCTTAGGTAAGTTTTTAGACATTTCACTGTCGAAAAAGTTTTTCAGGAGTGCAGTTAAAACCGTTAGAGTGGCCAAAATTTTAAGAAGCTTGTGGATGTTAATCATGTTGTGTATGATTTTTTATCTACCATATCATGCATTCAGCCTTTAAACTTTAAATTGTCACGATCCAATTTTTTTTTAAATTGAAGTTTTCTTTTTTAAATTTACACGAATACACGAATCTCATTTTAATCTGATTTAAGAAATCAACAAGGTGAGTATGAGTAGGTACCTTACTATAGTTATTCATTAAAAATAATGTTGTACGTGAGCTTAATTAAATTAAATTAATTAATAACTGTCGCAGAAATTTGAATACAGATTTAATACTAAAATGGAAAAGTAGGATTTAGAAATGCGTTCCTCAAAAATTTCAGGGGGATCAAACCCCTGTGATTCCCCCCTGGCTACAGCCTTTATAAGTGTTGCTATTGGTGTTCTGGGTTCTGTTGTTCAACTTACTTTGCATTTTGAATATTTAATACAAAAATCAATTATCTTTTAACTATGTACTATATATTTAGTTTTTTTTTTGTGACCTTACAATTTTAAGGGCTTGTTACACAACGCCAAATAAAATTCCGATGCAGGGTCATAAGTTCACAAGAAAACAATACACAACTTTTGTTAGCCCAGGAAAATCAGACAAACAAATGACAAAACTTCGAAAAAATTCCGACAAAGCTCAATTTTTCCGGAGAGCATTCTTTTGACGTCTTAAGCATTTCCTAAAAAGTTTGGACTGGGGCTAAATTTTTTAGAACTTCATGGTGGAGCAAATTTTTTTTTTTCAAAAAAAATATTAAAATTACATTAATCGATGGGCAAAATTTCTTGTAAGAACTGTGCTTGGCTGCATCTCCTCAATATGAGTTTTTGTGGTGCTCGGGGTAAGGAAAAGGTCACCATCTTGAAAAAGAAAGTGATTTTGTTTTTATTCAACAAATCGATTGAATTTCATTTTACAGCAAAATAATTACAGAGTAATATTTAAATTGTAAAATTACACTATAAAAATACCTTTCCAACAATATATATCCCGTCATTATTGGTCTTGAAGTTTGGTGTGTCCAATTATCCTTTGTATGGAAAAGAGAATGGCCTTAGAGGCACCGACTTATCACCTAAGACAAAATTTTTTCGTTCAAAAGCTTTATTTTAGGGCACTGAACTTTTATTTGAAGGGTTTCTGATTTAAAAAAATTATTTTGGGAAATAACAGACACCCTAATATACATTTATATGACTTTTATTGAAAAAATTGAAATTGCCTTCTTTCACTAATTATTTAATAACTATTACATTTCTGCCGTGTTAAGAAGAAAAAACGTAACTGACATTTCGGCTGTTTTGAGTTAGAGCCAGTTTTGACATCCTTGGTAGGGTTATTATTTTATTGTTTAGTAATAAAATCACTATCTTGCCTTTTTAGTGGTTAAAAACGCTTACGAAAAATGACGTATGTACAAAAAACCATGCTTTTTTAATATAAATTGACGTATCTGCATGCCTTTTAAGATAAATTGACGTATCTGCATTTTTCATAAGAAAAATAAACGTAACTACCAAACAAATATTCGTAGATCCAGAAAGAAAAATTATTTACTTGCAGATACGGCAGATAGTCTTAACATGAAAGTTATTTAAATAGACTTCTATTAAATATAAACAAATGAGTTTTTGATCAAAAATTAATAATTTGATTACTTATCATTTCCTTAAAGTATGAAACAAATTCAACCAGAAATAAAAAAGTTACATACATAAACAGAAAAATGCATTTATCTCGAAATGCCCAAAATACAGATACGTTTTTTCTTCTTAACACGGCAGATTTATCGTCCGACTTTTAAAAACTTTAGCTCTTGTTAAAGAGATTATTTTTCACTTGAGTCCTTAATATTATTTTAAATATTTTTTTCTATCCATATGGAGCAACCAAAAACTAGAAATTTTTCAAAAATACTCGTTTTTGAAACTTTGAATGCCTGTAACTTATAAAATTTCAGTCCGACTTATACAAACAGTACATTGTCGGGAGGAGACAGATCACATCATTCAGAAAATACACATTTTATGTAAATTAGCGAAGCCGTTAGCGAGATTAACGGGAATATCTGAAAAAATAGCTGAGAAAATGATTTTTGCGCATATCTCGAAAACGCTTCTTTGGAAAAAAAATTATTTTGATTTTCGTGTTCAGTGACCCAAAATTAGTCTAGAAAATATATTTTTTCTAAGGACCCTACCATGACCCAAAATTTTGTAAACTAGTGTTATCTAAGAAATGTGCAATTAACAGACTCTTTAGGTTAATAAATCTTGAAGCTATAGCGTGTCAAAGTAACACTTTTGATTTTGTACTGTAAAAGGAATAAATAACAGTTTTTTGTAAATATCTCAGCAAATATAATTTCCTTAAAAAAATTAATGAATTTATATTATTGCTTATGAAATTCTACACAAAAAAAGATTACAACACTTTTTTTCATGGGAGCAACAGATTTTGAGAAAAAAGTGCAGAAACGTTATAATATGTATGTGTTTTTTACTGTAATAAAATTTTATTCATCATCTTGCTTGCGTAAAATAAGTAATGAGTGGGTTTGCGCAAATTTGTTGAGCAGTTAATGAACAAATCGAAAAAAACTGTTCTATCGGTGTAACTTGTTATTAAAGAATTGAGTTGGGTAAAATTGTTACAAAAATCGTTGGAGCCGTTTTCGAGAGAGTGAGATTTCACTAAAGTCACTTCTTCCAGCTAAAATGTGAAATAACCCTGAAAATTTAATTTAAACTTTGGTTTTACAGAAACCAAACATAAGAAGAAGAAAAATGGGCGGTGCAGTGATTGGTTCTAATAGAAATCATTGCCTAAACCATCCCTTTGCTTATGAGAAAAAAAATGTGAAATTTCATCCCAATCGTTAGAGCCGTTTCCAAGAAACGAATAACTAGAATTGTTTGTTTGAAATAAATTAATAAAAAATACATACTAATGAGTCTATATTTTCTGCCAATATCAAACCTATTGCCGAGAATCTCGGTTAATTTCGTTCCAAAAATTTCCGTATCGGTTCGGTATCGTTTCGAATGTTTAAAAGCTAGTATCGTCTCTGTATCATTTCGGTTTCCAGATCCAATACCAAATGATATCAAGATTTTTCTGGCATCGTGGCCAGCCCTACATTTTCTAAGAAATGAGAAAAGAAAATTGCCAAATTCATCACGAAAAAAATGTTAAAATATAAGTGGAATAAAAAACCAAAACGCCCCGAGTCTTAGCTACTGATGGAAATTTCCAGGCCATCAGTATTATTTGTCAGTGTATTATTTGTATGTCGTCATATCAAGAAAGATACAAAACACAATACGAGGAAAATTAATTGATTAATTGGTTTATTTATTTTACATTAAAGAAGACAACAATGATTTGCTTAGTTTCAAAGGAAAAAATTGGATTATTTATGTAAATCCCAATTTACTTTTTAATGAGGCAGAATGTACCAATAATACTCCTCTCTCTTCACCATATTTATATCAAAGTGCCTGCCTGAGGTTGCATTGATACAAAATACCTCTAATTCCAATCGTAACTACTTGATACAAAATATAATTTAATTAAATAAATTTAATTAAAAGACCGCATAAGCAAAATTGATTTTGCATTTTATTTACAATTTGTTTATTCTTTTTTCATCTTTATTTATGCCACGAAAAACTGTAATCCTTTTTATAAAACTTCTCAAGACTCAAGCCTAGCAATACTTTATATAGATATGTATTTTATTCTGGCTGCTTACGACAAAGTTTAAGATACATTTTATTTATTTGATTTCGTCCCCTTTTGAGTTGGTAGACAACTTTTGTTTTAATTCAAGTTTAATTTAAACTTTTATTTTCAAGTCTTATGAGTATATGCCATCGTTTTCATTGCTCACTGATGATGTCTCTCCATTTTTCGCAAACTTAAAATAAATTTTCTTCCTATTTTCAGCACTCAGCGGAGAAACTCGTTTTCATCTAAAATAAATTTAAATTCCAAAAAATGATAAGAACATGAAAATAAAAACTTCAATCCAAAATCAAAAATTAAAAATAAAATAAAAATAAATCAAATAACAGTGGTTGTGTCTTACAAGCAAAAAACAAAAATAAAAAACAACATTTAAAGAATGTTTATTTATTCATGATGACAAAAAGAATTGAAAATTAAGTTACGAAAATAAAATTATGCGTGTAGAGATAAAGAACGAAAAATTAAAAATATTTCGTTACGCACTACAGTGAAAAAGCAGATCCACCTTTTTATAAGTGAAAACAAAAACAAAATTTAATCTAAATTACAAAACAAAAATATAATAATATTAAAAATATATAGAAATAAATGTAAAAAAATATTAACACACACTCCAAACTAATCTTTTACTAACTGTCTTTGAATATAACAAAAATAAAAAATAAAAAGATAAAATTCTGAATCTCTCGTGTGGTTGTGAAAATAAGTTGTATAGCTAAATAAAACAAAAAATACATATTACTAACAAATAAATTAAAAACAAAAAAACATTTAAAATATATATATATATATTTTTAAAAGCAGTCATAAATTTTACTATACATAAATATATATATATATACATAAAATAGAGAAATGAAACTATAAGAAGTGTTATATACGTATGTATTATATTACCATGTGCTATAACTGCTCCATGATTAGAATAGTACTTGAATAAAAATCGAATTGTTGTTGAAGAAATAGTTTTTAAAAATTAAAATTAAAAATATTTAAAAAAAACATAAAAATAAACACATCTCAATCAACCGTCCTCTATACAAAGTGTTTAATTTTTTGACAAAAAAAAAATCAAATTATTTAATGGCAGAAAAAAAAACGTTACTAATAATAATATGCAAATAAAATTTAAGAAAAAACAAACATCACATTTTCCAATAAAAATATTCTCAATAACCTAAATCTAGAAATAAATGTTTACAAAAGAAAAAAGTATAAATATATATATTTCATATGTGTGTAAAAACAAAAATAAAAAAAAGGAACTGTAGATAAAGTAGTGCTCATGTTACATAATTTTCTCATTGAATGTTTCGTATAAAATACATGACATTTGGATTATCAACAAGAAAAATTAATTTAAAACTTAAAAAAATAGAAACCTGATTAACTTCAATGTTAAAAATTAAATGGATATAAGGAATAAGATTAACTAACATTTTATTTAAGGAAAACAAAGGTATGTAAGAATTTTCTTTTTTACATTTCCCTTGTATTTAAACTGTTCATACATACATAGGTTGGTCTGTCATGGGCAGTTAAATGCCACAGAATTATTTGAATGTTTTATGATTCGGCACAAAAATCATTCCTGACCTTGTGAATATCACACAACTGAGGTACCAAGAATCACAGGCCTTGAAAAAATTGAAATTATGTAATTACAAATTCATACAAATCTATGGCTGACCAATTATGACCGATTAGTGACCTTTCAAATAGCATAATTTTTTTTAATGACCCAAATGAGGTTCCAAAACATTTTTTGTAACATTGAAAAGAAAATTTTTGAAATTCATAAGAAAATAATTGCCTAGCCAATTACCTACTGAAAATATAGTTGACCCTTTATAACGATCTAGTGACCTTTCGGGTCGGAATACATTTTTGTGAATATCCCACAAATGAGGTGGCGTGCGTGACCTTGCGTGAACTTTTTTTGGCCAATCAGATGACTTACTTTTTGGCGAATATGAAGTGCCAAGAGTGATCTCGCAAATAAAAATCTCACATTTGAAATGTCGCATAACGAAATCTCACAATTACAAAATCCCGCTTTTCATGATGTTGCAATAACGAAATCCCACAAACTAAAATCTCGCAGTTCAAAATTTAGTTGCATTGCAACTAATACATTTGTTTAATCCAAATCTCGTGTGAGATTTTAATTTGCGAGATTTTTTACTAGAACAATTAATTTTTTTGCAATGCAAAAAAATTTTGCGAAATATCCTACTTTCTGCTAAATATGTAAATTCAGAGCCAATTTCTTAAAAAATATTTTTTATATATAAATAAAATTTTTGTTATATTTTCCAAAAAATGTATGGTATATCCCAATTTTGAGTATATATTAATATACATTTAAAACTGAAATTTTTTAAATATTGAATTCAAAGAAAAAAATTGAATCTTTTTTTAAAAATCCAAAATTATTTTTTTCCAAAATTTTTGTATGCAGTATCTGTATCTGTATTATAAGAAAGCTTTTGTTCAAATTTTTTATTGAAATCGGATAAGCGGTAAATGAGAAGACCGAAAATCAAAAAAACCGTTATATGGCAGGTCATCATTATGAAGTCCTGCATCCCCGATCTGAGTATAGGGCGCCAACAAATCGCTTCCATCTTTCACGGACTGTAGCTAGATATTATAACTTTGGCCGTCTTTCTCTGGGAGTATGCTGCTCTTGGTCTTCCAACCTGCCGTGCACCCTGAGGATTCCATTCTGCTTTGCAATTTCATCGTTTGGTTTCTTCAGTGTGTGACCAATCCAACGCCATTTACGCTTTCTTCTGTCGACGTCCAGCCGCTCTTGACTTGTCCTACCCCACAATCCCTCATTTGATATTATTTGTGGCCAGCGAATCTTTAATGTGGTGAAGACAGCGATTCACAAAAACCTGCAATTTCTTCGAAATGATAGACGTGACTTTCCAGGTTTCACAAGCATATAACAGCATGGATGAGCCTTTCGAACGGTCTCGATTGAATGCCCTGTGTCTCAGCTGTACCAACACAGGCCGTCAATACGTCGTCCATCGCCAGCAGGAAGAGAATTGGCGATGGCACATCCCCTTGTATGGTATCACACCCTGTTGCACTACGAAAGAGTCGGATAGCTGCCCATTGTGCAAAACAAAACACCTTGCAACAATTTTTGGTGGAATTCCTCTACCAAGCAACGATCTCCATATACATTCTCAAAGGCTTTCTCAAAATCCACAAACATGAAGTAAAGCGGTGATTGAAATTCCATCGACTGGTTTTCAAGGACGATATGCAGACGCAGAGTGTTGATATGGTCGACACATGAACGACCACTGCAGAAGCCAGCTTGATGCCTCTTGAGTGTAGACTCGATTCTATCCTTTATTCGCTCGAGAATGATGGTTGCCATTAGTTTTGGGAAAGCGGACAAACGGTGATACCTCGCCAATTGTTGCAATTTTTAAGGTCACCTTTCTTTGGCAGCTTATAACAATCACACCATCCTGCCAGTCCCTGGGATAGCTTTCGTTTTCCCAAATGATTTGCATCAACGGATCTAAAATATTAGCCGCTGTTACGAGATCTATAGGACCTACGCATCTCGTTAAGGTGGGGCACAAAAATGGTCCTTCCAACTGATCCCCAATTGAACTGTGTTCTCTTGGCCCGCAAAAGTCTCCAAATTTTTGTTTTTTCCTAAAAGATTACCATTAAAATTATCACTTTTGACCACCCATTAACTTTTTTTGACCACCCACAGTTTTCGAGAAAATCGATTTTGAAAAATGGTGGGCCAAAAGAACGCTGCGCTGATAAGTTAGAGTAGTTTTGAAGGGTGGTCATTTTAGATAATTCAGTTTTTCACAATGGTCATTTTTCATAATTCGAAAATTTCAAAAAATGAAAAGGGAATAAACAAAAAAAAAGAAAAATCGAAAAAAAAAATTTCAAAAATAATAAAAAAAAAATTTCTAAGGGTGGTCGAAAACATTTATCAAATTTGAAAAAATCGATTTTTGAGGCTTTTGGCCCACCATTTTTCAAAATCGATTTTCTCGAAAACTGTAGGTGGTCAAAAGTGGTCATTTAAATGGTCATCTTTTAGGAAAAAAAAATTGGAGACTTTTGCGGGCCAAGTGAACACAGCTCCATAATTGATACCAAAAGTGAGCCATTCACATCCATTACAGGATGATTGGTGTTGCTTTTTTTCCCAATAACATCTTTCGATATTTTTAATACAATTCCATCCTCGTCGTCATTCAATGAAAACTCCCTAATTCCATCTCATTTTATTTTGAGACATGTGTGGACTTTTTATGGATTTTTACTGACCAGCATTTGAAAATATTTGATTTAAAAAAATGATTCCCTTTTAAATAGATCACCATAAGATTTAGGGACATTTAACAGATCTAAAATGTTAATATTTTATTAAATATTACGTTTTTAAAAAAGGTTTCTCGGTTTCTATAAAAATGGAGTTTTCATTGAACGACGACGTCCTCTTCTTGCAGCGTTTTCCACATTATCTGCGAGTCCATCCAACCTCACCCTCCTGTCGTCTCAGCGATAGACCGTCGTATGTGCAAGGCGATACTCGCTTCACAATAATTCAGCCTTTCGTTAAACATCTGCTTCGGCATTTATTTGCATTTTCAACGATTTGCGAAGCTCGATTTCGTTCGTTCAACATAATGCTAACACAATGCAATCTTTTTTATCTCTCTTTTATCCTCCCCGGAGTACAACATTCTCGTTGTCCAGTGTCAGATCTGTATTCAGCTCTTCCTCTCCACTAAGTTTCGCTTATGCCCAGGATACTGATCTTTAGGCGAAGCATTTCACGCTTAACCTGCTCGTATCTACCTTCGTTGCACAAGGTTTAAACGTTCTATGCGATTTTCGTACGTATTCTGTAGCTCTTTCTATGGTCAAACACATATCTGATCGAGACCACCCACTATGGGAAAACAGACGCCTTTTGTAGCCGCCCAATATGGGTTACAGAGGCTACAAGTTTATGCCCAGACCAGCAATTCACTTGATATACCTACCATAATTTGTTTCTTAAAGTTGAACTCATAAATCAAAGTTTTTTTCAATAAATCTGGGAGCATATAGCCTTGTGGAGAATATCTACGCTTGGTAAGGAATTTTATTGCCTAAACAGAATAAAGTGCTGCAACTGGAGCTGCAGCTGCAGCTGGAATAGCTGTTAAAAAATGTCATACGTGATGTTTTTTACGCGCCCACAATGCAGCTGTATATTTACAGCTTTCTGACATTTCAGTATCGAAAGTAGAAATAAAAAAACAAAATAAAAATGGAAAATGTTGAAAAATAAGCTAAAATTACTTTAAGTCTTTATTGTTTTGTTGATCTAGTTGGAAATGTCGATAAAATCGAAACAGTGATCGACTCTAACTCTAGGGCTGTCTCGTTTAATACTTTAAGCAATGATAAAAACCATTCCAAGGTTGCCAAATCATTTAATAACTTGGAAAACATCCTTAATGAAGTATTGGAAGATAAAATCAAATTAATTAATTCTGAAATTGGAAAGAACTCGCTTTTTTCTGAAAAAAATAACGAGCAGCTGTCTTTGCTTAGTAATAGTGTTAACAACTTTTATGCAATCAATAACTCACATCAAAATAACATTTCGGAATCTGTCCTCCAGCTTTGAAAAAACTTTGACACCATATCAACAAATAATAGTAAACATTTTGATGAATTTAACAGTAGTTTTGTAGCAATTGAGAAAGAGTTGACAAGTACAAAAGACATTCTATTGAATTGATCAATTCTGCTTTTTCTCATTCCGCAAATCCCAATGTTAATAACACTAATATTAATAACGCTGCTTTCACTGAGGGAAAAATCAATGCACTCGGTACAGAACCATAAATGTAAATTGTATGTACCGATGTTTGCAAAGGATTGCCATCGAAGGTCTATTCACTAAGTAAAGATAATATGTACTAGTTATAATTCAAGTTATGTATCGAATAAAACTAACAATCTAGAGTACCGATTTGTGTATTGGATACAGACGTAATATACTCATTACAAAACTATGGACCAGCTTAAGTCAAATATATTTCGATTTAATAAAATTTAAATTTAAAAATTTTGCTTATGTGCTGAGTATAAGCAATGTGTACTAAGTCTATCTCGATATCTATTCAATAGAGACGTTTAATACCCAACACATATCAAGTATCAGCCATCTAAATAAAAAATTATTAACTACATTAAGTTATGTGCTGTGTAAATACGACGCACGTGTACTGAGTCTATGTCTACATCTATAGAATGCAGACGGTATATAATCAGCGCATAACAAGCGCCAGCCATCCAACAATAAAAAACATTTGATACATAAAGTTATATACTGAGTATATGCAACGTGCACTGAGTCTATAGTGACATTTATTCAGTGCAAATAGTTTATACTCAAGCGCCAGCCATCCACCAATAAAAACCATTTATTACATGAAGTTATGTACTGAGTAAATATGACGTGTACTGAGTCTATGTCGAGATTTATTCAATGCAGATGGTATTTACTCAGTTCATATCAAGCACCAGCCATCAAAGTATAGAAAACATTTATTACATAAAGTTATGTATATGCAACCTGCACAGAGTCTATGGTGACATTTGTTCAATACAGACGGTATATACTCAACACATATCAAGCGCAACCCATGCAACTGAAACTGTTATACGTTACATTAAGTTATGTGTTGAGTAAATACGACGTGTGCCATTTCGACATTTATTCAATACAGACGGTATATACTCAATACCTACACATGTATCTATTGACTAGCTACAGTGCTGAGTCCATGCAACTTGTACTGACTCTATGTGCATATTGAGCACTTCAGCCATCCAAGCAATGAGTTTCAACTTATTCAATTTTGACACCAGTTTTTGGTGCACCCAAGTGGCTTAGTGGATGCGTGCTATTTCGTGTGTGAAAGGTTCCCAGTTCAAATCCGAGTAAGTATCACAAAGTATTTTTAAAATAAAATAAATATCTAGAAAATAAACTTTCAGAATAAGGTGAAACGTTACAGAGGATTCTCTTAAATGTATGGACTCATAACATAAATGTGTAGTGACATATGGACTCATTACACAAATATGTGGAGTACATAGACATATGGACTCATTACATAAATATGAATTGAGTACATAGACTCGTTACAAACATATCTAGTGAGGACATACACACATGGAGTACATAAACATATGGACTCATTACATAAATATGTACTCATTACATACAAATTTGATCTGTCCTCACTACAAAGAATCTGTACTTATCACCGATAACCGGTTTGTTTTTAGTAAATGCATACATAAAATACTTATATTTATTTATTGAGTGCATAGACACTGTACTAATCGCAGAAAACTAACAGTTTTTTTCAAAAAATGCCTAGATAGATTTATTTACATTTATTTAATAAGTGTATATAAGCTTTACTCAGTACATCACCATGCGACAACCTACACATAATTATTTGCTGAGTCCATGGAAAGTTTATATTTACGCAATGATACCAAAAAATAGTGTATAGAATCTATTCTCACTACATAATCGTAAGCTGGCGTGGTACATATTCGTGTAATGAGTCTACAGAACTATTTAGTAGCTGCTTCACTGCTAATAGGTTTATGTTGTCAGTATAGATTCATTAGGTAATGAGTACAGAAAAGTATGTGTGCAGAAAAATATGGGATGAGTAAATAAAATGATGTGCTGAGTGCATACATTTTTCCCTCAGTGTTCACTATGTCTCTTCAAGACGAGTTACTTTGTCCTACTAACACCATGAGCATTAGTTCCTCACCAAACTCAACTTCAATCAACATTAGTAGCAATATCAACCCAAATCGAATTTCTTTAGGTGTCAACCCATCAGTTAATCACAACCCCCCATCCATTGGAATTTTTCAACCCAGAGTTGTGCCTGTTCCTAAATCTATATTTGTCTCTTAATTTGATGTCTCAACTTCTCACACAGATATTCTTAATCACGTTAAGTCTATTTTGAATCAGCATAATATTTCCAATTACTATATTTTGAATCAGCATAATATTTCCAATTACCACAATCTAATAAAATGTAAAAATATTACAAAATCAAATGGCAGAGTTGCGCATCCTTTAAAATCACGATTCCTGAGCCCATGTTTAACGTGTTGATGTCTCCAGAATCATGGCCTGCCAATACTTTTACACAGGAATTCGTCAATAGAAATTCTCAAGGCCCAAGCGGCATTGTTAACACAGCTCCAAAAAACTGAAATGCTTGTCCCTTTACTATCAAAATGTAAGGGGACTTCGTTCTAAGGCCCGCGATGTCTTTTTAAAGTCACAAGAACTTCCTTTTGATGTTTTTGCTTTAACTGAGACTAATTTAAATAGTAATTTCAATAATAATGAGTTTTTTACTCCAGATTTCAATGTTTACCGAAAGGATGGTCTTCTAGACTTGATGGAACGGGCTGGAAGAGGTGTTCTTATAGCGGTACATCCTAGTTATGATAGTTCCTTTTTTGACCTGTGATCTGTGTAAAAATCAATGTCAAACACAAAAGTATTTTTGTTTTGTGCTGCTATCTGAGGCCTTGTAGAACAATCGAAAGTTATCAAAATTTAATCAGCGCAATAGACTTTCTGTGTGAGGCCATGGAGGTACACGACAGTTTATTGCTCTTGGGTGATTTCAATCTTCCCAACCTGATATGGTCACGATCCGAGGATGACTCTCACTTTGTTACTGAGAATTTAACAACTCAAAAGGAAATATTGTTTACTGACAATCTGTCTGATTCTGGTCTATTTCAGATTAGCAATGTTAAGAACAACCTGAATAAACAACTGGATCTTATTTTTGTGAATGATGCTAACAACTGCATTGTTGAAGAATGCAGCCAAACTCTTTCTACTATTGATCTCTTCCATCCCCCATTATCCTTGGTTAATGCTTTCGAACACGATTATATGAATATTGAGGCTGATAATACATTTTGTTTCAATTTCCGTAAAGCTGACTTTACCAAACTCAACGAACTCCTGAGTAATATTAATTTTGATTCAATTTTTAATTCTAATTTAAATAATAGTATCGATGCTCTTGCCACTAATTTGTATTCAGTAGTTTTTGATGTTTTTTTCTATCTGTACCTTATGGGTCCCAGGAAAATACATCGTCATCACCTCCGTGATATAAAAAGGAGCTCCGTACGCTGCGCAATTCCCGAAACTATCTCTGGCAAAAATATTTAAGATCTAGAACAGAAAATGACTTCTTACTTTACATAGTTGCGTATAATGAATTTTCAAATCTTTCTAAAGTGTTATATGATGCTTATATCCATCAGATGCAATTCGATATTATCACTGATCCCAAACGATTTTGGCAATTTATTAATTCAAAAAAAAAAGTCTGATGGTTATCCAACTGCTCTTAACTATTTAAATCATTCTTCTTATGATTCTAAAATTATAACCAATTTATTTGCAAATTTTTTCGGTCTTGCCTTTTCTGAAAGTGATTTTGAGCCAGATTTAAGTTACTTTAACTATATGAATAATTGTAATCAAACATCTTTAGTATCAATTAACATTAATGCTGATGATGTGGTCCACATGATAAACAATCTTTTAAAGAAATGTGCAGCCAATCTGGCTCAGCCTCTGGCAGCGCTTTTCCAAAAATCTATTTCTTTTGGCATTTTTCCGTCGTTGTGGAAGAATTCTTTTATCATTCCAATTCACAAAAAAAGCTGTAAAGCAGATATTGCTAACTATAGGCCAATCGCCAAATTATCTTGCATTCCTAAACTTTTCGAAAGCATTTACTTTGAACGCAATGGAAAATAAAAATGAAGTTGACGTCATTGCCACAGATTTTAGCAAGGCATTTGATAAAATCTCACAAAAAATTATATCGTTTAAATTAAAGGCTCTTGGATTTCCTCCTGGCTTCATTCAATGGATGGAATCTTACTTATCAGATCGTAAATATCAGGTCTTGTTTAGATCTTCTGTATCAGATCCTTTCATTGCGAAAGCAGGAGTCCCTCAAGGTAGTCATCTGGGCTCAATAATTTTTATTCTAACGATTAATGATGTGGAATCTGTGATTAAGCATTCGGAACTTTCTACCTACGCGGATGACATGAAAAGCTTTAGGGTGATCTCTTCACCTAACGATGCTATACCTCTTCAGAACGACCTGAATAATTTTTTTATTTGGTGTCAAAAAAATAATTTACAACTTTATGTCGGTAAATGCCAAGCTATCACATATTCCCGCAAACGTTCTCGCCCACCACCACGGGACTACTATATTAATGTAGATCTTGTTTCCAGAGTAACAACAATTCGGGACTTAGGTGTTATTTGTGATACTGAGCTCAATTTCAGATCCCATTATGACAACATAGTTACTAGGGCTAACTCTGCTCTTGGTTTTGTCAAGCGTTAGTCTAAGGAGTTTTCAGATCCCTACGTAACGAAATCTCTTTATACGACCTTTGTACAACCTTTACTTGGATATGCTAGTCAAGTATGGTCCCCTTTCCACATTGTGCACATCAATAGACTAGAGGCAATTCAGCGTAGATTCCTCCGCTTTGCTCTTAGAGGACTCCCATGGGTTGACAGCTACAACTTGCCCCCATCATGATCGGTTGCGGCTTATTTTATTTTAAATTTAAATTTGTTTTTATTTTTTCATTCTGTTTTACCTTTCTTAATTTTTTGTATTTTTAACTTTTTTTCACTTTATGTAACTGCTTGCATTAAGCAGACCCATCCTTTTTTCTCTCAGGATTCGTATCGCATTTAAAAGAAGTTATTGTGTTATTTTGGCATCAGTTCAACATAATAACTATCTATCCTTATTTTCTATTTAAAATAATTTTTATGTATTAAGTACCGATATGACTTACAATCTGTCTGCTGTCATACTCTGTGTAAATGGATCCCAGCGCGTGCTGGATCTGGGGGGGGGATAGAGGCGTGGGATTATTTATTTTATCGAGATTGAACAAGTTTGAAACTCACTTCAACCCCCATGTTAATACTCGGTTGCACTAGGAATTTTGTAACGTCAAAAAAACTGCAAGCTAAAGTTAAAAGTTATTCAATATTTGGACAGCTATTCGAGCTGCAGCTTTATTCTATTCAGCCAGCTAATCGTTTGAATTTATGAGCGACCATTTGCACTGACCAGCTCAGCTTCTTAAAAAATTGTTTTTAAATCGAAGTAGTTTTCATTGATTCTACGTTGCTTTTTCTCTGGGTGTGGGAGTTGTTAGTCACCAGGTCCTAGTTCTCCACCACCAAATTTATTTATTTAATATTTTTTATTCTTCACAGATTTTCACAGAATTATTTGGCAGTGATAAAAAATTTATTCTGTGAAAAAGTTTTGACATTGCAATTCAATTTTCCACACATTTTGGATCAAGTTAGGAGTAAGGCTGTGAAAAAATCTATCAGTTCACAGCTTCACATAATTTGAAATGACACCAAGTCGAGTTTGAGGACATTTTCCTTAAAATTAAATTCTTTTTACAAGCAGATATAAGATTAAAATACCTAATAGCTTTCAAGATATGTAGTTAGTTTTTACAAAGAAACCCTTCTCACTCTGTAAAATCAAAAGCCCTAGTCAATTTGTTAAATTAATAAAGCTTTCCACCAAAATTAGAAAAAAAACAACAAGTGTAGAAAATATAAAAAAATAAGGCGCCGATTTTTATTCTAATATTGTGTATCATTTCAACTGTAAAACAAAATGGAAATGACATCTTATTAATAATTTTTCAAGATGCTATAGGTTGCTATAAAACATATCAATTAGTAATTATCATCACATATTTTTTTCGAAACCAGAAAAATATTGTTGAAAGATTTAGTTTCAATGTTAAATAAAATAAAAACAATAATTAATGGATTTTACTTAAGAATCAAATTATTCTTCGAAAAAAAATATTGTTATTTAAAATAAATGCGTTTCGTTGGCTTTTGCTTTAAAAAATCTATTTAACGCCAAATGCCATAGCACACTATCCTTTGCCATTTATCTTCTAGAAGAGAGTCCTTGCTCTTAAATTGCTTTAATTTTCTCCTCAAAAAGACTCTGGTTTTATTATTATTGAAGTTAAATAAAACAATTTATTCATTTATTATATTTTGTCACAACAAGAAACTCTGTTGATTTATTCCTTCTGCTAAAATGATAATTCCAAATAGAAAACCCACGCAAAAATCATCAACTCAGAAATTATACACGAAGAACAAACCCAGCTGTGCAAAGAAGATTTTCCGCATGTATCTGTCAGATTACAGAGCGGGAAGCATCAATTTTTTTTTTGTATTTCACAGTCAGAGTTACGTAAAATAAATAACAAAAAAAAAAACAAGAATACGAAGTGATGGTGCGGTTTGTCAAATGCAGAATTGTATTTTTAACATCACATCGGGATTCGGAATGTCCCAAAGGTAAAATTAGAATGAAGTTTAATATTTTTTGATTGATGGTGTAGTGTATTGCGTAGTGATACATTCACTCGTATATACAGGTAGGTTGTTACATTTACATACATCTACACATGCATCGAATCCTACGGCAGATATATGTACTTTGTTTACCTAAGTCTGATTGATGTTTATACAAAATGAAATGTAAAACAACACACACAAAAACAAAAGGTAGGCAAACACACCCCCCTTCTCCCCATATAAAATGTTTATTTCAATTTAATTACAGTATGAACCTAACTCTCGAAACAAATACTTATCTACATGATTGCAAACATGAGGGCTCTGAATAAAAAAATATTGATGCTGGCACTTTTAAAATTCTATGTTACCCTTGGCACTTAAAAGAAGTTTTTAATTAAAATGTGCTGCGAGTCTTGAGGGAATAGATACATTATACACGTAGAGTCCATTAAATATCAAATTATTGACATTAGGAGTATCTACAATAAATATTAGGCAAGTTCAGGAAAATGATATCTCAGAGCACTTCGAATCTCAGTCTCGTGAACAGGGTTTCAATTTTGCTGTCAAATTTTTCTCTTTCTTATCCAGTTCCCGATCCATGAAGGGTCTCTGCCTGAGATATTGCGGTCTTCCCTGCTCCCTCCAGTCGTCGAGACCAAGCGCTCTTGCGTCTTGGAAGTTCTGTCTTCCTGGTCGTCTCTAACCTGGGGGCTGGGAGTCGACGTATTTTGGCTCTTTGGGCTACTTCCACATCTTGGTACAACTCGTACAATTCACGATTGAATCTTCTCCTCCAATCGCCCTCTTCGCATTAAGGAACAAATATCTGCCGAAGAATTTTTCTCTCGAAAGTGCTCAGTATCAATTTCCCCATTTTTACTTATCGTCCAGCACTCGGCGCCATAGAGTAGAACTGGTAACATTAGCGTTTTGTATAGCGTGCA
Organism: Dasysyrphus tricinctus; assembly: GCA_963921185.1. Classification (NCBI taxonomy): domain Eukaryota; kingdom Metazoa; phylum Arthropoda; class Insecta; order Diptera; family Syrphidae; genus Dasysyrphus; species Dasysyrphus tricinctus. Next base: position 13,104,517 of record OY992530.1, read on the forward strand.
CTTTGTCTTTCGAGAAAGGAGCTTTGAACCCATTTGTTTGGTCGAACCGAAGTAGCAGCGGTTGGCTAGGTTAATTCTTCGACGGATTTCCACTTCCACTTAGGTGTCTTTCGTGGAATTGATTTTGTCCCGAGGTAGGTGAACTCCTTGACTACAAAATTGTTACCAACAGTGACGTTTTGTCCTAGGCGATGAACAGATGAGGCTTTGTGTGTTGATAGCATATACTTTGTTTTGTCCTCATTCACTTCAAGACCAACGCGTTTCGCCTGTTCATCAATAGCTGTGAATGCTTCAAGTACCTACAACTCTCTTGGAGCTGCCGATGATGTCGATGTCGTCCGCATAGCCAAGCAGTTGATAAGACCTGTTGAAGATAGTGCCTTCCATGTTAACACCACTCTTGCGCACTTTCTGCTCCAGGACTAGGTTGAAGAAATCACATGATAGCGCATATACTTGTGTGAACCCTGTACACGCCTGGAATAACTCGGATGAGCTGTAACCCATTACCACGTTACACCACGTATTTTGTAACGTCATGCGGCATAGCTGGATCAGTTTTCTCGGGATCCCGAGCTCCGTAACCCCCAATAGAAGCGCTCTTGGCGACTTATGCTATCATATGCGGCTTTGAAGTCGATGAATAGATGGTGGGTTTCGACTTGAAATTCGTTGGTCTTTTCCAGGATTTGCCTCAATGTGAAGATTTGGTCTATGGTTGATCTGCCTGGCCTGCCTGAAGCCACACTGGTGCGTGCCGATCATAGTGCTGCAGAAAGGTATTAAGCAGGGATATGCCTCTGTAGTTCTTGCAGGACATAGGATCGCCTTTTTATAGATTGAGCATATGGAGCTATTTGACCAGTCGTCGGGCATACTTTCCTCCACACTTTGTTTATGAGCTGCTGCATGGGACATCTCCTCCATACTTGAAGAGTTCCTCAGGTAGGCCATCCGAGCTGGCGGATTTGTTGTTCTTAAGCTTGTGGATGGTTTTCTTTTATTAACCTCTTCAGTACTGGGCACTTGGACTGGATTTATATTGACTGGTCTGATGCTTCTTTGTTCCCCTGTAAAGTCCTCTACATAGTGCCCATTAAGCAGTTGCTGGAAATGCTGCTTAAGTACGTCTACAATTCCCTGTGCTTCGAGACCCGCTGTTTCGAAGAGCTTTCGTGCCAGTGGTGGTGCTAGACTCTTCCATATACTTAAGCTGAGAGTCTGCGGCAGATGCTCTTTTATTTCTGCGCAGGGTTTTTTTCTCTTTCCTTCTCTTTTCACGGTCTGTCAAATTACTGAGGAGAAATAGGACGGTGTTCACATTGAACTGAAAAACTGTATTTTTTTTACTTTTCAGTACTCACATCTCGCTCCCACTACTTCAGTAAAGTGAGACGTGACTACTGAACCGCCAATCTTGGGTAAAACACAAAAAAAATTAAATCTTCGTTAGGTTTATAACGAAAAAACCTACTACGGTTTATTCAAGAATTCCATAGCATTTCTTTTTTAAGGTAAAAAGTGGAATATTTAAAAATGCAGTAACGACTTTTAAGTATTTCTAACACTACTTCACTTCACTACGAAATGATTCACTTTGACACGTGACCACACGTTGGTGATTTTAGATTTTCATGAATCGACATAAATTCGAAATTTAATTTCCTCAAACCAATCTCTCTAGTGAAGCAAAATATTAAACCGTCCAAAACCAGGGCCATTAATTCTGAAGAAAAAAAAAAAAAACACAACTTTACCTTGGAAATTCTACCGAATTGGCAAACAGTATATCAAAAAGCTAAAAAGGTTTCTTTGAGGATAAAAAGTAAAACAACAACGAAGAACCAAAAGCAAAAAAAAAAAACGAGTACGTACCTACTAAAAAAGTTGGAATATCGAAGAATGAAATATGGAATTCGTTGTGCATGAATGTTTTAGAAAATAAAAAAAAATAAAATGAATGACCCCTCAGTTCCAATTCTCATAAACTGTAGGGTTTTCCAGTATTTTCACACAGTGTTTTCTCTAAATAATAAATGCAGTAGATATGTATGTATGCTTGTGTGTGTTGTTCGCTTATAGCGGTAAAAAAAGGATATGGAGTTTTTTTTTCTTTTTTTTAAGCGCCATTCAAGCTCTTTATTGCGGGTAGAGATATATATATTATTGTTAACTTTGCACAATTTGGGCTTGATTTAGGGGTACATAAGTTCTTCTATGTGTACCTACCTATAATATGAGTTTTTGGCTTCAATTTATTCTTCTTTAGAAATAAATGTATATTTCGCTGTCATTGTGATTTATTAATCATTTATAAAAATGACATCCCTATAACAGGACTTTCTTTTATTTCTGATTCGAATATTATACAAAAATGTATATGTATGTATGTGAATAAGCATGTATTTATTTAGAATACTGAAAAAATATATGAGTGGGTATACAGGAATTCAGTTTAAAGGACAAGTGAGGGGGAGGGATAAAAAGGTATCATATCAATACATTTTCTTAACAATAAAACATAAGTACGTAAATAAAGTGTCAGAATTTGTATTCGTATGTTATTTGTGGTCTTCCAAACAATTTTCGTCTTAATGCTTATTATTTTTGTTTGCACTACATCATTTTCTTTGATTTTTAACAACTTATCTTTGCAAGGTTGGGAATATCTTACATATTGGAGGATCAAGCTTGCATCTTTTGAGCTTGGTTTCGATTCGGCTTCTCGAATGTGAACCACAATTTTGCCTTAATGAGCAAAGCAAGAAAAAAAATGTGGCGAAAAACAAAAAAACCTTATGGTTGCTTCGTTGACTTTCAAGATGAAGATGGAGAATGTTTCGAAGATTTTCTTCATAGAGTGCAAGTCCAAATTCAAAAATGCTCATATGATTCGAAGCAAATTGACGAGTTCATTATGGATCAGATTGTCTTGGAAGTCTTGAACAAAGATCTTAAACAAAAACTTTGGACTGCCGAAGAGCTTACACTAGAAAATACAAAAAAATGTGTAGATTAGCTGAAAGAGCTGAAAAATAAATGAAGTCCTTAGAACATCAGACGTCCAGAATTCAAGTTATTGTAATAACTTTCCATATTTGAACTATAACGACTCCGAAAAGCAAACAAACGGACACAATAAAGCTTACGGTCGCAGTGCTAACATACCCTTATTAGCTATAATTATAGCAACTCTCAAACGAAAGAAGTGCCATCTGACGGATTAGAGCAGATTTACCAGCTGTCAAATAAAAGCTTTTGGAAGGGAAATTATTGGGAAATTTCCCCTACGGAAAGCTCTGGAAGCAGAGACCAGAACGTTCTCCTTATTTCCAGAGATTGTCAAACAAGTATAAAAGGACATGTTTGAAGGGCAGCGACACAGTTTGTTTTTAATCGTGAATGAATAAAGTTGGTTGTAATAAAAGTGAAAAGTAAAGTTTTTTGAATTAATTTCAGTGGTGAATAATAAATCGTTTTGTTTGTAGTAAGAAAAGTAAAGTGTTTTATTTTGTGAAATAAATAAGTGGACGTTTTGAATAAAGTAAATAAGTTTTATTAACGAACCTGAGAAAATATTACATTGTTAAGAATGAAGACTAAAGACTTCGATTGTAAACGATGTGGAACACTCCATGGACTAAAAAGCTGCCCTGCTTTTAACAAAATCTGCAGCAAATGTGGTTTCAAAGGATACTTTAAAATATGTGTCGTTAAAGATCTTCACAAGACAAACCTGAAATTAGAAAAAAGAAAAATCGAACAGCTCGAACACCTATTCCAAGAATTTGAATCAAATAAACAACTCAAGAGAACCTGATGAAGATTCAGATATTTGCGTCTACCATTTGGAATAAGTTCTGCCCTAGAAATATTTTCAGAAGTTATGAACCGAACATTGATTGGCATATAAAACTGTGAAATTTCAATGGATGATTTAAGCATTTACGCTGATAGTAAGGAACAATTGCGAATTATCACAAAAAAGAGAGAAAAACGCTTTTAAAAAGGCGGCTTCAAATTAAATGAAAGTAAATATGTATACGAAAATGATTGAGTAACATTTTTGATACTCAAAATGAATATGAGGTTGATGCAGACAAGGTTGAAAGAATAAAAAGTTGCTTTCTGGGTATGATTATCTACCTTGGAAAATTTATTCAGAATTTGTCAAAACTAACCGAGCCATTGCGTAAATTACTTTATAAAGACGTTGAATGGTTGAATGGGATGTTGAACACGAAGAAGCTGTAAATACACTCAAGAAGATAATCTCAATAATCCCAGTGCTTAAGTATTATGACGAAAAAGAAGCAATGGCCATTAAGTTTGCATGTAAGAAGTTTCCTGAATACATTTATGGCGTACAATTATTTGTTGAAACAGACCACAAACCTTAAGAAACAATAATACAAAAAATTTATGGGATATCTAAAAATATTCATGATATTGTAATATTTCTCAGGTTCGTTAATAAAACTTATTTACTTTATTCAAAACGTCCACTTATTTATTTCACAAAATAAAACACTTTACTTTTCTTACTACAAACAAAACGATTTATTATTCACCACTGAAATTAATTCACAAACTTTACTTTTCACTTTTATTACAACCAACTTTATTCATTCACGATTGAAAACAAACTGTCGCTGCCACTCAAACATAAGCCTTTTATACTTGTTTGACAAACTCTGGAAAGTAGTGGAAGGTTCTCGTCTCTGCTTCCAGAGCTTTCCGTAGGGGAAATTTCCCAATAATTTCCCTTCCAAAAGCTTTTATTTGACAGCTAGTAAATCTGCTATAATCCGGCAGATGGCGCTTCTTTCGTTTGAGAGTTGCTATAATTATAGCTAATAAGGGTATGTTTGCACTGTGACCGTAAGCTTTATTGTGTCCGTTTGTTTGCTTTTCGGAGTCGTTATAGTTCAAATTTTGAAAGTCATTACACTGCCCCCCTCTTAGGATTGATCGTCCAGAGCAAATCCATCACTTCCTTCACCTTTATAACGATGTAAACGGTCGCTGTGAACCACTTTTAGTTTGCCTCTTAATCCTCTCTGAATGCGGTAGACGACATCGTTTATTCGTGTTACTACAGTGTAAGGGCCTTCCAATTTTGTTGAAGCTTCGGTGAAAGTCCCTTCCGACGGTGGGGATTAGAGGTCTGCATGAATGTGTTCATTTGATCTATTCACACTGTTCCACTACTTCAGTGCACTCAATTTACAACACAATTTTAATAAAGTTCACTCACAAAATGAGAACTCATATAAAAAACAAAACCAGTACAACATTCACTCTCTGATAACAGAACGGGTGCAGTGCTTGTTTCTTTTCTCTTTCGTGGGTGCTTGTAACAAATCAAATGAGTGCACTTCTTTCGCTCTGTATTATTATGAATACTCATATTATAGTTTGAATATTCATAGTATGCTTTGAATATTCACAGTTTGTTTGTGAGTGCAATTCTATTGCTATTTGGATTTGATTTTAAAATTGGAGGAAAGGTATATCTATACCATTTAAAGTGAAAATGTATTTGAATAATGTTAGTTCAATTTTGATCAAATAAAAGATTAAACCTGGATTTTTAAAGAAAAAATTTAATTTCACTTAGGAGCTGGCAAATAATGACTCGGGTGTTGCAATGGAAAAATATTTCTGGTGGATGGCAGCGCGGTGGCGCGCGGTATGGTCAATTCAGAACTCTTAATCAATTAAGGTATTAAAACCCAAATTATTTTTGTGATCGATTCAATCTTGTAAAAAATACTGACTGTTATAGGTCTAACGTTTGGAATACATTTTGTTTAGTTGAAAATACGCAAATAACGCATACATTTTTTTTAAATTATTTTTTGCTATAGCAGTGTTTGATTTTTCATTTGTTAAGAAGGCATCTGGGCGAGAGGTCATGGATTGTCCATTCGGTTTCTCAGTCCAGTGAGTGTTATGTTAATAATTCTACACTTTACCTTCGTCTTAAAAAAACATGCTTTTTCCAAAGATATTTTTAGGGGCTCTTTTTAATCTTTGTTCTATTGACTAATGAAACATTTATTCGAAGTTTAATTGACAAACTTCTATTTTCATACGGTTTTCGGTAGTATTTTACCTGATATGTACTTAAAAAAAAGTCATGATTACGTAAAAAGGTCTATAACTTTTGAGCGATCGTATATTTTTACGGACCGACTTAAGGAGAACTTAAATGAAAGACGTTATTTTTGTATAAGTTCAAGTTGGTTAAAATGATATGTAAACATAATACTGGGAAGTTAAATAAATTATGGCGATTGGTCGAATTGAGGCGCCAAATTTGAAATAAATAAGAAAATGTTGAAGTGGCTCTTTTCTGTTCCAACAACTTTTCTTTGGGGTAGACGTATCATTTTGGATTTGTTGTCATTAGATTCAGCATTCAAAGCTACCCTTAAAACATGTATCTTATGATCAGGTTGTTCGAGAACAAATATTTCATATTTCAGTTTGTTAGACCTCCAACTTCCCCCCGTCTCCACGGCTTCCAATGCATCTTCAAAGAAAGCCAATGCGGGTATAACCAAAATTAGAGTATGAGGGATTATAAGTAGGTACCTACATGTATCGTGACATCGAATATCAAAGTACGGCATGTCAGGTTTTGTTTTAAGCATTTTGGAGGGGTTAAAAAGTTCTTCTTTTTTTATTTTCAGGATTATAACCTCTTTAATTAATTAAATTTCTATACCTAAACATCACAATCTTGACGGCCCGATTAATTGAACTCAATATATAAGCATTTTACGTCAACCTTATCATCCCTTTTTTGAAGATTTTCAACAAAACAAAAAATCAACAAAAATAAAGTATCCACAAAAACGCCGATAAGGTTTGCTCAAAAGCCTTAGATAAATTATCGGTCACATTTATCGGATCACCAAGATAAACGTCTTAAGACTTAGGGAAAATGACATAAATAGGAAAACAAGCTGGTTTGGACCCCCTACCCCTACCATAGACTTAGAAAAAACCTGCCAGACTTTTGTATTCGATATCACGATAAATGTAACTATAATCCCTCATACTCCGATTTTGGCTGTCCATCTGTTCCCAAAATATGCTGTCGGCTCTTGGTCTATTAGTTAAACCTTTGTTATGTAAATTTTATAATTTTTTGGAAAATGCTTTACTATTTTTTGGCGCAAAAACTATGAAAACACTCAGTCCCCTGGCCTCAGGCCCCTTGAACCTTTGACTGACTGCCATCATAAATTTTCACTTAATACTGTTTTTCCTTGAAAATACTTAGGTACTTGTAAAACAAAAAGCACATTAAAGTTTGTTTATCTTTATATAATAAAACAAACAAAAAAATGTTTCTATGTCCATTATAGACATTAAAATCATCCAATCGATGTGCGCCGAACCAGTCTCATAACAAAGAAAATAATGCGAAGATGGTGTTAGACATTTGACTACTAAAACAAGGCATTAGGCACATTCGGTCCATTCATAAAGTCGATTTTAGAATTTCCCATACAAAAACGTCTTTTTTTTCCAACAAATAAATCAAAACGTACCTACATATTTCTTTTTTAAACGTAGTAATACACGTTGCGTATCCGCTAATTCAATAAATATTTACATACAACATACCTACATAATTTATATACTAAATATACAGAAAAACATCATTCCAATACACATTGCTTGCTATTGCTATTGATAAAACACACAGCATTCTCTCAAGACCACCCAATCTAAATTATGAATATTCACTTTTCTTGTGAGTACACCTGATTCAAATTGTGAATATTCACAAATGAGTATTCATTCTCTTTGGGTACAATGCGCTGTGGGTTTGTATGAAAATGAATATTCAACTCATATTGTTTCCAAACACCAAGTAGTACACTCATTCTCATTTCAAGAAGTGAGTAGAATGAGTTGAGTGCAGCAAATATTATTGAATGTCTCAAATCTAGTTTTAAGACATTCATGCAGACCTCTGGTGGGGATTATAAAACCACACAAGGTCTCCCGCTTGGAATCCTGTTGTTGTTGCTTTTGTGTCATACCGTGTTTTCATCCGGTCACTTGATAGCTTTATATTTGCTCTTGTCCTTTTGTGGATGTCAACTAGCTTTTCATTGAGGTTGTCCACGTAGTTGTCTATTCCTTGTGGCTCATTTGCAGAACATCCAAATTTGATTTCACTTGGTAGTCGTATTTTGCTACCGAGCAGGATTTCTGATGGTGTATGTCCTGTTGAGCTATGTACCGCACTTCGATAGGCCATCAAGAATAACGGAATATGCCGATCCCAGTCTCGTTGGTTGTCGCTTACAACTTTGGAAAGGTGTTCTTTAAGGGTCCGGTTGAATCGTTCAACCATCCCATCAGATTGTGGGTGAAGCGGTGTTGTCCTCGTCTTCTAAATGCCAAGGAGTGTACAAACTTCCTAAAAGATTTTGGACTCGAAGTTCCTCCCTTGATCTGAATGGAGTGCCATAGGTACACCAAACCTGCTTACCCAGTTGAAAACAATCTGATCCGCGACTGTTTTGGTTTCCTGATTTGGGATGGCAAATGCCTCAGGCCACTTGCTGAAGTAGTCCATTACTACCAGGATGTATCGGTTTCCGCTTCTGGTTTCTGGAAAAGGGCCTGCAACGTCTATTGCAATCCTCTCAAAAGGCGTGCCCACATTATACTGCTGCATCTTACTCTGGACTTTTCTGCCTGGTCCCTTGCTTGCAGCACAAGTATCACATTTTCGGCACCATTTTTCGACGTTTTCTCTTGCGTGTAGCCTGTAGAATCGCTGCCTTACCCTTTCCAGTGTCTTATTGACACCCAAATGTCCTCCGGAAGCTCCATCATACATCTCTTGCAGAACGTCATTAACTTTGGAACGAGGTACGACTAGCTGCATCACATATGATTTGCCGTCTGTGGACTCCCATTTACGTCTTATTACTCCTTCTTGTACATGAAGCGAGTCCCAATGTGCCCAATATGCTTTAAGAGTTGGACTTCTATTGGAGATGTCACCCCATTCTGGTTTCTCTTCGTGTTCCTTCCATGCAAGAATGGGTTCAATATCCGAGTCTTCTTGTTGGGCAGCTCTTATTTCTTCATTACTCCAACCGTAAATGGGATCGGCTCTTAATCGCTGGATGGAAGCAACCTCCTTCTCTTCTTGACGTGTGCAGTGCTTGCAGTCTGGTTTGCATGGTCTCCGAGATAAAGCATCTGCATTTGAGTGCAACCTTCCTCTTCGATGTTGGATCTGGTAGTCGTATGTCTGCAATCTCTCAATTCATCTTGCGACTTGACCTTCTGGATTTTTGAAGTTCAACAGCCAATTAAGTGCGCCATGATCTGTTTGAAGAAGGAACTTCTGTCCATAGATGTACTTATGGAAGTGTTTTGTTGCCGATACTAGAGCTAGAAGTTCTCTTCTGGTCACACAGTAATTTCTTTCTGGCTTTGAGAGCACCTTGCAGTAATAGGCAACGACCTTCTCTTCTCCTTCGTGGACTTGTGATAGTACGGCACCAATTCCTACGTTACTTGCGTCAGCGTCGATGATGAAAGGTTTCCCTGGTGTATTGCATAGGCGCTGCTTAAGTTCCCGGAAGCTTTTCTCGACCATTTGAACGGTTTGCCTTTCTCTGTTAGCTGGTGCAAACTTTTCGCGATTCCAGCAAAATCCTTCACAAATCGTCGATAGTACGTGGCAAGACCAAGAAAGCTTCAGAGTTGATGTTTATCCTGTGGTGTTGGCCAATTCTTTACAGTGTCAACTTTTTCAGGATCAGTCTTCACTCCTTGGGAAGAGATGATGTGTCCCAAGTACTTTACCTCAGACTTAAAAAATTCGCACTTGTCTGGATTCAATTTCAAGTTTGCTTCTCGAAGCCTCTGGAACACGGCCTTTAGGTTTCCACAATGCTCATCAAATGTCTTACCATAAACGATGACATCGTCCAAATATACTAGGCAAGATTTCCAAGTAAGTCCTTGTAAAACACACTCCATCAAACGCTCAAATGATGCCGGAGCGTTGCATATTCCGAAAGGCATCACTTTATATTGCCACAGACAATTTCCTGTAGAGAAAGCCGTCTTTTCTCGATCTTCTGGATGGATTTCTACCTGCCAGTAACCACTCTTCAAGTCCAATGTTGAGAACCATTCAGCTCCTTCCATCGCATCCAGAGTATCGCTGATTCTTGGCAGAGGGTAGCTGTCTTTCTTTGTCACATCGTTCAGCCTCCGATAGTCTACATAGAATCGAGTACTTCCGTCCTTCTTTTTGACAAGAACAACTGGGGATGCCCAAGGACTTTTAGAGTTTTCGATTAGCCCATCTCGCTTCATTGTCGATATCATCTGTTCAACTTCGTCTTGTTTGGCTAATGGGAGACGTCTCGTTGGTTGTCGAATAGGTCTCGCGTCTCATGTGTCGATTCGATGCTGCACCAGTTGTGTTCGACCAAACTGCCCACTGGGTGAAGAGAGTATATCACCGTACTCGTGAAGGAGGCTTCCAGCAGCACTTAGCTGACGTTCAGTTAATTTGGATGACTTCAGAATTTTTGCCTTCATAGAGTTCACTTTCCCGGGGTCCACAGATTTTTGTGCGTCAGCTTCTGAGATCGTAGTTATTGCGGAAACAGATTCACACTTTTTAAAACATCATGAGGACTACTTATTTTGGCCTTCAACAAACATTTGAGAAATATCGCTATTGGTGTACAATTTTTTGTTATTTGTGTTTTTGTATTAAATAGGTATTTATTTTTGCTTAAAAAGAATTCGTTACCATAAAATCATGTTTTTTATAGAACTTTGTGAAATCTTGTGTGAATTATTAGCGCTTGGTTTCAAAGAGAAATACGCTGTATTTTGGACTATGTTGTCAGTTTTTATTTTTGACTAGATAAGATTAAAACAATGAATTAGATTTATAACTGTCTAACTGTCTTCGTTCGAGTGCCACATGTCACTGCAAATTCCAAACGCATTTTTTTGTTTGGCAAAAAATGTCAGTGAAATTTTTCGCGCGAAAATAAATTCATCATTATAAGACCTAGTTTACAGTTCCCATGCGAAAATCTTAGCAAATATTTTCGCATGTCAAAAATTATTGAGGTGAAATACAAAATTACTTTTTTGTATGATTGGCTAACAGAGTCATGCAAAAAGGAACCATTGCTGTCATAGAACTACAAAGTGGTTTGACGTTTCACTGTAAAAAAAAGTTCTTTCTGGTGTGCACGTTAAAACCGTTAGAGTCTCCAAAATTTTAAGAAGCTTGTGTATGTGAATCATGAAGTGTATAACATTTTGTCTACGGTATGATGCATTCAGCCTTTAAGCTTTAAATTGTCACGATCCATTTTTTTTTTTATTGAAGTTTTCTTCTTTAAATTTTTATTAATTTTGCCAAGAATTTAGGGAATCCAAATACATAGGTACATGAATCTCATTTTAAGCTGACTAAAGAAGTCATCAAGGTAGGTAGGTACCTTACTATTTTCATTAAAAATTCATTTACGTGAGCTAAATTAAATTGAATAAACTCTAACTGTCACAGAAATTTGAGTACAAAAATTACTTATATCAAAATGGAAAAGTATGATTTACAAATGCCTTTCTCAGACAGTTCGAGAGGCTACTTGTTGAAATCATCAAAAGTCATCGCATCAATGACAGTTAACTCATTAGGATATATTCATATGTTTTATTTAAGTTCTTGTTAAGCAAAACTGGAGTTTAACTGATGAAGTTTCAATAAAACAATCCCCACTAATAGCTTATGTAAATCTATTAATCTATCAACACTCTAGTTCTCTTGTTATCCAACGACTTTTCACATGGTACCTTGAAGCCTTTCACAAAAACTATTTCCTGTAAAAAGTAAAGGCGGATAGTGTTTCCCCGAAAAAATCAAACTTTTCAGTTTTTTTTTCAACTAAAAAAAAGTACAGTAGAAGAAAAAAAAATTGTTCGAAATAAAGTTAGATATACGTCTGTTTATCTTCTTTAAGTCGATTATCGACCTTACGTCTACTTGAATTTAAATCTATTTTCAGTAGGCCCTCCCACTTAGATCCGTAATAATTTCTCAAATTGTATTCATGTAAAAGTTTAGCAAAGTAGTTTTGTATACATTTGAGAAATATCGCTATTGGTGTACAATTTTTTGTTATTTGTGTTTTTTTATTAAATAGGTATTTATTTTTGCTTAAAAAGAATTCGTTACCATAAAATCATGTTTTTTATACAAGTTTGTGAAATCTTGTGTGAATTATTAGCGTTTGGTTTCAAAGAGAAATACGCTGTATTTTGGACTATGTTGTCAGTTTTTGTTTTTGACTAGATAAGATTAAAATAATGAATTAGATTTATAACTGTCTAACTGTCTTCGTTCGAGTGCCACATGTCACTGACAATTCCAAACGCATTTTTTTGTTATAGGCAAAAAATGTCAGTGAAATTTTTCGCGCGAAAATAAATTCATCGTTATAAGGCCTAGCTTACAGTTCCCGTGCGAAAATCTTAGCAAATATTTTCGCATGTCCAAAGTTATTGAGGTGAAATACAAAATTACTTTTTTGTATGATTGGCTTACAGAGTCATGCAAAAAGGGAACCATTGCAGTCATAGAACTACAAAGTGGTTTGACGATTCACTGTAAAAAAAAAAGTTCTTTCTGGTGTGCACGTTAAAACCGTTAGAGTCTCCAAAATTTTAAGAAGCTTGTGTATGTGAATCATGTTGTGTATAACATTTTATCTACGGTATGATGCATTCAGCTTTTAAGCTTTAAATTGTCACGATACAATTTTTTTTTTAATTGAAGTTTTCTTCTTTAAATTTTTATTAAGTTTGCCAAGAATTGAGGGAATCCAAATACATAGGTACATGAATCTCATTTTAAGCTGACTAAAGAAATCATCAATGTAGGTAGGTACCTTACTATTTTCATTAAAAATTATGTAGTACTTGAGCTAAATTAAATCGAATAAACTAATAACTGTCACAGAAATTTGAGTACAAAATTTACTTATATCAAAATGGAAATGTCTGATTTACAAATGCCTTTCTCAAACATTTCGGGAGGCTACGGCCTTGTTACAGGCCCCTTGTTGAAATCATCAAAAGTCATCGCAATGACAGTTAACTCATTAGGATATATTCATATGTTTTATTTAAGTTGTTGTTAAGCAAAACCGGAGTTTAACTGATGAAGTTTCAATTAAACAATCCCCACTAATACCTTAAATCTATTAATCTATCAACACTCAAGACTTTTCAGTTTTTTTTTCAACTAAAAAAAAGTACAGTAGAAGAAAAAAAATAGTTCGTAATAAAGGTAGATATACGTCTGTTTATCTTCTTTAAGTCGATTATCGACCTTACGTCTACTTGAATTTAAATCTATTTTCAGTAGGCCCTCCCACTTAGATCCGTAATAATTTCTCAAATTGTATTCATGTAAAAGTTTAGCAAAGTAGTTTTGTATATCAAATGTCGTGGATAGTATTCTCTCACTTTTTTAAGGTTATACCTATTCATTACATTAAGAATCACAAGAAATTTAAATTTATCAATTTTGAGTTGTTATATATTTTCAAATTTGACAAAGGTATTGACATATTTTAGTTCATCTATAAATTCCCCACTTAATAAACCTTTCACACTTCATGTATTATAAGTAAAAGAGATATGAAATGATTATTTGAGGACATTTCAAATGGCATGTCTTCTTGAATCATTCAAAATGCCAAGAGAAAATTTATTGTTGATGCCCAACAATTCCCGTGTCTACAATAATTTACCAAAATTACTCGAAAATGAACCCCATTAATGTCAGCACCCCCAAGGCACGTTTTGAAAATCACCATCTGTCAGTTGTGTTTAAATAAGATAATAGGTATATTTCTATGCACAAATGTAAGTTCTAAGAGTATATATTTGAATGAAATGCAGAATTGGCATATACAATACAATATAAACGACAAACATACCTACTTACCTGCCTACCTACCAACTTACATAAATAGTGAATGTGAGTGTGATGCCTGATTAAATTAGTTTTCCGATCAAACTCAATAGAATTGGCAATTAAATTAAGAACGTGTCATGTTCGATTTACCTACCAGCCCATAAAAGATTCACTGATTCAATTAGGGATCATAAAACAATTAATTATTATTTTTACCACCACCATCGCGTAAAAATAAAAAGGTTGGCTCTGACTATAGTGTTGTCCGATTGGCCTTTCTATTTGATTTGGTTTTCTGTTTTTTTTTTCTTTTAATTATTTTCAAATAAAAACATGAAATAAAAATACCAAAAACAACAACGCGTTGTTCTTCCGCAACTCATTCATTAATAAAATTATGAAAACAATATTACCGCATCCCCCGACCAAAATATAGTGAAGAACTCGAACTGACACAGAAACAAGCTACATCCTTGCTCTGCAACTAGCTATGCATACAACTGCTGACACACAACACAATGACGCAAATTATAAGCCACTTTTCTAAGATGTAATAGCAAGCGTTGTATCTTGTATGCCATGCCATGGTGCCATCGTCCATCAGCAGCCGGCAGATACGCAAGCACAGCCCCATATCAGCATCAGCAAACAGTAACTAGCTAACAGCTTACAGCAGCCAGCCAAGCACGCTCAGACTTATAATTAAGCATTTGGAGCAAAATATCTTACGTGAGACGTCACCTATTGCCAAACATTTTGAACAGAATTATGCATATCCCGATGCGGTGTGTACTGTGGGCTTCTGTAATGGCCCCGAATCAGATCGTTACAAATCGCTGCTCGCCAGTTCATTTTTTTTTTTTTAATGAAAATCTTCGCACCCTATGATTCTGAGAAATCTTTTTTTGCTGATTTACATTGAATCGCTGCGCTGCAGCAAGAATGCAATTTGTAGATGCTCTGCTAAAATATATAGATACTGCAGCAAATTTGGGGTGCGTCATCTCTATTCATCGTCTGCCACCGCGGCACAGCCATCGCCAGCAGCCGGCTGGCCAAATTATTGCAGCATTGCAACCGACTCAAGGAAACTAATCAAATTGCCGAACCACACGACCCGATCATTCCACATGAAGTACTTATCATGCGAAGCTCTCAACGGACAGCGACAGGTGGCCACACATGCACACCGAAGATGCTCAAGATAGTCCATCAGTTCAGACCTACTAAATTATTTCAGAAGACACAAAAAAAAAACACGAACAAAAAATAAAACACTCATGGTAGTGACAGAAATAGATTGTTTAGTTTATACAGTGGTAGTTAAATGTTTTTAGTTTAAATTAATTATTTTGAATTTTTATTTAAGTTTTTTGTGAATTAATTTTGATGAATACTCCAGGGAATTTCAGTATTATGAGCCATTATGGCTTAGTATTTGGTTTTCTTGATTGCATAATCGTTTAAAAAGTGATTTTTAAATTTTCAAAATCAACTGGAAACTGGAATTTATTGTTATCAAAATGTTGGTAGCAGTGATGTTTAATTATTTTGTGTTTTCGAATTATGTTTTTGAAGTGAGTACGGAAGGTGATCAGCAAATATTAACAAGGGCATTTCAAATAGTGTCATCGTTGATACTGGAATAAGTCGTAGGTATGTCACTTTTCTTTTTACTAAAGTGACCATTAAATGGTAGATCCCAATACTCAATTAAATCTAATATTTTGAAATTTAATATAAAACTCTTTGATTTTATCAATGAGACCGTCATGTCAGGGTACTTACTTACTCCCAACTCAGCGCTCCTAACCCTTCATTGTTCTTGTCGCAAGCAGGTAGATGACTACTACAGTATCTGGAAGTTTTCTGCTATCAATATTGACGTTTTATTCTATGTGCTCGATAGATGGTTTTTCCTTACTTGGTTTTGTCCTCGTTTTCTTCAAGTCCAACCTATTTCGTCTGGTCTTAATCACCGTAGAAGACTCTATAACAGCACGTTCATATAGAAACCCCTATGATTATATTTTCATCATACCCTTGTAGATATTTGTATGGATCGGGTTGGGTACGATATCCCGCTTTTTATTATCCTGTTTTCTATAATCCCGTTTTTTACTATCCCGCTTTTACAATCAAAACTAGTTGTTCAAAATTTCAAAAACTAGATTTCTTTTCTAATAATGCCGTGCTGAGAAGGTAGATACGAGCAGGTTGAGCGTGAAATGCTTCCCCTAAAGATCAATATCATAAGGCATAAGCTAAACTAAGTGGAGAGGAAGAGCTGAATATAGATCTAAGACTGGCAACGAGAATATTGTATTCCGGGGAGGATAAAAGAGAGGGGGGCCATCAAAGACTGCATTGTGTTAGCATTATGTTGAACGAAGAAGTAAGGCTAGTTTTATTTCCTGGGAGCCCATTTCTGTAAAAATATTGACAGCGAGGTTCCGTTAAAAAATTTGTGACATAACAATTATTCAGTTCTATGTCCCCACAACTGGAGCGACCGTTCTATACTAATCTTAACTCGGTTTACAAGAGTGTTCTGAAAGCCGATATTCTAGTCGTCATCGGAGACCTCAATGCCCAAGTCGGATCAGGCAATTACTGTCTGGAACGCCAATTGATGAAGTGTGGGGTGAAGTAAAAGGTGTTTTTATGGAAGCTGGATCCGAAACTGTACCCAAGCGGAGTTAGAGACTCTTGGACAAGACACCCAGGATAAAATCGAGCTTCACAAATCGTTGAAAATGCAAATAAATGCCGAATCAGATGTTCAACGAAAGGCTGAATCATTGCGATGCGAGTATTCCCTTGCACATACGACGGTCTATCGCTGTATGAGATGACAGGGAGGTGAGGTTGATGAACTCGCAGGTAATGCGGAAAACGCTGCAAGAAGAGGACGTCGTCATTCAATGAAAACTTCCTAACTTATTATAGAAATCAATAAATTCTCGTTTACTGTCGTATTAAATCAATAAATTCCCGTTTATTGCCGTAACAAACGCATTAATCAATTTAATAAATGGTTGCTTGCATTAATAAACATGTATTTTAAATCAATGAACTCCCGTTTATTGTCGTAACAAACGCATTTATCAATTTAATAAATGGTTGTTTGTATTAATAAACACGTTTATTTGCCCTCTAGAAGTTCTGGAGAGTGCTAGGACGCCACATGACCCTAGGCTCAATGAAAGGAAAATTCCTATGCACACCTCCGCGTGGTAGAAGGCGGGTAATGCTAACGTGCAGGGGGACCGAATGGATGCCGGGATAAGCAGACAATCCAGCAATGCTGGTCAGGGCACAAACTTGTCCTTGGGATGGTAAAAAGCCCCCTTAAGGCGGGTGAACTGCAGGAGGCGGTCAACGGCATGATAGTCTGGTGGCGGAGGAGCCTTTTTTTGTTAAAAAGGCCAACGGCAGCAGCAGGTAGCATCTGTAACCCATATTGGGTGGCTACAAAAGGCCTCTGTTTTCCCATAGTGGGCGGCCTCGAGCAGTTATTTGACTATACAAAAGGCGGGTGTGTCTGTCAAATCTGAGCTTATGTATGTAATTAATCGTATCTTGGAGAACACCATGGTGGAAGGATATATGCAAATACATGAACGATGACAACAAACGGAAGTAATTCCCCAAGAGGTAATCTTTTTATGGAAAATCCTTCTGCAGTTTCGGTTTCAGTAATGCGCACATCGGATTTGGGGGTGGGGTATCTTTCATGTACGAGCGTCAATCAAGACGCCATAGTAATAAATGAATCGTTGACAAATAGAAGAAGTCATTCAGGAAGCACAAATGTTACTATTGGCTACCGCATACGTACGAAAATCGGAGCATGGAACGTTCGATCCTTGTACAGCGAAGGTAGATACGAGCAGGTTGAGTGTGAAATGCTAGGCATAAGCGAAAATTAGTGGAGAGGAAGAGCTGAATACAGACCAGACACTGGACAGACGAGAATGCTGTATTCCGGGGAAGATGACAGAGAGGGTGGCCAAAGACTGCATGGTGTCGGGATTGTGTTGAACAAAGAAACGAGGTGTAGTTTGATTTCCTGGGCGCCCATTTCTGCGAGATTAATGACAGCAAGGTTTCGTTCAAAAATTCGTAACGTCGCAATCATCCAGTGGTACGCCCCCACAGATGAAGCGACCGAAGAAGACAAAACCGGTCTACACTCATCTTACAGGAGTGTTCCGAGAGCCGATATCATAGTCATCATGGGAGACCTATAAATGCCAAAGTCAGTTCAGACAATTATGGGCTGGAACACGTGATGGGAAAGAATGGTTTGGGGTCACGGAACGAAAATGATGACTTGCTTGTCGACTTTTGTAACGCTAATCGTCTTGTGATAGGTCGGACTGTATTTAAGCATAAGAAGTTCAACAAAATTACCTGGGTACACCCGAATGGTCAAACCGAAAACCAAATTGATCATATCATGATTCAGCAGCGATGGAGAAAGTCAAAGTTGTTGTGTCCGGAGTATAAGAAATATGTGGGAAGCGACCACCATTTGGTTCTGATGATTCTCAAACTAAAAACCGCTGCCATACAAAAACCAGCGTAGGATGCAGCAAGGTGCTCAGAATTCATTACCAATGCTCTAAATGACCCCAACATATATCAAAACTATGTCACCACCTTCAACGACAGAACCTCGTCATTAAACGGAATCCAACATTCAGCAATTGATGAGATGTGGGGTGAAATTAAAAGTGTTTTTCATGGAGGCTGGATCTGAAACTGTACCCAAGCGGACAAGAATAAGAGATTCTTGGATATCCCAAGACACCTGGGATAAAATCGAACTTCGCAAATCGTTGAAAATCCAAATAAATGCCGAAGCAGGTGTTCAACGAAAGGTTGAATTGCGAAGCGAGTATCGCAATGCACATAAGATGGTCTATCACTGTGCGAGACGTGACAATGGGTTGAGGTTAGGTGGACTCGCAAATAATACGGAAAACGCTGTAAAAAGAAGAGATATGAGGGAATATTACCAAATATCTAAAGAAGTTGTTGGGAAAAAAAGCAACACCAATCATCCTCTAATGGATGTGGATGGTATACTTTTGATATCAATCGAGGTTCAGCTACGCAGGTGGAAGGATCACTTTTGTGCCTTGCTTAATGAGGATTCCGTTGAGGAGCGGATAAAGGTTAGAATCGAGTGTACACTCAAGAGGCATTAAGCTGTTTTCCGCAGTGGGAGGTCGTGCTTCGACCGTATCGTTCTTGAGCAGTCTGCGGAGTTTCAATCACCGCTTTACCTCATATTCGTGGATTTTGAGAAAGCCTTTGACTGAGTCAACCTTGAATATATATGGAGATCACTTCTTGGTAGGGGATTTCCCCCAAAAATTGTGGCCATTATAAGATAGTCCTATAACAACGCAAGATGTTTTGTTTTACACAATGGGCAGCTATCCGACTCTTTCGAAGTGCGGCAGGGTGTGAGACAGGTGAATGTTCTATCGCCAATTCTCTTTCTACTGGCGAAAGACGATGTTTTGACTGCCAGCGTTGGAACAGCGGAGAGACAGGGCATTCAATGGAGACCGTTTGAAAGGTTTAGTCACTTAGATATCAGCGGGCTGAAAGGGATGTGTCAAGCACTGAAGGTGAAAGGAGAGTCGAGTGGTCCAAAAATAAATAGCAAAAAGACAACAGTAATTCCTCACGGGCCGCTCCACACATCAGCGTATTTTTATATAGGAGACGCCAGTTGAAGAGGTTGAACAATTTAACTACCTTAGAAGTACTGTTTCAGCAAATGGTGGTGCTTATCTGGACGTTCAAAGTAGAATAAATAAAATTTGGAAATCCGGTTGAGTCAAGTTGAGATTCTTCAAATCCAATGTCAAATCCGTGCTGTTATATGCTTTCAAAACCTAGAAAGTCACGACTACCATCTTGAAGAAATTGCAGGCTTTTGTGAACCGCTGTCTACGCCATATTCTAAAGATTCGCTGGCCACAAATTATATCAAACCAAGAATTGTGGCGCAGGACAAATCAAGAGCGGCTGGACGTTGACATAAGAAAGCGTAAATGGCAATGGATTGGTCACACACTGAGGAACCCAAACGATGAAATTGCAAAGCACGGTGGGTTGGAAGACCAAGAACAACATGAAAATCAACAGTTCTAGCAGGAGCAGACTCCCAAAGAAAGACGTAGCCACGGTTAAGTTGTCTAGATGCAGACCGTGAAGGATGGAAACGATTTGCTGGCGCCCGCCCTGTGCCCCAATCAGGGTTACAGAACGTGATGATGATGATGCTTAGCATAACTTCACTCCAATACGTTTAGCCAGTAAATGGCTGCTATAACTGCAGATTTTGGGGTTGAATGCATAACAAAAAAAATAGTATGAAGGTCCGCGTGCATTTTGATATCGAATGCCAAAGCCTGCAGGTTTGGCAGCCGTGGTGGGGACGAAAGTTTGAAAATAGCAGCTTTCCTTTTTGATTTTCAGTTATTTTCCTTAAGTCCACAAGCTTTAGCTAAACAATCTTAAAAACAAATCTAAAAATATGAGTTCTTCAAGTGAACCTTATGGATTTTATTGAATAATTTTGAATGAACAACAACTACTTGTGTGTGTTACCACCAAGTATGTAGATAGGCTGGAGTTATAGCTATTTCAGGAGTGCCAACTCGATAATCAGACTTCTTTAGTGGTGCTAGGTCTGGTTATGGTCGTATTAATTGAAAAACTCTTTGCCGTCATCTGGGAGCGAACCATGAACCACTTAACTTACAGATTTTTATTTTGGAGATATTTTTTGTTATTTTTTTTAATTCTCCAAATATCTTTCGAAATGGTTCAACTAAACAGATTTTATCTTGGATCGTTAAAATTAAAGTCTATGGGCTTAACGAAAACTACGGAGCATCGTTTACCTACCATTTTTGATAAATGAATTGAAGTGGCTGTATCCAGAAGAAAAATGATAAAATCTTTAATTTAACCCCTCGTCTCCACCATGGACGCCGAACAAATCGTGCCATGTATTCGATACCCGATGCTTGCGTCCTGTATAAACTGGAGTTGAAGCCGGTTCTTAAACCCAAAAATAGTCAAGAAAAAAACTTTGCTGAATAAATACCTATGGTTTTCTAAGTTTGTTTGATTGAATTTTTGTGGAAGCTTTATAAAATGTTGTTAATGTTAACACTTTAATGCCTTGGTAAATGAAAAGAAAGAGTTATAGGTATATTTTTCCACCCCAAACTATATCGTAGAGAAGCTTTTAAGGTTCTTTTTTTTCTACAGATAGGATGAAGCCTAGTACGATTACTATTATGAAATGAAAAACTTATACAAAAATGACAGAATGCAATACTCTGTTGGATAAAGTCTCCACTCTATTTTTCTCACGGAATTAATTGTCTTGACCTCGATTTTAGTTGTAGTTGTTGATTTTGTTATTTCATCCATAACAGCATGTGTTTGTTTTTGCGTTTGCATTTGATTTTGTTTTTATTTTTGAAATTCTTAAAACTCTCCGAGGAATTTGTTCTGGAATAGTAAAGCCTAGTAAACCTCGTTAGGTGAATAATAAATAAATAAATAAATTGGGTGGCGCAACAGCTCGTGGAGAACCAGGGCCTAGTGACTTACAACTCACAACCATTCCAATGTGCGTGTTTGTTGGCAGGAATGGAGGGGACCTACAGTTTTTTGCCGAGTCCGAACGGATAAATGAGAAGCACTTTTTCATGACAAGTATACTCTTGGAGGATTTGTCAGTTCCTCGCAAGAGGCAGTACCTCGAATAAAACATTTTTGTTTTTAGGTGGCACGGCTGGGAATCGAACCCACACCTTCGGCATGACAGTCCTACGCACTAACCATCAAGCCTCGAGATACTACCCCACCACTATTTATCCAATGGATAAAATCTAACCTTGAAAACCGTATATATAGGGTTGTTTTCAGAAGTGCGGTAAATAACCCAATCTTTGCCACTTCAGGCGTTCCTCAGGGCAGCCATCTTGGCCCACTCCTATTTGTGCTTGCTATAATTGACATGAGTCATTTTTTCTCTGACATGTCTATCTATGCAGACGATATTAAAATAATTAAGGTAATCACTTCTTCTCACGACTCTTCCCTTCTCCAATCCGACCTTAATACCTTTCTTACTTGGTGCAATAAAAGCTTTATGGAGCTAAATGTAAATAAATGCCAATCAATGACTTTCTCCCGCAAACGCCTACCTGCAGCTCCCCGAACATATTACTTCAGTAATGCACCTGTTCCTATTGTAATTCAAATTTTCTTCATATTTAACCTGTTCCTATTGTTTCCTCTATTCTTGATCTTGGGATATTATGCGATAAAGAGTTGAATTTTCGGTCTCACATAGATCATGTTATTGCAAGAGCAAACTCTTCCCTTGGGTTTATCAAACGGAGGTCTAAGGAATTCTCCAATCCATATGTTACCAAATCTTTATACACAACATACGTAAGACCTATCCTAGAATATGCTAGTCAGGTTTGGTCTCCTTTCCATTTCACTCAATCGGCTAGAAGTGAAGCAGTGCAACGAAGATTTCTCCGTTTCGCTCTGCGTAACTTAAATAAATAAATTAACTACTGCCCTACAGTGCACCCTTTCCTTAACCCCAGTTTCCCCTCCCTTAGTAGAAATCCATACTCCCATTTTCCATAGCCCTAATTTTGTAATTTAAGTCTAGATTAAGTTTTATCATATTATTTAAATTTATCTAAATATTATTATTCGTATTTTTGTCTAACCAGCTTGTAGTAAAGCGAATAAATAAAATTAGAAAAAGGCTTTTTTTCGTTTCAAAAACACAAGCCAGAAACTACGCAAACTGCAATAAACTTCTTGCTTTCTTTTGAAATTGAACTGTAAACTATTCACCAAGAAAAGCTATCATACATTTTGCACGGGAATTGCTCGTGAATGAAAACTCTCCACTTTTATCTCCAGACAGCTTTACGAGCACATTCACGGGTGAACGAAAATGTAAATTTTGTACCTATTCACGACATGATTCACAAGTATGTACTAGACTTAAAGCCTAATACGCTGCTGATACAAAACGTATTTTTTTTTTCTGGTAATTTAATCAAAACAAAAACATTAATGTTAAAAAAAGAGCCAAGTTCTGTATGTACAAGAAACCTTTGCGTAAAAAGTCTTCCAAAAAAAGTAATGAAATCTTTAAGTTCCTGAACCGAAAGTGCTCCAAATAAATAATAGCAATTCTGATAAAGTGGGTGGATAGCAAAATTCCAAATTTTCAATTTTTTCGACGAATTTTCATCGTTCTACAACAATCGAAAGTGCTCCATGTAATTAATTAGAATTTTTAAGAATGTGGGTGGATGCCACGCCCCTAAATGGAAAATTCCAAATTTCCAATTTTTTATTTCTAAGTACTTCAAGCCCTACCGACTTACCAATTTCCATCGTTCTACAACAATCGGAAGTGCTCCATATAATTTATAAGAATTTTTAAGAATGTGGGTGGATGCCACGCCCCTGAAAGGAAAATTTCAATTTTTCAATTTTTGTTTGTCTTTCAAAGTACTTCAAGCCCTACCGATCTACCAATTTTCATCGTTCTACAGCAATCAGAAGTGCTTCGTGTAGCTTATAAGAATATTTGAGAAAGTGGGTGGATGCCCCCTGAACTGAAAACTTAAATTTTTCGATTTTTTTCTTTCAAAATACTTCAAGCCCTACCAACCTACCAATTTTCATCATTCTATAACAATCGGAAGTGCTCCATATAATAAGTAAGAATTTTTAAGAATGTGGGTGGATGCCACGCCCCCTGAATAGAAAATTGCAGATTTTCGAATTTTTCCTTTGTATGCACCACAAGACCTACCGTTGTGCGAAATTTGTACGATGTCCTATATCTCGGGAACTACTAATGCTAAGGAGTTGAAATTTGGTGAGCCACCTGTACTGTATCAGCTCAGCAAATACTGATTTGAAGTTTCTGACTTTATTGGTACTGAAGTTAGAGGGGGGTTGAAAATCGCCTGAGTTTCTTCCTGTAAAAAGGGTGTAGTGCCGCGAACTTGGCTGGGCACTACCGTGCCCTTTGATCAATACAACGAATTGTTGATGAATAACTCTCCATAGCAAAAAAAAAATGTTTTGTTTGGGACTGCCTTTTTCCACTAGAAAATCTGAATTAGATTTTAAAATGCATTGCCTTTGAATTTCTAGAGATACGTTTTGCCCTAGGCTGTATTAAAAACAAAGACAGTCCAAATTATAGTGCTGCCCTGCCTGCCCATGGGCAAAAGTTTTGCCTTTTTCGTTGACCATCTTCATAAATGAATCGTTGATTCCTAAATTTCCGAAATATTCTTTGTACGTACTTAGATATTTTTTTTCTACACATGTTATTATTAGTGGCATCGCTGATGGATGCAACACGAGTTTCAATCCAACGACTGTGCCTGACAGTCATAGTTATTTTTTTTTTTGTATTTAGATGTTGCACTTTGCAAATGCTTTTAGTAAATATACATACTTTAAACAAAAATTTCAATTTAGAGGAAGAAGAACAGCAGCATGTGCCGAAATTAGAAGCAGACACTGTCGATGCAAATAGACGACAAAAACAAAAACAAATCCTAAAAACTAAAAACTACGCCGCCGACGGCAATGGACGGTTGACGGATGCGGCTACGGGCGAAGACGGATGGCTACGGCGACGATGACGGGGACGATGAAGATGAAATAATGCAAAACACAGATACTTTCAAAACTATACACGAAATAAATCCTTTGAATAATTTTAATTCCATTGTTTTGTGCCAGTGGCTGTAGTTTTTGAAATATATTCATTATTTTTCTTGCATTTCAAATTGATGTTGTGTATTTTTTTTTTTTTTTTTGATGTTGTTGTTGTTGTTGGTTTTTGTTTTGAGGCTCATTAATTTGTTTAATTAATTCGGCATTACTAAGAATGTTAAGAAACAATTTATTTATTTTAATGTTTTTTTCATTTTTTTTTTTTTTGTTAATTTTGTGTGACAACAAACTACAATAGGATTGATGAAATTTATTCTTCTCTTCTGTTTTTAGAGACAGTCCTTCGGACCTAATTCGCAATTTTATTTTAAGATTTCAAAAATGTTCTCTTAGTTGTAAGAAAGAACTTGTTTCTAAGTAAGGCGCTGCCAATATTATTAGTCATATAGTTTTGGATTAAAAACTCATTCTGTCTAGAATTACGTAGGTATGTACACTTTGAAATCAAAAGTTAGTAAAGAAAATGAAATTGATATTATCTTCCATTCAAATATTCAAGACTGTTGCAACAGTCACACCAAAACTATTTTTTTTTTTTATTTTTTATTTTGCTATTTTATTCAAAATTTTTCAATACGTTTTCAATTTCAGTTTCTTTATAGTTTCCAACGACTTAACTTCACTATTATTTTGACAGATCTCCTGCAGATCCATGAGGAGACTTTCAAGCAATCGTCATAGCTCCACAATAATAAGCTCTTCCCTTTGAGACATTTCCAATACTTGTAAAATTTAAAAAATGGTATTTATGTAAGCTCGGGATATTGCTGTTTACTACTTCAGCGTTTATTTACGCCTTAGATGGTGGTAGGAAGGTACTCTAAGTTAAATCGATACTTTAATAAAAACATTTTTTAAGGGCTAACACAAGTTCAGTGGGGACTAAGATGCCTTGGCTCTAGGAGTTTTAAATATATCTTCATCAACTTAAAGTATAAGGACCTTCTTAGTTCCTTACACAAATAATGTCTTCTAAGGGACAGTTTTTCAATTCGAGACCATCCAAGTATCGGGGTTAAACCTGAAATAGTTCCAGAAACGTGTTTTTCAGTCAATTAAAATCAAAAGACCTGATGTACAAATATTTTACTCGTGTTTCTGCAATTTTTACTCACCTGCTTCGGCGGATAGAAAATTGTTACCAAATTAATAAATAAGTTTACTTACTAAAGATGGCGCTACAGTCCGGGGTGGACCAGGGCCTCAACCAACAAGCTTCTTCCAGTCGGCTCGGTTTCTAGCTAGTTGTCTCCAGTTTCGCACGCCAAGTTGGTTGAGGTCCTCTTCGACTTGCGTGCGCCAACCTTTTACGCTGTACACCTCTACTGCGCTGTGGGTGGGTTCAACTTCAAAGACTTTCTGGGCCGGAGCATTGGTGTCCATTCGCTCTAGGTGACCCAGCCATCTCAGTCGTTGGCTTTTCACTTTTGTGAATAGGTTGGTGTCGCTGTACAGCCCGAACAGTTCGTTTTTGTATCTTCTTCTCCATTCCCCATCTATTCATACGGGTTCAAATATCACTCGGAGAATTTTCCTCTCAAAACAGCCTAACGCGTTCTCATCCACCGCTAACAGTGTCCATGTCCATGCCTCTGCACCACACATCAGGACCGGGATGATAAGCGTCTTATACAGGGACAAATAGCCAAAGATGTTATCGGGAAAAAAAAGCAACACCAATCATCCTGTAATGGATGTGGATGGCACACTTTTGGTATCAATTGAGGAGCAGCTTCGTAGATGGAAGGACCATTTTTGTGCCCTGCTAAATGAGGATTCAGTTGAGCAGAGTGCTGAAGCGCCCCAACTAAACGAGATGCGCAGGTCCTATAGGGGTATTGACATCGAACCCCCGTCAGAATCGGATATCCATCCATCTATAAATCTCCTCAAAAACAACAAGGCAGCTGGACTGGACGGAATACCAGCTGAATTCCTGAAAGCCGATCCCGTAACAGCGGCTAGTATTTTACATCCGTTGATACTAAGCATCTGGGAAAACGAAAGCTATCCCAGGGACTGGAAGGATGGTGTGAATGTTAAGTTACCAAAGAAAGGTGAACTAAAGAATTGCAACAATTGGCGTGGTATCACCGTTTTGTCCGTTTTCCAAAAACTAATGGCAACCATCATTCTCGAGCGAATAAGGGATAGAATCGAGTCTACACTCAAGAGGCATCAAGCTGGCTTCCGCAGTGATCGATCGTGTGTCGACCATATCAACACCCTGCGTATCGTCCTCGAGCAGTCGATGGAATTTCAATCACCGCTTTACTTCATGCTCGTGGATTTTGAGAAGGCCTTTGATCGAGTTAACCGAGAATGTATATGGAGATCGTTGCTTGGTAGAGGAACTCCACCAAAAATTGTTGCCATTATTAAAGAGTCCTACAACAACGCAAGGTGTTTTGTTTTGCACAATGGGCAGCTATCCAACTCCTTTGTAGTGCAACAGGGTGTGAGACAAGGGGATGTTCTATAGCCAATTCTCTTCCTGCTGGCGATGGACGACGTATTGACGGCCAATTTTGGTAAAGCTGAGCGACAGGTTATTCAATGGAGACTGTTCGAAAGGCTCAGTCATTTAGACCATGCCGATGACATATGTCTAGTGGCAAATAATATCAGTGGGCTGAGCGGGATGTGCCAAACACTGCAAGTGAAGGGAGAGTCGAATGGTCTAAGAATAAACAGCTAAAGTACAAAAATAATGCTCACACATGCCGCTCCACAAAGCAGCGTATTATTCTACAGGAGACGCCAGTTGAAGTAGTGGAACAGTTTAAGTACCTTGGCAGTATTGTTCCTGCAAACGGTGGTACGGATCTGGACGTTAAAAGTAGAATAAATAAAGCTCGTGCTGCCTTCGGTACTCTGTCCCCAATTTGGAAATCCAGTCACATCTCCTTACGCACTAAGTTGAGATTCTTCGAATCCAATGTCAAATCCATGCTGTTATATGCTTTGCTTGTGAATCCTGGAAACTAACGTCTACCATTTCGAAGAAATTGCAGGCTTTTGTGAATCGCTGTCTTCGCCACATCCTAAAGATTCGCTGGCCACAAATAATATCAAATGAGGAATTGTGGCGCAGGACAAGTCAAAAGCGGCTGGACGTCGATATAAGAAAGCGTAAATGGCGTTGGATTGGTCACACACTGAGGAAACCAAACGATGAAATTGCAAAGCAGTTCTTTGAATAGAATCCCCAGGGTGCACGGTGGGTTGGAAGACCAAGAACAACATGGAAATCAACTGTCTTAGCGGAAGCAGAGTCCCAGAATAAGACGTGGCCTCAGCTTAAGTACCTTGCAGCAGACCGTGAAGGATGGAGACGTTTTGTAGACGCCCTATGTCCCAGCCGGGGTTACAGGACACGATGATGATGACAGGGACAATTAAGTTGTTTGAGAGAGGGCGTTGCTTCTCAATTGCCTTTTTAGTCCAAAGAAACAGCGATTGGCAAGTATAATCCCTCGTTTGATCTCAGCATTGGTATCGTTCGCTGAGTTTATAGCGGATCCTAGGTAGACAAAGTCTCTGACCACCTCAAAATTATAGCTGTCTATAGTGACGTTCTGTCCAAGACGTCGATGTTGGGTGTCCTTTCTTATTGACAGCATATATTTGCTTTGATTTCATTCACCCTTAACCCCATCTTCTTGGCTTCCTTCTCAATACTCACAAAAGCACCACTGACATCACGCTTTGTTCGTCCGATTATGTCAATGTCGTCAGCGTAAGCGAGTAATTGGACGGACTTTTGAGAGATTGTGCTTAGTGTTGTCGTGAGAGCTTTGCACTATTTTTTCAAGAACGATGTTGAAGAAGTCGCATGACAGCGCGTCACCTTGCCTAAAGCCTTTTTTGACATCAAAGGTTTCGGTGAAGTCTTTGCCGACCTTGATGGAGCAGCGTGCATTCTTCATCGTCATCCTGCACAAGCGGACGAGCTTTGCAGGGATTCCAAAACTAGACATTCCTCTTAGTTCGTCTCTATAGACGCTGTCATACGCGGCCTTAAAATCGATGAAATGGTGGTGGGTATCGATTTGAAACTCCTGGGTATTTTCCAAGATCTGCCGTAGTACTTATACTTGGTCGATGGTGGACTTCCCTGGCCTTAAGCCACACTGATATGGATCTATCAGGTTGTTGACGAATGGCTCCAGGCGTGCACAAAATACGGCAGATAAGATCGTGAAGGCGATTTTAAGAAGACTTATGCCTCTGTAGTTGGTGCAGTCCAAAGGATCGCCTTTCTTGAGGATCGGGCAAAAAATGCTGAGGTTCAATTCATCGGGCACGCGTTCCTCGGACTATAGTTTGCAGATGAGCTGGTGCATACTCGAAACCAAATCATCGCCAGCTGCAAGGCCATCAGCTCCAGCAGCTTTATTGGACTTTAAGATAAAGCTATCCTCACTTCGTCGAGATCGGGTGGAAGGAATTGTTGGCCTACGTGCGTCGTCCAGGTTGAATGGTACAATTTTCATGGTAGTGGAATTCGGTTTGTCATCGCAGTTATACAATTTGCAAAAATGATTTTTCCATATCCTCAGCACTGACTGTGATCCTCCAGCGTTGTTCCCCTGATCATTCTTGCAGGCTTCGGTTCGGGCCTTTGTAACCCTAGGGGTCTCTTTTTTACTTGTTAGCTAAACTTCCGAACTTCATTTCTGCAATGAGCGTTCACGCGCTTCTCATGCTCTTTTTGCTTCTAAACAGCTTGTGTTCCTCTCTCCTCTTCTGCTCGTACAGCTTGTGAGCAGCTCTGGTCCCTCTATGCAAGGCTGCTTTGTGTGCTTGTTGTTTGACTGCATGTACTTCATCGAACCAGGAGTTTCACAGTGGAGGCCGTGCGAGGGACATCACATCAGGGGCGACATCTCTGATGGCTTCCTGGCAATTTTTCAACTGGTTCTCGATACTTGATGTTGGAGGCATTAGGACTATTTAAGTGGGCGCGAGAAACTCGATCGGAAAAGGACCTGACGGTTTCTTGCGGGGCCATTACGGTCATAGAACCATAAGAAGGTATTTCACAAACAAAGAAATCCAAACAGACTGCGTCACGCCACCGCACATAGATTTTAACCCAGTGGCTATAACAGATATTCCGACAGGTAAATTCTGGATTACAAATCGGGTTATTAATGATATAGTTTCGGTTTGTACCAACCAATGGTTCCAAGATTCCAAGACATAAGCTGCAAAACATCCTGCCCCGCATTAAATAGCTAAAATTGGATTTATTATCGAATATAGCAGGGGAATCGGCCAAAATCGGGTCATCTCTCGATGCGAGTCAGGCCAATCACCTGCTTGGTACCTACATATGCCATCATTGGAGCAAGAAAAAGACGAATTCACCAAAGTTTCCTCGATGCTGCAGACTTCAGATGGTCAACAATAGACACATGTCAGGTTTTATGGAATCTATGGCTGTATATTTAAAAAAAAAGAAAACTTACTTAAGATAAGCAGGCCTCAACTTTCCACCCTTGTTTTAGTCCTAACGGGTTACAACTCAATGGGAACCAAAACCCACACCAGATAGTGTTCAACGAAGAGGTTGAAGGGGGTCTAACTTCACTTTCCCCAGCCTAGCCAGAATTTGGAAAACAGCCCTTATTTTTGCCACTTAGTCATCTTCAAGTCCTGTAACCCGGATCAGGGCATAGCGCGCCAAAGTAGCCACTAAGTAGCATTCTGAAATTCATTGAGAATTCAGGATGGTTCAGGGAGGCTTCTCACTACTAAAACATCCTTGGGAGCACAACGGATTCTTGGAGATCCAAGTGAAGTGATGTGGGCAACCAAATCATCCTCCCTTCTTACCTAACCTAACTAAACCTATAATATTCATCAAGAAAAAAAAACACATCTTTCTTTAGTGTGCAAAGCAATGACAGCCATTAAAAAAAAAAGACAAAAACTACTTGTTATACTTAAGTGCAGGTCATGTTCGAGTCAACTGTTTCTTAATCTTTTTTTATCAAAGGCTTACAAAAGATGAAATTCAACATAGGTAATAGCCTTTAAAAATATAGTAAAAACCATTCCTATGAACCTAAACAAAAATAAATAAAAAAAACATAAAATCTAAACCAAATGCCATAAATTATAAATGACAGCCACGGAAATTAATTATTCAACATCCACTCTATTTCTCTCTATTACCTCATAGCACCTGCCCTTCAATAGTGTTCCGTTTTATTTAATTTGTGTTTTCTTTATTTTACTATTTATTCCTGGCCTGGACACACAGCCATTCATATCACAATAATGCGAAAACATAAAAAATACTCTTAAAATATAAAAAAAAAAAAAATACAGAAGAGAGGTGGAACGATATGAACTATTTGATCGTCATTCAAGAGGCCATATCAGGGTTACGATGAAATGTTTTATCACCTGGCTGCTTGCCAAAAATGTTAACCGAACAATTGAATGTACACAATAAAAAAAACAACCATTGTATTGTATGCAAGAATTTTTCACTAAACAATATCAAATAAAACAACAAAAACAAACAAAAAATAAACGAAGGAGATAGGAAGGTATTGTAATGTTTTAAGGTGACCAACCGTACTTGGTTTTACATCATAGATATTGTTTAAGCAATTTATAGCCAAAAAAGAGGGTTATCTTATGAAATTTCTATATGATCAACTCTAGTTTTGCCTTCCAACAGCTTTAACAATATTTACTTTACACCCCATTGAATTTTCATGAACTTTATGTACAAATGATCTTCTCATTTAGCCGTTCGGACTCGACAAAAAGCTGTAGGTCCCCTCCATTCCTACCAACAGCACGCACATAGGTATGGTTGTGAGTTGTAAGTCACTAGGCCCTGGTTCTCCATGAGCTGTTGCGCCAACCAATCTTTTTTTTTTAGATCTTTTAAGCAGTGAACATAATGGTAAGAACCCGATGAATCAGTCTCAAGACAGTCTTAGGTTGTAAGAATCTCTATCAATGGATAATAACTATTGATCTACAATTATTTGTATCCTTCCTTTATAGGACAAGTATTAGTTTTTTTATTAAATAATTGTAAAACCTTAAGTCTTCTTAATGCAACCTGAATTGCACGGCACTAGTTAGAAGGAATAGAAGGATAGTTTGTTTTTGGTACTGTGGATTGAGAATAAGGTGTAAATTATCTCATCAATTCTCACGGGTCATGTGGCGTCCAAAGCTTGGGGAATTAGAAAAGAATGCTGCCCAGAGTGGGGCGTGAGTCCACACCTCTAAGTTAGCAGTCAAGTACTGTACATTAGGGTGTCCGTTATTTCCCAAAACCGTTTTTAAATAGAAGACACCCCCGAAATCAAAAGTTTATGCCTTAAAAAAATTTGGCCAAAAAAAATTTTGTCCGAGGCCATTTACACGTGGCTCTAGGCCCATACTTTTCACATACAAATTTGTACGGGATTTTCGCTCTTTTCACGTTTTATTTTTTTCTCTCGAATTACTGCAGTTATTTTAATTTTTTTTTGCTGATTTTCGTTCTTAAATCATCCCTTTAAAAGATCCCATTCAAAAAATGTATTACCAAAAATTTTAAATTAAATATTAAGACGTTCAGTTTTATGATGTTTTTATATGCGAATTCCCATGGTAATAATCGAGGCAAAAATTTTGTTGTTTAATACATTTTTGAATGAGGTTCTTTAAAGGGATGACTAACAAACCAAAATCAATAAAAAAATTTTGAATAGCTGCAGTAATTCGAGAGAAAAAAAATAAGACGTGAAAAGAGCGAAAATCCCATACAAAGGACAATCGGCAAAACTGTATGGAAGGTGGTCTAGGAACCAATAAAAACGAGTTGTATGTCGTTGGAAAGGTATTTATATGTGCTACAATAGTCACTATGGCAGGTCATTTCAAATCACTGTGTAAAAAAAGTTATTTACTAACCAAGGTTTTGTTTTGGTACATTTCAGTGTGGAACAAATGTATACAAACTGGTCTTACCAAATACCTATAATATGTATGTCGTTGAAAAGGTATTTTTATGAACAATAAAAGTTTTCGTAACTATTTTTTTTAAATCACTGTGTGGAAGAAGTTATTCAATGTTTTAGGGAGTTTTGGTACAGATACAATTTATGGAGCATGGGTAACAATTAGCGAATAACTTTTTTCACACAGTGATTTGAAATAAGCTGCTTCATTAACTATTGTAGTACATAAAATTTCCTTTCTAACGACATACGTCCCGTTGTAATTGGTTGAACTTGCGTTCACACTTTTTACCCATACAAAAAAAAAGCATTTTTTCACACTAAAATGAACCACAATAATTCGTTAGTTTTTGAATTACTTTTTTCACACAGTGATTTGAACTGAACTGCTATTAAAGGTATTGTAGGTAATGGAAATACCTTTCCAATGACATATATATTGTTGTTATTTGTTTGACCAGTTTTCATAAATTTTGCCCATACTAAATATATTTTATTCATACTAAATATAATGGACCAGAACACAACTCTATTTAGCGAATAACTTTTTTCACACAGCAATTTGAAGTAAGCCCTCATAGTAACTATTGTAGTTCATAAAAATTCCTTTCCAACGACATTATGTCTCGTCGTTATTGGTCCTGTAGACCGTTTTGCCCTATTCTCCTTTGCATGGGAAAGGTATGGGCTTAGAGCCACGTGTAAATGGCCTCGGACAAAATTTTGTTTGGCCAAATTTTTTTTTAGGGCATAAACTTTTGATTTGGGGGGTATCTGCTATTTTAAATCGATTTTGGGAAATAACGGACACCCTACTATACATCATCTGCACCTTTGCCACCCGCTTTCGTGTAAGAGAACAGTTCAAGGTTGACTTAACAAACGGATTTTGTCATACCATCCATCAGTCTGCGAATCTAGTTTGGACATCCACTGCACATTGAGCTTGATTCTAAACGGGTGAATAGATTTGCGTTAAATTTTGCATGTGCTCTGTCATAAGGGTTCCGTCGATATATTTACATAAATTCAAAATTTTATTTCGTTAAAATACGAATATCTATATTTTCCCATCGTCAGTAATGGTTAAATTTAATCACCTGAAGGATGATTTCTCGCCTAGTCCTGATGGTCTTATTAGTACTCGTTCTAAAAAAATGTATAGACAAATTAGCCTTTCCGTAATCTTTCTATCGTAAGTGGTGTTTTTCCTAAGATGTGGGAAGATTCTTTCATAATACCTGTCCACAAATAAGGCTGTAATAATAATATTTTCAACTAAAGACCAATTGCCAAACTCTTTTGTATACCCAAACTATTTGAAAGCATAGTTTATGAGACGTTGTTTCTTCATTGCAAATCAATTTGTTCGCCCAGGTTAGGTTAGGTTAGGTTAAGGTGGCTGCCAGGAAAACTACTGACACACTTAGGCCAGAATAGGCCCATTGTGATACCACATAAAGATTGCAAGATGACCCTTGCTAATTAAACCAATTGGAGCTTTTAATAAAGCGATGGAGACTGTGAATGTCGATTTTATTTAAATCACTGGGATCGTCAAAGAAAAAATTTCCTTGGTATATTTTACGTCTTTGAGAAAGAGCAGGGCATGAACAAAGAAGGTGTGGGATAGTTTCTTCCTCCTCCTCGTCCATGCAGCTTCTGCAGAAGTCATTTGAAAGAACGCCTAGTCTATTGGCGTGTTTGCCTATTAGGCAGTGTCCAGTTATGACACCAATTGTGGAGCTAATATGCAATCTACTAAGAGATAACAAACATTTCGATCGCTTCGGATCCAGTTTTGGCCAGATCCGTTTTGTCGCCAGACAAGTAGTGATACCTGTCCATCTGCTGTTTGTCATCAACATGGCATCTTGCTTAAGCATAAGTTTACAAGTAGCGATTGGTATTCCAATATTCACCCTGTCAGGTAATATTGGTGTAATAGTTCCCTTCCTGGCGAGTTCATCGGCTTTACAGTTTCCTGGAATATCTCTGTGTCCCGGCACCCAGAAAAGGTGAATGTTGAACTGTTCTGCCATCTCCATTAGAGACGATCGACAATTTCGGGCAGTTACGGAGTTTGTAGAAACAGAGCCTAGTGATTTAAGGGCCGCTTGGCTATCTGAGAAGATACGGATATTTAAAGTAGATATTACGTTTTCTTTGAGCCAAGATAAAACTTCTTTTATCGCCAGGATTTCCGCTTGGAACACGCTACAATGATCAGGGAGACGGAAAAAGAGACTAATGTTTAGTCGTTCTGAGTACACGCCACCACCCACCCCCTCTTCAGTTTTTGAGCCATCCGTGTAGAAATGAATTGCTTCATCTCTCAAGAATTCCTCATCATCCCAAGTGGATCTTGTTGGAATTGTGACTTGGAAATTTTTACCAAAAATCGGCTGAGGGATGGTGTAGTCGGAGTGTTTAGGGATTGATTCGAATTTGTTCAGAATGATAGTATGGCCAATAGAGTTATTGGACCATTGAGAGAAGGCTCTGAGACGAATAGCTGTGCTCGCTGCCACTTGTTTAGTGTATATATCGAGGGGTGAAATGTTAAGCAGTATATCTAAGGCAGCGGAAGGTGTCGAACGGAGAGCTCCGTTGATACACATGCAAGCTGATCTCTGCACTTTGCTTAACTTATCACGATAAGTTATTTTATCTAAAGCAGTCCACCATACTGCCACCCCATAAGTGAGTATCGGTCTGATGACCGCTGTGTATAGCCAGTGGGTGATATATGGGGACAAGCCCCATTTGGTTCCAATAGCTTTTTTACAGGAGAAAAGTGCCACTGTGGCCTTTCTGACTCTTTCTTGTATATTTGGTTTCCAACTCAACTTTTTGTCTAAAATCAGACCTAGATATTTAGCTTCATCTGAGAAGTTAAGTGGGATACCATTTATTGATGGAGGGTCGTTATTCGGAATTTTATAAGGACAGGTTCAGTTTTGTGGGGATTTACACCTAGTCCACATTTGTCTGTCCATTTAAGTAGTTTGTTAAGAGCGGTTTGCATTAATTCTATAATGATTTGAAGATGCTTTCCTGATATTGCAATGGCAACGTCATCAGCATATGCAATTACTTTGAAACCATCCGCTTCTAAATTAACTAATAGTTCGTTGATAACGATGTTCCATAAGAGTGGGGATAGGACTCCACCTTGCGGTGTGCCTCTGCTGACAGATCTTCTAACAGAGAAGTCACCTAATGTTGAGTTGATTATCCTACTTCTCAACATGAGGCTGATTAACTCCCTAAGTGAGCTATCAACGTTCAAGTTCTCAAGCGCGGTTAAAATTGCAGCATTGCTGACGTTGTTGAAAGCACCTTCGATATCTAAGAAAGTAACCAGGGTATACTCTCTATGATGAAGGGAATATTCAATAGTACGTACCAAATTATGCAAGGCCGTTTCTACCGATTTCCCCTTGCGGTAAGCGTGTTGTGCCGGAGAAAAAAGATTAGGTTCTATGGCACTACGCAGATGGATATCAATCAGTCGTTCTAAAGTTTTGAGAAGGAATGATGATAGGCTGATAGGTCTGTAATCCTTCGGATTTACATGAGAGCTTTTACCGGCTTTGGGTATGAATACGACTTTAACTTCTCTCCATAAAGATGGTACGTATGCTAAGTTCATACATGCTTTCAGAATTATCTCAAGGATGGGGATGATGATGTCTGAAGCCATTTGCAGTTCAGCTGGTATTATACCGTCAGGTCCAGCTGATTTATATGGATCGAAGCTGTCGATTGCCCATTTGAGTTTCTCTCTAGTAATCAGACCTAGTTTATTTATTGTTATATTGTTAGACTCTATTGAGTCAGAACTGCGTATATTTTGGGAGCTACCTGGGAAGTGAGTATCTAGTAGCAAGTCGAGTGATTGTGATTTGTTCGCCCAAGCAAAACGGGTTTTTAAAGGACGATCCACAACCACTAACATGACTGAACTCGTTTCAAAAATGCTATCTGCCTCAGAAGAAGGAAAAGAAGTTGATGCCATTGCAACAGATGTTAGTAAGGTGTTTGACAAAATTTCCCACGATATCTTTTTCTTCAAACTAAAAAAGTTTGGGTTTCCACATGTATTAGATCCAGTCATATCTAGTTGACCGGCAGTTTCGAGCTTTTTTTTCAGAGGAAGCGTCTCCAAACCTATTCAGGCCATATCTGATGTACTTCAGGGAAGCCATTTGGGACCTCTTATCTTTGTTTTGACCATTAATGATGTTGAGCTTATTTTACTCCAAACGAGATGGAAATTTACGCTGATGATAAGATAAGGCAGCAAACAGACTTGAATAGTTTTTTTTAATTTTTTTTTTCTTACGTGGTTGCAAAAGAACTTTTTTGAGCCCAACATAAGGAAATGTCAAGTCTTAACTTTTTCTTGAAAGAGTCCTCCCTTGCCACAAAGACAATACTCGATCAATGGTGTGCCTGTTCTTACCGTAGCCTCCATTCGTGAGCTTGGTGTCATTTGTGACAATCGTTAAGCTAATTCAGCTCTTAGTTTCGTAAAACGCCACGCCACGGTTAACCAAATCTCTTTATACTATGTAGAATAGGTGACCTGATGATGTCCATAGACATGGACGAATCGTCGTGAATTCATAAAAGAAATTGTTTTTATTTATTGACCTGAAGCCTACAAATAAACCAACAAAATCCCTTTATATGACTTTCGGAAGACCTCTACTAGAAAATGCTTCCCAAGTCTTGTCACCATATCACCAAATTCACATAGAACGTTTTAAAGCCATCCAGGGCAGATTTTTGTGCTTTGCATACTGCCTAGAGCAGTGTTTCCCAATGTGAGGCTACGCCTACCCCACAGAGGGCAATTTGATTTTGAGGGGGGGGGGGGAGGGTGGTGGGGCAATTTTACATTCTGATGCATTAAAACCGTTTTAGATTTCAAAATTAAATGAGTGCAGAGAAAAAATCTTGGCATCTTACTTATTAAATTTCGGACTTCTAGGCTCAATCTTGGCTTGTTCACACCTTGGCTTTTGCCAAATTGTGTTCGTTTTTTTCAGCTTATACATAACACTGAAGTAAGATGGATCTCGAAACCATTTGAAAAAAATATGTGGAATATTTCGGTTCTCTCAAGCTATAAACCGGAAATTGGATAAGGGTTGATAGTACCTACAGATGTTATTGTTTTAATTTATTAATTTATCGACGAGTTTAAAAGAACGATTTTCTTATTTCGGTAATTTCTTCCTGGTTTTTAATCATTCAAGTTTTTAAAGAGATCAGATTTAAATTTTTGAATTTTAAAAATTTTATAAAAACAATGTGGGGGGACATAAGAATTTTGGAAAAGTTTTGGTGGGGCATAGCACAAAAAAGATTGGGATACACTGGACTAGAGGATAAAATTTGAAATTTGAATAATTAGTTTAGCTCATCTCGAACGGATTCCTAGTGCCATAGAACAATTGTTTGTATACATCTGTTTTAATTAAGTTAAACCTCCCACATGGTTTCCATACATTGAATTATGATTTCTCGCAATTTGGAATACAATGAACATTTTACATAGTTACCAACGGTTTATAACATATTAGAAAAAATCAATTCCATCTACAATAGAACATAACATGTCTTTTTATCAGAGTCGTTTCAGCGGTTTTTAAGAAAAATCACTTAAACAAAATGTTCGCCTCTATGGAATCTAAGAGTTGAGTTAAGTAACCAAACATGCACAATACACCCCACCACAGACCACAGCATTCTCAAATAGACCAGGAAAAATAGCACAAATCGTATGGGGAACCTTGAAAAAATTAATTCATGAAATATTAAAATTGGAATCGACGCAGAATTGCTACCTCTATAACATATCAAAAGTCCCCCAAAATCCCCTCATTGGCTTTTTGTGTAAATGCATTTGAAGACGTGCAGACGTGGAGAATTTGGAGTTTTATCAAACTAAAATATTTGTTTTGGTACAACCTTATCATATGATACATTATTTAAGGGCAGTTTTTGACGCTGAATCTAATGAAACCAAATTCAAAATGATAGAACTCTTACACTCATGAAACTCGCCAAAAATATTAAATTTGTCATGGCAATCAAGAATCAAAATAGTCCAAATAAAAATATTTGTTGTGGGGGTTTTTTTATTAAAGAGAGGGAAAATCTGGGAAGAAGTTGGAAGACTTGAGCCAAAATCCCGATTCGGTCTAATTGAGGTATATACACAAAGTGTGGCATATGCTTTAAGGGCATTTTTCAACGCTGAATCTAATAAAATCAAAACTAAAATGATACAAGTTCCCTTAACAAAGTTATGGTCCTTTTCAAGCAAAAATTAATTTTTGAATCTTATTTTCCGTTAGAACAGGTCAAAATGTAACCGTCTCAAAAACACTATTAGACCAAAGATATTTGAACGGACTATTTATATTCTTGGTTGCCATGACAAATTTAATATTTTTGGCGAGTTTCATGAGTGTAAGAGTTTTTTCGTGGGTGTTATGGTCAACATTCTGCACTTGCCCCTCCCCCTTAAAAAAACACCCTTCCGCCATGGATATTTTTAGGGACTTTCTTGATTCCTAGTACGTATGCCAAATGGTACATTTATTCCAAGTTTCATTAACATACCTTTATTTTCAAAGGGTTTTCGGTAATATTTTACCTGTTGTACCTGAAAAAAAGTCATCATTAAATACAAAGGACTATAACTTTTGTTTGGGTAGTTCTATCATTTTGAATTTGGTTTCATTAGATTCAGCGTCAAAAACTGCCCTAAAATAATGTATCATATGATAAGGTTGTACCAAAACAAATATTTTAGTTTGATAAACCTCCAAATTCGCCACGTCTGCACGTCTTCAAATGCATCTACACAAAAAGCCAATGCGGGAATTTTGGGGGACTTTGGATATGTTATAGAAGTAGCAATTCTGCGTCGATTCCAATTTTAATTTTTCATGAATTAATTTTTTCAACCTCGGAACCTATTTTTCCTGGCCTAAAAATGTTCGTATTGAAAAGCTATGGTCTTTTCGATTGGCAATCCGGAGCACCGATTCGATACGTGTGAACGCTTCTCATTTCGATTCTGAAATCAAATCCAGAACAATTTTCTTTTCTTTCCAGAACAAGAACTGTCATTCTGTCCCCGATCGAAAAGGCTTTTTCTATCAAAACCTCTTTAATAAAATCGAATTTTTAGTTTTGCAAACTTGGTAATAGAGGCAAATAAAATCATTACAAAATAACGCCCCATTGATATTTCAATGCAACGATTTTTATGACTTGAAAAACAATATACAAACTTTAATATACTCCCTGCACCTATCTAATTTGGATTTGCGAAGTTTTTTGAAAGAAAGCTAACGAATACGGTAACCATAAGTTTAGGTTTTTATAGTATGCATCGGCAATAGTATATAATCGGAACGTTTTTTTTTCACTATACCATTCGCGAGGGGGATGCTGATATAGGGGATGTCAAAAACGGAGGGATGGTAAATTCTTTTTGTTTTTTTTTGTTTTTTCACTTTGGCTACATTGTGTTCAAGTCAACATGGGTATGGGGAGACTGTATGTTTACAAATTGGTGTTGTCAATATGCCATTCGCTTTGATGCGCGAGTGTGAAGAAAACGACATGATTTCATTTTAAAGAAAACAATCTTCCACTTTTTCAACAAAAGAATTTCATATTCAATGGTATATGTATAGGTATTTGCGGTGAGGAAAAGACATTTAACGCATCATTTAGGGACGAACTTATATGTCATCATTTAATTTATTGGAACAAGATTGTATGTAATGAATGTAGTTTTATGATGATTTAAATATTTTGTTTTTTAAAGTACTTTAAATATTTAAAATTCTTTTACCTCCAGTTTAAACTCAACTTTTGGTTTAAACTTCAGTTCAGTAGAACAATTGAACTCAGTTTAAGGTTTAAACGAGTCTGTGAAACTGGGGGTTAGTTTCTTATAGATTCTAGATATTCTTATAACTATTACAAGAGGCTAAATAAATACTTTTTATTTCTACCTAATTTACAGAATTTAAATGCTAAATCCTTCTGAATCGACTACCACCTCAAAACCTTTAGAAGCTAGAGGTATTCCTATTCCATGGGAACCAATCTATTTAAAATAATCTTTTCTATCTAGCTCTCTTTCCCAATATATTTTCAGAATTCCTAAAATAATAAAACTGTCCTCCCTACAACTTTGCAGAGATAGATACGTCTAAGTTGGAGTATATGGATTTCCAACAAAATTTAAACATTTTATGCCTTTTTTATGTTTATTATAATAAAACTAAAATATTAGGGAATTTGAAGGCGAGATAGTACGAATATTGCTTAAGATTCAATAGAGATTAGTTACAAAATGTCATTTGTGCAGGTTCTTTAAATAGTGGGTGTTGGGTGGTTTTCCAGGAATAAAAACATTTGTATTTGCGTACAAGAGCTCCATTACAATTATTAAATTTTCTGAAGAGAGCTTAGATACATTTATGTATAACAAAAAAAGGAATGTAGGATGCAAATTTCCCAAATTGCACCTGCACTGGGCTAGGCCCTAGAATGTTTCAAGTAGTTACAAAAACTAAGCTTTTAAGGGATGTTTATGAAGGAATAAATTCAAGTGAGAACTATGGGTTACAAGAGACTGATACAGTAAAAAGTTTCTTAAAAGTCTATACAGCATTTTCATCAATATCAAAGTGAAAGGGAAGAAAATAACCATAAGAAACTTGGTTGCTTCCATAGGTATATTTATAATGAATATTGTATCTTAAAGTGTTAAGCAGGATCAATATTTTTTACTTGTCACATTTAAATATTAGTTGTTGTGTTTAGGTGTTACTGAAAAGACTCTCGGGTTTTAAATGACTGATACTTTCAACTTCAACAACTTGCGCAAATAAATATATATACCTAATTAGGTTGTGTACTGTGGCGAATACTTACTTTTTTACCACCCTCACTGATTTAACAAATTGATTTTTACGAATTTTTATTGTGAGTTAAGCTGATAAATTGCGGTACAATGTAACGCATATCAGCAACTCTACTCGCTACATGAACGATCTAGAACATATTTTACGTATATTCAATACACTCAAGGAAGTTGGAAGAAATTCGATTGCAGAACACCCCTGTTCATGCATTCCTAATGGTCGCACGTTGTGAAGTTGTGCGTATAGTTTTCTGGATTATATCTTAATTGATCATAATAGCGTGTTTCAGCTTTATATTTATTTTCTAATAAATACCTACACTCATCCATAATTGTGTCAATGTATATATATTTTTTCTGTATTGTCCTATCCAACTTTTTTTGTCTTGAAAAAAAACATAGCCAGTCTCGGGACAACTTTTTAAGTAAGTAATTTCATATCTCTGAAAGTACTGGAGACTACTGCTATGATACCACTACGGCCCTAGGCTTAATGAAAGAAAAATTCCCATACACACCTCTACGTGGTAGAGAGTGGGTAATGCTAATTTGCAGGGGGACCGAATGGATGCCGGGATAAGCAGACAACCCAGGAAAGCTGGTTTGGATGGTCAAAAGTTTTCTAAAGGCATATGAACAGCAGTTGGCGGTCAACGGCATGATAGTCTGGTGCAGCAGCAAGTAGCGTCTTTAACACATATTGGGTGGCTACAAAAGGCGTCTGTTTTTCCATAGTGGCGGCCTGAAGCAGTTATGTGTTTGACCATACAAAAGGCGGGTGTGCCTGTGAAATCTGAGCTTATGTATGTTAGTAATCGTATCTTGGAAAACACCATAGTGGAAAGAATATGCAAATACATGAACTATGACAAAAACTGGAAATGAGCCCCCAAGAGGTAACCATTTTATGGAGAATCCTTCTGCAGCTTCACTGCTGTAAGCCGCATATTGGATTTTGGGGTGCGGCATCTTTCGTGCATCAGCGTCAATCAAAACGCCATAACAATAAGTGAATCGTCAACAAATAGAGGAAGTCTTTCAAGAAGACCAAATGATATGGGTTTGCTACCGCATACCTTCGATCTTTGTACGGTGAAAGTGGATACGAGCAGGTTGAACGTGAATTCACCTAAAGAGAGGAAGAGTCAAATACAGATCTGACACTGTGAAAACGAGAATGCTGTATTCCTGGGAGAGATGGACAAAAATGGCTTGGGGTCACGGAAGGGTCACGGAATAAAAATGGCGATTTGCTGTTCGATTTTTGTAACGTTTACCGTCTTGTACTGGGTGGGACTGTGTTTAAACATTAGACTTGCCACAAAATCACCTGGTACATCTGGATGGTCCAACTGAAGACCAAATTGACCATATCATGATTCAGCAACGATGGAGGAAGTCAATGTGCGATGTTCGAAGTATTACAAATGCTGACATGGGAAGCGACCACCATTTGGTTCTCATGAGTCTCAATCTACGAACCGCAGCTGTACAACGACAATCACAGGGTGCAGGAAGGAGTTCGAAGTTCAATACCAATGCCTTAATAAGTGATCCCTACATACATACGTCGTAACTATGTCACCAGCCTTAATGACAGAGCTTAGTCATTTAACGGAATTCAACATTTAACAATTGATGAGATGTGGGGTGATATAAAAAGTGTTTTTGTGTTTTTATGGAGGCTGGATCCGAAACTGTACCCAAGCAGACGAGAGTTAGAGACTCTTGGATATCCCAAGATAATTGGGATAAAATCGAGCTTCGAAAATCGTTGGAGATGCAAATAAATGCCGAAGCAGATGCTCAACGAAAGGCTTAATTGCGAAGCGAGTATCGCCTAGCACATAAGATGGTCTATCACTGTGAGAGTGAAGTTAGACGGTCAGAAAATGCGAAAAATGCTGCAAGAAGAAGAGATATGAGGGAATTGCATCAAATATCCAAAGAACCTGTTGGGGGAAAAAAAGCAACACCAATCATCCTGTAATGGATGTGGATGGCACACTTTTGGTATCAATTAAGGATAAGTTACGTAGATGGAAGGACCATTTTTGTGCCCTGCTAAATGAGGATTCAGTTGATCGGAGTGCTGAAGTGCCCCAACTTAATGAGATGCGCAGGTCCTATAGGGGTATTGACATCGGACCCCCGTCAGAATCGGAAATCCAAGCATCAATAAATCTTGTCAAAAACAACAAGGCAGCTGGACTTCACAGAATACCAGCTGAATTCCTGAAAGCCGATCCCGTAATAGCGGTTATTAGTATCTTACATCCGTTGACACAATCAATTTGGTTTGATTGTTAAGCTGCCAAAGAAAGGTGACCTTAAGAATTTCAAACAATTGGCGTGGTATCACCGTTTTGTCCGTTTTCCCCGTTTTCATCCGCAACCATCATTCTCGAGCGAATAAAGGAGAGAATCGAGTCTACACTCAAGAGGCATCAAGCTGCTTTCCGCGGGCGGTCGTGTGTTACGATATCAACACTCTGGTGGAAATACCTACACCAACGCAAGGTGTT
Source organism: Dasysyrphus tricinctus (assembly GCA_963921185.1). Lineage (NCBI taxonomy): Eukaryota > Metazoa > Arthropoda > Insecta > Diptera > Syrphidae > Dasysyrphus > Dasysyrphus tricinctus. The sequence goes on from OY992530.1 coordinate 13,148,833, forward strand.
TTGTTTTGCACAATGGGCAGCTATCCAACTCCTTCGTAGTGCAACAGAGTGTGAGACAAGGGGTTCTATCGCCAATTCTCTTCCTGTTGGCGATGGACTACGTATTGACGGCCAATGTTAGTACAGCTGAGCGACAGGGCATTCAGTGGAGACCGTTCGAAAGGCTCCAGTCATTTAGACTATGCCGATGACATATGTCTACTGGCAAATAACATCAGTATTGTTTCTGCAAACGGTGGTACGGATCTGGACGTTAAAAGTAGAATGAATAAGGCTCGTGCTGCCTTCGGTACCCTGTCCCCAATTTGGAAATCCAGTCAAATCTCCTTACGCACTAAGTTGAGATTCTTCGAATCCAATGTCAAATCCGTGCTGTCATATGCTTGTGAGACCTGAAAAGTCACGTCCATCATTTCGAGGAAATTGCAGGCTTTTGTGAATCGCTGTCTTCGCCACATCCTAAAAATTCGCTAGCCACAAATAATATCAAACGAGGAATTGTGGTGCAGGACAAGTCAAGAGCAGCTGGGACGTCGACAAAGGAAAGCGTAAATGGCGATGGATTGGTCACACACTGAGAAACTAAACGATGAAATTGCAAAGCAGTCGTTTAAATGGAAACCTATCAGGGTGCACGGCCGGTGCGGGTTGGAAGACCAAGAACAATATGAAAATCAATTGTCTTAGCGGAAGAAGAATCCCAAAGAAAGACGTGGCCACAGCTAAAATACCTTGCCGCAGACCGTGAAGGATGGAGACGTTTTGTTGACGCCCTATGCCCCAGCCGGGGTTACAGGTCACGATGATGAAGTTTCCAGTGGTTCTGCATGCAACCTTGATAAGCTTAGGTTGATATATTACTAGGTGCATCTGTGTATCATTTAAAGAAAACCTCTTTGGCCTCTGTCGTTTAAAACCCGTTGTTCTCCCTTGGACTAGCCTTTGGCTGATGGAATCAGATTCCTACCGTTGTTCTCCCTGGCTGCTCCCTGAAGTTGGTTGGGGGCCAAACCCGTTGCTCTCCCTTGGATTAGCCTTGGGTTGAAATCAGATTCCTACCGTTTAATCCCCAGTTCGCTTCTTCAAGTGAATTTTGTGGGCAGAGTCTACTCCTGTAGCTCTACAAAACTGAGCCTTGATTTATATTATATGAAATACCATGTTAGTTATCATAAGACTTAACAAAAAAAACTGAAATTGTAAGATTGTGAACCTCTTCTTGTTAATAAAAATGAAGAGACAATATTATAAAGCTAGTGTTTAACCCGAGTTCTTTCCTTCTTAACCCGAGTTTTATCTGTTTTTCATCAGGAATACCCTGGCCTACGATGAGTCTACCTCAGCCTCGAATATAAAGCATCACAGAGTAGCTGCAATGCGAGCTGTGAGCTGTTTTCTTTCTGCAATCGAAGCTCAAGTTAGTTCGGAAAGCCAGACACAGTTTCTTCCTTGCGACTGACCGACTAAATGTACTCTGATGAGCTTCGGATATAAAAGCATTTTTCACAAGAGGCCAATGGATTTGGTGGCTTTCGTGATTCTGATTGCTTTCAATCCTTGTAAAAAGAGGTCTCCTGGTTGTTGGTGGACTGTGGGATCCTTAAGTCTATCGGTATTGAACTTGGTAGTTCGGGTGTTTTCTTGGGATCCCCGACCTGCCAGCTGTTCGTAATTTTACGGTAGCAACCATGATATGGTGATCCCAGGCCATTCCCATGTTGGCACTTCTTCTGTTTCCAACGTCTTGGAGACTGACTCGAAATCACCGCCTGGTTCCGAAGTATTGCCGTTTGACGTGCTATAATTTCTTCACGGTTAATGTGCCACACTAAATATAAAGAACGATTTTTATGGAAAAAAACCTGTTTGTAGACAATTTATTCCTTGTAAGCTTTAGCGTTTTCGAATCAATCTCAAGAACTTGCTTTACATCAGATAGTTGAGGAATTTTCTCAGATCATTAGTAACAGATTATAATTAACACGTATGCATACCTACAATCAGCCTGTTACAATTTTTTTTCCTTGAACAAATCTATTCCTTCTGGGCCAGTAGAAGGGTAGTAACTTTTTCAGTGGCAATTGTTTTAATCCAGTGTCGTGATAACATACACAGGCCCCTCTGTTGTTAATAAAGCTCGCCCATAAGGCTCACCAAGCGAGGTTTGCGCTCGTGGCTACGCTTTCTATCTAATTTTAAGATAGGAGATTTATGGCCCTTGCATTAAAAAAATTAACTTCAAATTTGATATCCGATACAAAATCTCAGCTGTATGGCTCGAAAATATAATTTCAATGTTGTAAAGAGAAACTTATCTCGTAAACGTGGTCTCTAACCGCATTTTTCTCTACTTTATATTATATCTTCCTTCTTCGTCTAATTCTTTTTATTGTTGTATACCCTAATTCTAAAGTGTCTACAGCACAAAAAGGAAAAACGTGCCAAATCCATAATATTGCTTCATTCCAATATTATTATTACTATAATTTCATTACAAATATTGTTTAGACCTTCCGTATAAAAGAAATCCCAACACTGTGCAAGCATTTTAAACTTACCTACACCTTAACGTAAAATTTAAATAAAGCCCTTTAACGCGGCACTTATTGCAGTAAAAGTAATTTTTATTTCTATTCCAACAGCTATTTCATCCCTTAATAGCATCGGTACCTTTTAACTTATTTGATTTACTCCGAAAAACTCTTTTATTAACCATTTAAATTAATTAACCTTTTATTCTTTTTGTTTGTTTTCAGATATTTATCCAAATATTAATATGGCAGCTGTAAATTCTGTAAGTACGGATATTGCCTTCTATGTGTTTCAAACCACCATATTTTATTAATCAAAAAGAAGTTTAAGAAAAGAAAAAAATAAAGGTTGCCCATAAACAAGCATTTTCCAAATTAAATTGGTTTCATGTTGAAGAGAGGGAGAAAAAGAAAAAGAGAGAAAGAGAAAACTCAAAAAGCATAGCACAACAGAAGCCATAAACACAACTTGCCTCCATAAAATCATTAATAAGTTTGCTGGCTGGGCTGTTCTCTTTTTTGAATTTCTTGAATTTCGCTGGAGGGATTTTTCACTTCGACACACAAGTCCCGGCACCGCCATTTTATGCTCCCTAATGAGTTGTTTCAGAATGTTTAAAATTCTGCTCGAAATGGAAACATGTTTGTGTACATTATCTTTCAGATAAAATGATTGAATGTTCCTTCGGGATTGGTGTGTGCCGTTATGGTAGTGAGCCAACAGCCAAAACATCTACTCTCTCCTTGCATCATCCTCAGTAAATTTGTATCCTCGTCTTGGTCCTCAACAAACAGCATCAGAGCGTGAAAGTAAATTTAAATAAGTTCTTCAAATTCTATTGAAGTTTTTGTTTTAAATTTCTGAAATGGAAAAATAAAAATAAAATGCATGAGCATGTCGCAGGTTCTTGCTCTGAGTTGGCTGATAGGGTGATAGAATAGCGAAAATATGTCTTTATGTTTTTCATTCTTCTCAATCCAAAAAGCAAAAAGCCTAGTGCTTCTATATTACCAAGATTTACTTACTTTTCCTTAACTTTAAAAACTTTTTAACTTCTATCGTACAAAATTATTTTTAGTAAACTGAAGCTGAATACTACTTACTGGCTGAACAGAATGCAAAACGGAGCTGGAATAGACGTCAAAAATGCTGCAGCCGGAGCTGCAAGAGTTGAACAAATTTTAACTTTTACTGCAGCATTTTTGACATCTACTGCAGCTTTTTTGACATCTATTCCAGTTGCGTCTTGCATTCTGTTCAGCCAGTTAATAGGCATTTTTCTTTTTTAGCTCTGAGCAGAGCTTGGAAGAAAGCTCGACGAATCGGAGTTAGCTTTAAGCGGAGTATGATCAGAGCTCACCGATATAATTTTGAAATACGTTCAACGCACCAAAATTTAATGCTGACTTTTAAATTTCATCTGACAGCTCAATCAAAAAATCGAAAAATTCAAAAATGTGAACTGAAATTCATGTGTTGAACGGATCCATTTTTAATAGGCGTTTTTCTTTTTTTAATTCAGAAAAGAGCTCTGAATAGAGTCCGAGCATGCCGAGCATAAACATCATCTGAGAAAGTTTGTTTTGAGCACCCTGAACCATTTTTGAAACACACCTGAACACTAACTGTCAAAAGCTCAGTGCTCAGCATTGAACTCTGTCTGCTCAGTCATTTTATTCTGAGCTCATAGAGCGCACTCTGAACAAGCTCAGAACACACTCAGAACGAAAAAAGAAATACAAATTTTTATCTCTGAACGCTCAGAGCTAAAAAGAAACACAACTTTTTGTTTGTCAGTTCAGGCTCTGCTCTGAATTAAAAAGGAAAAACCCCATACGAGTGGAAAAAGACCGAAGTTTGCTGCACTCCGTTCCGATCCGTTTTCTTATTTTGAGCGTACCCTGAGGCAGTTGTGATTTAAAAGAAGAAACACAAGCTGAGCACTCTGAGTGCTCTGAAAAGTGATCTTTTTTTGACAGTTCAAGGGCTAAGAAAGAAAAACTCCTAGTAAAATGGTAGTTCACGCACACCCAAATTTTGATGTTTCTAAAGTCAAAGTGTCATTAAGAAGTTTAAAATAATTATTCGATTGATTTTACTTAAATAAAATTTTCAGATAGTTATGATATTAGTCATTTGACCATCCATAGACGTTAGTTTTGTTGCTTACATTGTCAGAATTATGGAAATTTTTCGATCAAACGATGCTTTTGGTAGATTTTTGTTCGGTTTTGAAAGCAGATAGCTTACTTTAGGTTTTTGTTTTTTTTTCCGTGGGTAGGTGGCTTCAAAAGTCTCTATGAAGACCGAAAAACGCGTGTGTGAGATTCTTACTGCACTTAAAGCACCCCCACTTCCCGATTGCAACTAAGTTGAAATTCATCTAGAAAATTTTTTTAACGAAGTTAATTAAAGTCTTGCAGGTAACCTTCCGGTACCTGCTTATTCTGTGATTCTATAAAGCGTTTTTCCGTTCACTGCACCAAGTCAGAAGGTTTAGTTCTTTGCAGGTGGCATTCTAAGTTTCACTCATCAAGAATGTCAACTATCGTGAAATAGGCATGCTCTTATAGCCGACTTCTATGTTTTAACATGAAACTCCTTACTTCGTCCAGAATCATTGGAATCCCAAAAATCCCATGCGGCCTCCCTTTAAATTTCGCTTCTAGAATCAAGAATCAGTCAAAGTTAGTTGCCTTAAAATACGGGCGGTATTAGGAAAGAAAAGGGTAATCTATTACTTTTCTTGAACGTCCACGTGGATTGACTTTGTTTACTATTCACCATGTATTTGTCCACTCATTAACATTATTATAAGGATTTTGTAACTTAATTGTAGTTTCATCAATCGTTTTGCCTACTTTTAGTATTGCAGTATCATCAGCAAACGTGGCTCCTGAAAGAGGATAAAAAGCTAAAGAACTGGACCTAATACACTTCCTTGTGGCATCCCAGCTACTTCTTCTTTAAAATTTAATATTCATTTCCGTGTCTCACACGAACAAATCTGTCTTCTAGACAGTCGTTAAGAATGTTATAAAGTCCTTCAGGCAGATATTGTCTTAATTCGAATTTGAGGACTTCGTGCCACACTTTGTCGAACGATTGCGAAACATCCAAAAAGACCGTCAAATAATTTTTCTAATCTTCAAAAGCTCTCTCGATTACATCCAGTAATTCTGCCTGTGTACTTGAACTTGATCAATTATTGTTGAATGCTTGCTCCTAAATCTGAACTGATGTTCAGTTATTATTGTTTGTCTCCTATTATTGGCAGGCGCAGAGGTAATATTCTCTCAAAAACTTTTGAGATTATAAGAAGAATTAGACGATGAATAAGCTTTTTATTAATAGGAGTGTTACATTTTAATTAATAAAAACTTGAATTTATTAACAGCTAATAAGAGCAATTTACTTACTTAACGTGGCACTACAGTCCAGCGTGGACTAGGGCCTCAACGAACAAGCTTCTTTCAGCTGGTTCGGTTTCATGCTATAGCTGTCTCCAATTTCACATGCCAAGTTGGTTGAGGCATGTGCCACCTTTTACGCCGTCCACCTCTACTCTGCGCTGTCCCATGGGATTGGATTCAAAGACTTTCCGGGCCGAAGCATTGATGTTCATTCGCTCTAGGTGGCCCAGCCATCTCAGTCGTTATCTTTTCACTTTTGTGGCAAGGTCAGCTGTACAGTTTGTTGTTATATCTTCTTCTCCATTCCCTGTGTATGCAGACGGAAGCAAAAATCCCCCGGAGAATTTTCCTCTCAAAACAGCCTAACGCGTTTTCATCCACCGTTTACAGTGTCCATTCCTCTGCACCATACATCAGGACCGGGATGATAAGAGTCTTACACAGAGACAGTTGCTCGAGAAAGGACTTTGCTTCTCAATTGCCTTCTTTGCCCAAAGAAACAGCGATGGCAAGTGTAATTCTTCATTTGATCTCAGCACTGGTATCGTTCATTGGAGTTTATAGCCGGATCCTAGGTAGAAAAAGTCTCTGACCACCTCAAAATAATAGCTATCTATGGTGACGTTCTGTCCGAGACGTCAATGTTGGGTGTCCTTTCTTGTTGGCAGCATATTTTTGGTCTTGCCATTCATTCATCGTTCAACCCACTTTCTTGGCTTAAATCAATACTCAATACTTTCGAAAGCACCACTGACATCACGCTTTGTTCGTCCGATTATGTCAATGTCGTCAGCGTAGGCTAGTAATTGCAAGGACTTTTAAAAGGTTGTGCCTCTAGTGTTGACGTGAGAGTTTTGCACTATTCTTTCAAGAACGATGTTGAAAAAGTCACATGACAGCGCGTGTCGCCTTGCCTTAAGTCTTTTTTGACATCGAATGTATCTGTAAGGTTTTTGCCGACCATGATGGAGCAGCGAGGATTCTCCATCGTCATCCTGCATAAACGGACGAGTTTAGGGGGATACTAAGACTTGACATTGCTCTATATAACTCGTCTCTATAGATGCTGTCATACGCGGCCTTGTCTTGATGAAAAGTTGGTGGGAACAACTCCTGGATTGTTTCCTAGATCTGCCGTTGTGCGAATATTTGGTCAATGGTGAACTTCCATATCACACTGATATGGATCTATCAGCTTGTTGAGGAATGGCTGCAGGCATTCATAAAGTACGACAGAGAAGATCTTTTGAGCGATATTAAAAAGACTGATGTCTCTGTAAATGGTGCAGTCCAGAGGATCGTCTTACTTCAGGATTGGGCAAACAATGCTGAGATTCCATTCATCGGCCATGATTTCCTTCGACCATATTTTGTAGATAAGCTGGTGCATACTCGTGACCAATTCATCGCCACCCGCTTTGAATAGCTCAACCACAAGCAACACCGTTATACAATTTGCAGCAATGATTTTCCATACCCTCACCTCATCCTCAGCACCGATGGCAATTCTACACGATGTTCCCATGATCATCCTTGCAGGCTTCGGTTCGAATCTTGTAACCTTGGGAGGTTTTTTTACCTTTTGGTAAAACTTTCGAACTTCATCCCTACAAAAGTGAGTCCTCTATTTTCTCGATCAAATGCTTCTTTTACTTCTTCTGATTCCTTCCGAGAAACCGATATTCCTCTCTCTCTCTTCTGATGCTCGTAGAGCTCGCAAGTAAGTTCTGGTCCTTCTATGCAGCGCCACTTAATATGCCTGTTGTTTCGATACATGTACTTGCTAGCATTCTACGTCAAACCAGGGGTTAGGCTGTGTTGGTCGTGCATAGCCAAGCAAGTCAGAGGCGACATCTCTGAAGGCTTCTTGGTAGTTCTTTCATTGATTCCCAATGCTTGAAATTGGTAGCGTGGGCCACGAGAGACTCAATCGGAAAAGGATTTGGCGATTTCTTGTGACTGTAGTCGCCTGACGTCGAATTTCCTCACAGTATTTCCCTGTTTTGGCTTTGCTCTGGATATCCGAAGCATTAACTTGGCTAAAACGAGGTAATGGTTCAAGTCAACGTTGGCTCCTCGGACGTCCTTGATACTAAAGGGCTCTGGAGACGATCGAACATCGAGCGAGTGAACATGGTTCGAGTACTAAGTTCGAGTTGATTTTACTTGTACGGGCTGGCTCGAGTACTTGTTTGGTGTCACTAAACAAAAATTTGGTTTCACCAAAATCAAAAGGAGTTTGATATTTATCGATGTTCGAAAGGGGGGCTAATTGTTTGTCGTACCCGATTAGACTGTTTACGGACCGGTTTCATATGTTTATTCGAGCATTTCAGTTTAATTTGGACTTTCAATATTAAAAATAAAAAGAAAAATGTCAAACATCCTGAAAGAAAATTAAATAAATGTGACAGTGAATATTGTGAATGGCATATAAGTCGCAGGAGTAATGAAGTTCGAGTAGTTTGGTTTCTGCTTGGTTTCAGTGTCTGCGGAGTTTAGTCTAACTATGTTTGCTCGCACCATGTTCGAGCGTCTCCAGAGCCCTTAAAGGATTGCCTTGCGTCGATCACAGTGTAGTAAATCTGGTTGGTGGTAGATTCACCAGAACATCGCAATGCCCCTTGTGAATATCGTTATGTGGGACCTGCGTACTAGCTACCACAACTATTTCCTCCACAACAAAATCAATTAACCTGAGTCCGTCATTGGAAGTGTCGTGCAGGTTATATCTTCCGATTGTGGCACCAAAGAAGTTTCCTCTTCCTAGTTTGACATTAAAATCACCCACACAATTTATATGTCATAGCAAGGGCATTGCTCATATGTCTTGTCCAGGAGCTTGTAGAACTTCGCCTCGGTGTCATCATCTTTCTCCTCTGTGGGGAAATTCTCACATATGACAATATTTTGGTGAATTTAGCCTTAATGTGAATTGTCGTGAGGCGCTTGTTCATAAAGTTAAAAATCAAAACTTCATCCTTGAGTCTGCTTCTAACCACGAATCCACACCCAAAAATACGCTGCATTTACTGTCGGTTATAGTTGCCGTAGTTGTATGACAGTCTTTCATTTTTCTTGGATGGCAGTCATGTCCACTTTGCAGCAGTCGTGGGCTTTCGCTAAATGTTCGGCTGCACGTGGTCTTAAGAGAGAGACAGAACATTCCACGTGGATATCTGAAGCTCATTGTCCTTATTTTGTTTGCTAAATTCGTAAACAGTTAATCCGTCCGTTGTTGTCGCTTCGCAACTAAGATAGCTTTACATACGTGATGGCCAAAAAATCACCCCTTCAGTACGAATCCCAACATGGAGGACTAGAGAAGAGATCCTTACAATATAACTCCCAGGGTAGGAGCCGGATTAACCACTCCTCACAGGCCTGGGCTCCAAATATGTCGTAGTAGCCCCTATAAGGCGCTCACTAAGTGGTTCAGCCTGACTGGGGAATTCTTCCGCTGCCACCTTAATAAAAGTAGGAGTGCCTTACTGGGAAAACTCCCCTCGGTCTCTGTTTTCAAGACTGTTGGCGGCACCGTTAATTCTCTATGCTGTATCCTTATCCTATCCTTTTGATAGGCTCGTCCAAAACTTCTGCCGAATTATACACCCAGTTATTGCCGACAGACGATTTTATTGTTTCTATTTTTGTCCTTTGTTCAACACTCAATCTTATAAGTTTAGCAAGTCAAGCATGGATGAACGAGACCAGTATCCAATGGTTACCACTTGGAGGTAAAATAAGCACAATTGACATGTAGTACACATTGCATCACTGGACGTCACCAAGTTGACGCCAATCAGTGTCTACCCTTTCAACGCCCAAAATTAGTATTTGGTAACGCAAAATAACGACAGTACGCATACGCAGTACCTTCTTTTAGTTTTTCGTATACTCGTTCTCAGACTCACTCCACCAATCTTGAGATATGGAACTTCAACGTCAGCGTATATGATAAGCTCATCATTAACCACGTGGAATTTAATGCTTCCAAAACTCAATGCTGCCGCCATTTGTCGCTATACTGAAACTTACTTTATCTCCCAAAAAAAAAAGACTGAAGGGATCTTTTCATTTGAATTTAATTTAATATTGTGAGATATTTGATGGAACTGGTTGCGATGACAGAATTGTAAAAGCTTTAAAAGGATTTATGAATATGTATGCAATTTTTTTTAATATTTTACAACTTAATTGCAGTTCTTTGTGGACGAATCTATAGATTAATGCCCAAAATATTTTAAAATATTTTTTCTTACTGCAATTTTACTATTTATGGTTTGTACATATTGTTACTCAAAACCAATACCTTTGCCGTAGAATATGTAAAAAAAAAATGAGCGGGTAGATATAGTACGTGCAAGGACCTTTCTTTTATACAAAAACCGCAATAAATTAAAATCTATACACGTTCCACTGATTTTCAATAGAAAGAAAATTGCGAATAGGTCAGCGATAAATTTACGAGAATTACTTCAATATTCCCTGGGCGGTTTTATTTGTTAAAGAACTGAAAATGCACATAAAGGTGATATCGTCATCAAATAAGGATATTATGAATGTACTACATATACACATATGTACGAGTACTCGTACCTAAATGGTTATACATACAAGGACATGAATACTATACACGTGTATAGATAATGAAATACCCTGCAGGGCATAAATGGATCCATAACGAATGTGACACAATCATCATTTTGATAGTCAGGTCACGTACGTTTAAACAGTTTAGCGTAACGATGACTTTATCAGTGCTGGCAGGCATGAGTCCAGTAGATAGAATATGTATATTACTATAGATTCATTTATGGGCAGTAACGTACAGCTAAAGGAGGGGCTTGGGGGACTGAAGCCCTTCGAAATGATTTCTAACAAATTTAGTACCTATGAGCTTAAGATTTCCAAAATTAATTTCCTCTAATCCGCATTGTTACTTGCCGAAGATCATCATCAAGTTTTTGGATTTTTAAAAATGGCGCCCAACCTGGAAACCCATACTTTGGCCATTTTTGGTGGGATCTTATTTTTACATTTGAAATTTATTTTTACATGCTAAGGATGGAAACTAGCTCAGAACCATTTTTCAATCCAGTCGTTTGGACGCCATTTTGAAAATTGGCACCCAATCTGGGCCAAATGGTAAAATAAAGAGAAATTCGTAAATTACTTGGAAGATTTCCATGGCTAAAATAACGGTTGATGTCTTAAAAGATAGGTGTTGAGTAGATGCACCTTCGGGTAAAATATCAGTGTTGTCTATGCCAACGAGTGGATGGAACCTCCACTTTTTTGATCATTTTTAATATTTTAAACATGAAAATAGTTTCGGAGACGCCTCTAGATGCCAAACGCGTGTTAGAAAATAAATATTGATCTTTTGAAAAATAAGTATTGAGTAAACACACCTTCTGTTTAAATTTCAATGTTGCCACTTTTCAAGAACATTATTTTATTTAGTGTGGATTGTTTTTAACGTTTAAAAAGTTGCGAAGACACCTCTGGAGGTTAAACGTGGCTTAGAAAGATAATGGTTGATATCTTTAAACATACGGGAACATATTTCTTTTTATATTAAAAGTGTGGGATTTCCATGCTTTTGTAAATTTTGAATATTTTGAACAAAAAAAAATCTGCAACTTTTTTTTTCAACATGCATTTGGCATCTGGAGCTATTTCCGCAACTTTTCTCATGTTATAAATTTTAAAAATTACCACAAAAGTGGAAATCCCACGCTTTGACATTCAAAAAAGTATGCTCCCCAAAAGTGGCCGAAGGTGCTCCTACTCAACATCTACCTTTTTGAGGCATCAACCGTTATTTTTCCAAGCCACGTTTGGAGTCTGGAAGCGTTTCCACATTTTTGTTCACGTTAATAATATTAAAAAATACCAAAAAAGTGGAAACTCCACACTTTGACATCAGAAAAAGTATGTTCCTTAAAAGGGTTAAAACTGAAATATCAACACCTATCCTTTAAGACATCAACCGTTATTTTCCGAATATTCGCTTGCATCTGGAGGCGTCTCCACAATTTGTTTCATGTTCAAAATAATAAAAAACTACCAAAATAGTAGAAGTTCCAACTTTCTGATATACACAAAGTTTGTTTCCGAAAAGTGCGAACACTGCGAAGGTTGGTCAAATGAATCCACCTATCTTTTAAGACATATCTCATGGCCCTTAGCGCGCAAATTATGGGGAAGGTTTGATTTTTTCCCTCTATTATGTTTTCGGGGGTACTGAATCCGAATCTGAGGCTTGGGACTAAAATTTCGTGACGCAACACGGAACAATGAGATGCAAAAACGTCAAAATAAAAACTATTCGTAGATTTCATCAAAATACAGTCGACTCCCTCTTAATCGGGTTTTCACGGGATATCAAAATAAGTTCGAGTTAGAGAGAGTTTTGCGAATATTTGAGTTAGACATGGGTAAACATACAGTGGAGATTTGAGAGGAGTACAAAAATATGGAGAAAAAGTTCGAGTTAGAGGGGAACTCGACTTAGAGAGTATTCGACGTAGAGTGAGCCGACTGTGCTATTGAAAGCATACATAATTTCCAACAAATCGCTATTTAAGGTTTTTTTCTGCGCCGACCAATTTGGACACAAGCACTTGTTGAAAACTGACGTATTTTTACTGTTTCTGAAAATCTACTCGAAAACACTATAGTTAATTACTTTGTGGATGAAATTCGAATTTTTTTTGATTTATTAAATTTGAATCTGTCCTCATAATTGCTGTAGCATCACGTCACGTTTTTGTGATATTCGAATCTAAAATTTTGAAAAATGGGTTTTTAATGCAGTCAGGGTTATACATTTCCTCAAGGTAATCTTTCTCGAATTTAAATTAATAAAATACAAAAAAAATCCATTCTTTTGTACCCTGGCTTTTTGTTTTTTTGCTTACATATTTGCTTATAAGACTTTGAAGCAAGCCCCTCCCGAAACGAAATCGTGGTTACTGCCCTGTTTATGGGTCAAATTTGTCTATATATTTACACTAATTTTTCTTATATAAAGGTATATACATAGATATGTAGATTTGTATATATTTCAAAATCGTGACGTGGAAGTATAAAATCCATTGGGAATGCTTATGCTTAGTAAACCAAAAAAAAAATTCCCATTTAAGTTCTTATAGTTCTGCATTTTAAATCTGTGTTAATAAAGATTTTTTGTCTAAGACTTAGTCGGTAGTTCGATGTCACACATAATTAGGTTATTTTGTTTTGTTTCATTTTGAATTCGTTGCTGATGATGATTTTAAATTAAATTTTACGCAAAAATCTTGTAAAGTTTCTTAAAAACGTTTAATGTACAAGCATATTATGTTGTTAAAAAATTTTCCCAAATAGCTCCCGTCTCACTTCAACAGTAAAAATATTAAGAAAGGATTTTTTCGAATCGTATGGGGAGTTGTAAGAAGCATAAATTATATACTCTTCCGGGCTTACACCATTTTCGTTGGGCGCCACTTTGAGTTGTTGGCAAATAGTTTTGTTTTGATTTAAATTAATTAAATCGCTCATTTTAACTTATACAAAAAAACTCAAATAACAATTTACAATTTTTACGTTTTTCTACTTCAGTCAAGAAAGTCGCATACGAATCTATTCTTTTTTATTAAATTCCAAAAAAAAAAGTTTTTACTTACTTACATATCCGGCTCTCAATCCGTGAAGGCTAGCAGCCTGAGACATGATGTGGTGCGATGATCTTCCATTCCCTACGATCCTGAGCTCGCTGCTTTTAGGCATCAAGACCAAGCCTCCTGGCTTGATCTTTAAACCGGACCGAAGGTTCGGTCTTATTTCGTTCTCTCTTACCTAGGGGCTGGAATTGAAAGACTCTTCTGGCTGGATGTGACCGAGTCAATGTAATCGATGTGTTTTGATTTTCTGAAGTACATCCACATCTTGATACAACCACTTATTATGGAGGTGTTCCCGTCTCATCAACGCAACGCATTGTATAGAGTGGCCCCATAAGCACATCATTCATACTTGTTTCATTTATAGAAGCCCAAACTTGGACAAAAATAAAACTTTTTACGAGTTTGATGCTCTGTCCGACTCCATTCAAAGAATTGTTGTCCGTTATCCTCACACTGAAATCGCTATTGCGGGTGATTTCAATGTACACAATTCTTCGTGGCTTCGCTTTTCGGGCCAGGTAACACCCAAAGGAAGGTATATTGAGGTCTTTCTTGAGTTAAACCAACTGACTCAGCTTGTTGTCGAGCAAACTCGAATCCCCGATGTTGCAGGTCAATCCGGGAACACTCTAGATCTGTTTCTTACCTCTGACCCTGATAAATACACTATAAGTGTATTACCACCTCTAGGCACATCAGACCATTGTGTCATATCTGCAAATTTCTCGTGCCAAACAAAATTAGTTAAAGAGAAAACCTAAGAGGACGAGCAATACGAGAAAGCGAACTGGGACGGTCTCAATGATTTCTTCAGGAACTTTAAATGGTCACTATGCTTCCGACGTAGCTTCTGACGTAGACTCCAGCGCAGATATGATAACAAACTTAATTTTTTACGGAATGAAAAATTTTATTCCGAACACGATAAAATCTTTCAAACCGAAGATGGTTTGATTCCTGCTGCAAAGAAGTTATTAGGGCCAGAGAAGTAAGTTTCCGATGTTATAAAGCCAACCCTACTGAGGAAAACCGGAATAAGTTCAAACAAGCTAGAAAGACCTGCCACGGCCATATTCAAAGAACCAAATTTTTGCATGACCAAAAATTACGGCGAAAAATACTACAATGTCTTTAAGGTAGTAAAAATGTTTCGTCATTTGTAAAAAAAATTCGAGCGTGGTTCCAACGCTCGTCTCTAATGACTTACATAGTAAGTTCACAAGGGAAAGCCTATTTGCTTGCATCAGAGTTTGCTGTTAATTTGACGCTGCCAAAGAGTGTCATGACTCTGCCTGTACTTGAGAGCGATTTCATGGAACAAATCTTCTTTCGCACTCGTACAGTAGCAAGAGTTTTAAAAGATCTCGACGTACACAGATCCGCTGGCCCGGATAGTATCCCTACCATTGTTCTGAAGAGGTGTTCCTCAACGCTTGAAAAACCACTGCGTGAGCTTTTCCATCTATCCTACTCTACAGGTCTCTTTTCGATAGGATGGAAAACAGCATTTATCCAGTCTGTCCCTTAAAAAAAAATAATCTTCTTCCCCCTTTCATTATCGTCCAATTGCAATTACGTCCCTTCTTTCCAAGGTCATGGAAATGCTGATTAGTTATCAGCTCAAGAAATATCTTGAAGAACGGAAGTTTCTTACTGACCGACAGTATGGCTTTCGTAGCAATAGGTCCACTGGTGATGTGATGGTATATCTCACCGAACAGTGAAACAAATCTTTACATCGTTTTGGAAAAAGTAAAATTATTGCACTTGATATTTCAAAGGCATTTGATAGAGTTTAGCATCAAGCTCTCTTATCGAAAATGCTTGAATTTGGTATCGATGAATTTTTTCTTCTATGGATTAGAAATTACCTTTTGGTCCGTTTAATACAACTCGTCTTGGAAGGTTATAAGTCTGATATTCATTAAATAAATGCTGGTGTGCCCCAGGGCTCCGTTTTGTCTCCAAGTCTCTTTCTCATTTTCATTAGATAATGACCTCTTGGCTGAAACTTCTATATGTCCTTCGGATGTGGAACTTCAACGACCCTGTATGATAAGCTCATTATATTCTGATATTGACAGCACTGTCCAGTGGGGAATTAAAAACCGTGTTGAATTTATTGCTTCAAAAACCTAATGCTATCTGCTGTCGCTGAAGCAGAGCCCACCATCAATGCCGCTATCCATGTACTTGCATCGAGGAAACAGAATAGCCTGGGTATGTGCATCACAGATCACCTTTTGTGGAACGATCACATATTCAACGTCACCAAAATCGCCGCAATTTGTTTAGGCTTTCTCCGAAGATGTAAGAAATTCTTTTCCCCTTTTGATCTGGCTGTATAAAGCCTTCATCCAACCCAAGCTTGAGTATAACTCCCACATTTGTGCAGGTGCTTCTATAACTCACTTGAATCTCTTGGATAGAATACAAAATAGAGCCTTAAAAATGATAGGGGATAGATCTACTACTGAAACAATCACATCTCTGAAACATTGCCGCCATGTTTCATGTCTCTCATAATTGTATTGCTATTTTTATTAGCAATGTTCTAGTGAAATAGCCAGTTGCATTCCTCCCCTTAAACAAGTTAGCCGCAATACTCGCGCTTTTAGGAATACCCATCAGCTTACCCTTGAGCCCATTCGGACGTACCGTCAAATATAGATATTCTTTCTTTAGCCGCACAACACGAATGTGGAATGCTTTACCAAGCTCTATTTTCCCCTCTCATTTTGATATTCAGAACTTCAAAACCAATGAGCATCGGTATCTCCTCTTGAATCCTTGCATATTTTCCTGATTGCTCGCCCTGTGTCTCATCATCATAAGGGTAGGCAAAACCCCTTTAGTGCGCGCAAAATATAAAGCAAAATATCTATCTAAAAATTAGATATAACTTGGATTCACCTCTTAAGTATATACAATTTTTAAAAATGGATTCAAATGTTTTGAATATTTTACTAAAATATTTTATTTTGATTATTAACACGTGTGCAATTTTAAGCGAATAATTCCTTATATAATCTGGATGAATGCATTTATTTCCAATAAATTTGAGACTATAGATTATTCGCCATTTAATACCATACACTATTTCAAACGCACACCCACTTCTGACCTCAATTTAGCAACAAAAAAATCAACAATTAGTCATCTAGTCAAACCAAATAGATATTATTCAGAAGACTTTTCTCAAATTTTAACATAAACGATACAATAAATTAAGTCCAAATATTTTGACATTGACTTTCCGCAAAACGGTCTTGAGAATCGTCTCATTTTCTTCCTCGAAAATGGATAGCTATCATCTCATAATTCAAAAATTATAAATAAAAAATTGTAAATATAAAATAACTCATTCTAAAAATGATTGTATTGTTTTATATACAAAATATCTCTGTATAGCAGAAAAATGAATTCTATTTATTATCGCCATTTAATTAATTCCTGCTTGCAACATGCCAAAGAAACATTTCACCAGAGACATGCGAGTTGACAATCAGCTGTTAATTGTTTTATTTGATTTTAAAAGCTTCTTCCTCCAAAAAAATTATACATTTTTTTTATTTAATTTATTTTTAAAACACAAAAATAAATTTAAAAATAATGTCACACATGAATATTTGAGTGCGTGGTGTTTATTCTTGACTTCCATTTCAATTTTTTTAATTAGAATTTATTTTAGCGCAACCTTTGGTGACATGTTCCACAGTAATAAGTAGGTTTGAATTCGATCCACAAAATGTTTTCCATTTTTTTTTTTTTTTGTTGATGGAGTGAGTGTCTGTTCTCTTTCAACGATGTTTATGCAACATTTTTACTAGACCTTGAACCGAATCGCAGGATGTTAGGAAAGACTGATGGGAAGAAGAACCCTATGAAATATCAAAGATATTATGCTTAATAGGCACATATGCTCTGCGGTAAAGAAAAAAACATACCTTCAGAATAATTACGGTCTAACTATCAACAAATGTTTCAAATTAAATATTTAAGCAAGAAGAAATACTTTGTACTTTTGCCAAGTAAGCATCACAAGCGACAAAATCAGTTATAATTAAAAACAGAACTAAAATTGACGAAGAGCTTTTGGGGCATCAAAAAACGCAACAATTTTAATCTCGGAAACGGCAAGTGGGATTTTATCTGATTCCGCACTTTTTCGTTCTCCAAATATCGCACGCTTGAAATGAAGTTGCCGCAAATATAGCTTGTGTTTTGGTTCAACATCTCACACAACCACATCAACCACATTCAAACATTTCTAATACGAATTACGAATAAAGTGCGTCAGAAGTTAAAAGTAATTTTAGAATTTTTAGTTGTTGAGTAGGTAGGTATAGCCGATCTTTCAACAAAAAAAAACATAAAGAAAAATAAGAAAATGACACTTGATTGATGTGTCAGACAGATGGAGACCTAGAGAATAGAAATTCTTCTTCTAAATAAAACAAAAAAAAAAAAAAACATGACAAACTGGAGCAAACAAGAAAAATATTCTGGTATAGGAAATGTAGAAAACACAACGCCCACCCTCGATGTTAACCACGAGAAGATATATATTCTCGAATTCAATAGCACTTTATCACTTTATGCAAAATGAAACTCACTTTTTATTATTCAATAAATAATAGAAAAGAGAAAACAATTGGATATTAATTCTTTTCTTTTTATTTTATTTTATATTTTCACCTTTAAGCTTCCCAAACTTCCTTTTTACTGTTGTAATTTTTTTCCTAAGAAAACTTATGTACTTAACTTTCCTTATACATTTCTAAATTGATGTTGTCTAAGTTTTAAAACTAATAAAAAACTATTTCTGTTCCTCTGATTTATAGAGTGATTTGATTTTAAACATAAAATTAATGAACAACAAATCAATGTTTTAAAATAATAAATTTGATGTTGTTTTATTTATATCGATTAAAAAATCATGGACATTTATGTTTACCTACACTAAAAAATACCATCACATTTATTTTATTGTGTCGTTAGTGACGAATCATTAATTTTATGGTATAGGTTAAGTCATTAACTACAGATTGGTTTTGGTACGTTTGCATACAATGATATTGATACTTCAATATATTAACTTTGAATAACAGAAAGTCTATTAGTTTATTTTAGTATGCTATTAAAATTTAAAAAAAAAATTAAATTTCACTGTACAAAGAAGAAATACGGTCTAATGCTTCCTTTATGCATTATGCTAGAATGAAGTTTAAACTAAGAAATCTAAACCGTAAACAAACTGTTTAGATACTTGATAATATTTTCAATTGAATTTTATGTGCTATCTGGATGACTTTAAGTTAGAAAGAACGAAATAAAATTATTGGCGAAACATTTTAAACGATTTTGTACGATGTTTTAGCAGTTTTAACATGATACTAAGTCAAACATGGAGTTTCGTTAGTTTTAAACGATTTAAGCATCGAACCATGTATCTCCTAACATTTTTCTTAAATTAAAATCACCAAATGGGTATTCTAATTTTTTAGTATCGTTCTAAATCCATGAATTTTCATATTCCTACAAAAAAGAAATCTTGTACTTGTACTATATAACAAGTACTTGTACTTGTACTTGTACTTGTACTTGTACTTGTACTTGTACTTGTACTTGTACTTGTACTTGTACTTGTACTTGTACTTGTACTTGTACTTGTACTTGTACTTGTACTTGTACTTGTACTTGTACTTGTACTTGTACTTGTACTTGTACATTCAAAAAAACAAGTAGGCATAATGTTCTTGGTACTTGAAAAACACCAAGTACAAGTACTTTTTAACTTGGTACTCTAATACTGCCAAGTACATTTTGAAGTTTCTTTCAAGTACAATTACATTTTAAGCACATTTCAAGTACAAGTCCATTCAAGTACTTTTCAAGTAAGATTCCATTTCAGCTACTTTTCAAGTACAAATACAAAGCGGAACATCAAATACAGTCGGCTCCCTCTAAGTTCAATCTTCACGGGATATCAAAATTAGTTAAGCAGAAATATATATTTTTTTTGTTAAAAAGTATTTATTGAATGTAAGAATTTACAAAAATAAATTAATAATCTAAATAAATAAAAAGAAGCTTCCTTAAGAAAAGCATTACCTACCATTTAGCTGTGAAGTCTTTTAAAAGTTAAATTTAGTTAAAAAGCTGAAAGCTTGTTTTTTACATCAGAATACAAGTTGCGGGAGTATGAATTTTTGTTTGCTGATTATTTTTTTTTACAAGAGAAAAATTCGAATTAAAGGGATTGTAAAATAGACCAAGAATCGAGTTAGAGGGACCTTTATACGACTTAGAGGGAGTTTGACTTAGAGGATAGTTTCTGTATGAAAAATTTAAGGGAATGCAGGAATATGGCTTAAATCTTCGAGATAGAGGGAAATTCGACTTAGAAGGAGCCGACTGAACTTGGGATTTTCCTTTAAATAGGATTTTTTTATTGAATCTACATATAGAGCAAGTCCATTTCCATTACAACCTTGAAATTTGATGGTCGGGCTTATTATGAATACAATAGGCAAAATTTTTGAATTCTATATTTTGCACTCAGGAGGCGTGGTATCAACCCACTTTCTCAGAATAATTGCGCGTTATCAATTATTGTGTGCAAAACTTCAACCAACTTGAACTATGAGAGCAGGTACGTGCGACCCAGAGCATTTAATTTTTGAATTGAAAAAGTCATAAATCCAAAGCTTAATCCAGAAAACTCAACGAATTGTAAGTTCTTGAAACAGACTTGTACTTGAAAAGTACTTGCAGTGGACTTGTGGTTGAAAAGTACTTGAAAATGTACTTGGAAGTAATAAAGTACCAAGTACATACATGTACTTGGAACAAAGTACTTGAATTGTACTTGTGCATCGTGTTTTTCAAGTTCCAAGTACATTTTACTAGTTTTTGAAAGTATAAGGGTGTCCAGCGGGAATTTTTCAACTTTAAATTGCGATTATCGAAATACGAGTGGGTTAAGGAAAGCAGGAGGGGTGTCATTCAAAGCGCCTGATTTGCGGAATTTTTAGTGGTCATGAATCACTGGTCGGGAGTGCACCACGCGTTTGCGGTAGAGCAATATTTGAAGTGATTTAAGTGGATGGTACAAAGATTCAGGCAAGAAGGCACAATGGTCAATAGACCTATTCCTGGACGTCAGCAACAACGCCAGAGCATGTCAAGTTCGATCGATAAGGAAGATTGCGGCCTCCACAGGAATACAAAAATCAACAGTGCATATTATTTTGAAAAAGAATTTTTTAACAAACAAAATATGAGATACAGGTGACCCAAAAACCCTAGAGAACACCATCAAAAAGGATTACATTGTTTTAAAAACGACACTTCGGTGTGCCATTTCAGCGAGCGAGCGGGGTCGCAAATGTAAGGGTCTGACTGCAAGAGTGCATTGAAAAAAACAGCCATCATTTGGATGATTACGTTTTAAAAAAAATAAAATCAGCATTGTAACTCTGCATTTAATTGAAAAATAAAACTAAATAAAAACGATGTAATTTTTTTTAATATTGAATTTTAAAGTTAAAAATATTCCGCTGGACACCTACAAGTACACGGTACTGGATACGTTCAAAGTACTTAAGTATAAGAATTCTCTTCAAGCGAACATCGTTTTGTTTTTTTTACGAACTATCACTTTTTGGATGTGTTCAGGTGAACTGTTTTTAATAAAATGGAGTTAGGGTGATACTAGTTTGTAAAACGAAAAAAAAGGTTGAACATTTTGAGCTAGTAAATTACTAAATACTTAAAAGATTGTTTACTATAGTGATTGGGTGTGATTGATAACAAAAAAAGAAGTATAGGGGTCGAAAGCTTCATTAAAAGCTATTCAAAAAATCAAAGTCTTGCAGTCCACAACTGGGGCCTTTGCGAGAAATGGTGCATCGAAAAAAAATATGAATGCAACTTCGAGGATAATCGTGTTAGCCGAAATTGGTTTTCACCCCTCCCTAGATAAGCTCCACGGATCCCATATCACGGAATCTGAGATCGAAGAAAAAACCGTTTTTCACTTAGAATTTTGAATTTTTTAAACGGTCAGGTAGAGTGAACTATACACTCAAATGGTCTCAGGTTCCGTGATATGTGATCCGAGTAGCTTATCTAGGGAGGAGTGAAAATCAATTCCGACTAAAACGATTATCTTCGAAGTTCCATTCATACTTTTTTTTCGATGCACCATTTCTCGCAAAGGCCCCAGTTGTGGACTGCAAGACCTTGATTTTTTGAATAGCCTTTAATGAAGCTTTCGACGCATATACTTCTTTTTTTGCTATCAATCACACCCAAAATCTGCTGTGGGCTCTCGGTCTATTATTAAAACAAGGTTGGGGCTGAAAAATTAGCATGAAAGTATGTTTTTCTAAGCCTCCAAAGCAATTCGATGAAAAAACGAAGATGAGACTAAGCAATTTAAATATAAAAACGTAGGTTCTACAAGCCCTACAAGCGGGACGAAAAATCAGGGTTGGGGCTTATCAATTTACCCCTAAAATGTGTTCTTCCAAGCCCTAAGAGAATTGGAAAAAAAAACAAGAATGGGGCTAGCAAATTTAGATGTTGGCTGTGTTTTTTCAAAAGTCTTAAAGAAATTCTATAAGGACTGGGGCCTTACAAATTTTACATATTAGCTATTGTTTTCCCAAGCTTCAAGGAAACTGAACGAAAATATAATGTTGGGGCTTAATAATTTACATGTAAACTGTGTTTTTTTTAAGCCCCTAGGGAATTGGCCGCAAAAACAAGGTAGACGCAAAAAAATTCAGAGTTTATGTTCAAGCCCGAAGAGCATTGAGCGAAACAAACGAGGTTGGTTCAGCAAATTTACCTGTTCAATGCAATAGAGGAGCTTAAAAACAACACCTGATATTTGCATTTAATAAAGTTTTTCAGAAATTTAAAACCGAAGCTTAGATATGTAGGTGTTTGTACTGAGTGAAAAATGTTACCTTTGGCTTTTAAAATAATTTCTTTTCAGGTAAAATTTTGAGTAGAGCACGCTATTTCTTTAAGTTGAATTAAAGAAAGCTAATGATATCGATAGAATTGAATTTGACAACAAGAGCAAATATCACCATTTTCCTAAGCTCTTCTGTTAATATCTTTCGGACTAAGATGACCCCCGAAAAATTTTAGAGCTTATAACTCTAAAAACTGTGTTTCCGATGCAAAAAAAAACTCAGCATGAAATTTTTTGGAGCAACCGAATCAAACAATTACCTACTGTTACTGTTTATTATAATCAGTGTCCTCGAAATTGAAAACTAAAAATTTGCAGTTCGAAGATGTTTTGATGATTTCATACGTTTCCTTAAAACGATGCAACTTTTAATCTAAGTTTCTCTTTGGCTTGCCTTAAAATAATAAATAAATAAAATGAAATAAATCCATACATTTAATCAATCATCAAACAAAATTGCGTGTCTGTAAATGCTTGCTTTAGCGTTTAACCAATATCAATAAGATGTTTTAACCAATATCTTTGAAACGTGATAAAATTTTGCTCCCATACAAAACTTTCCTCTAAATTCTGCCGAGTATTTTAGCTGAGCGGTACGCATCTCCAATTAAAAATAGTTTCTAACTGTATATCACCAAGATACCTCCTGTCAAAATTTAGTGCATATTTGAAAAAAACCCATTTTATTTGATCACTTTTACTTGAAATATCGAAAAAGATTCTTTGAAATCGTTGAGTAAAATTTGTATTCAGAGAACAGCTGTTTTATGTGATATAATTCACAAAAATGATATGTTAAAATAGAGTTTGGAGAGAAATGTGGGAGATAAAACTCAGCACGATCTACGTACTGCTTAAAAATGTATAAATTCTAGTAAAATCATTCAGTATAAAAAGAAAGCCATTTGAATTATCCTAACAACTTTTTGTACAGTGTAACTATCCTGCAACTATACAGACTATACTATGCCAACTGGCCTACATTCTGAGAAAAGAAAATTGGTATTGAGAGAGATTATGCCTTTTTTTAAATGATATGTCTAAGAAAGGAGCCTCAAGCCCCCCCCACAGCCAAATCCTGGATCCGCTACTGCGCGGGTGCATTTTCCCAATATTGATGCAGTAAATTTCCCACGTATTAGCTGTTTTAACTGGCTTGAGCTCTTTTGTCTACGAGAAAACTGTTTTAAAAATGATAAGCGAAGTTCCCTGGGGATGGGTTCTCTTTCTGCCCTTTTTTTTTGCTCTACCTGATGATCATTTAGCAAGTTCACTAAAAGCTGCTTGAATACATCAACAATTCCCTGTGTTTTGCTGACTAGATTACCTCCGCTATTTTGAAGAGCCTGCATTCCGCAGTTACTTGCTTATGGGTTTTTATTGTTTCGATCACGAGACTCTTCGATATCCATGAGGCTGAGTATGCCCTTTTCTTTCTGCGCATGATCTTTTTCCCCTTTTTTGTCCTTGCTCGATACTCCCCTCCCGCTGCTCTTGTTTTCACTTCGTGTTCGTGGCACTATTTACTAAATTTGTACATTTTCTATTTTGATAGTGCTACGGGCTACAGCTATAGCTACAGCCATGTGTTTGCAAAATAAGTGTGATAAGGGTGGTTTGAAAATGATATTTCGATTTAAGATTCTGTTTCCAGAATCCTGATCACTTATTCTATCCAACAATTGGTGCTGTGACTTATGACTGAAGCCAGATAATTGAAACAAAATAATTGTTCGCTTTAAAATTAAATGTTGAAAGTTTAAAGATTCTAATTTGAGCATCAACCAGCTTTTTTTCGTAGTTGAGATGATTTTTCTTAAGCCAAATTTCCTGATATCTGGGCTTTCATCGTTTAACATTGCCATTTATATGTTTCCTGGGTAAGAAAAATAAGAATAAACTCATCAATTTTTTCTCTGAAACGAGAACTGTAACATTTAGATCTGGACTAATGTACTAACACATGATTTGAACCATTTTTTGAACACTAAACCAAACTGCACCATACAATTTTAAAATATATTCAGAAGTATTGTCAAATTATATCTGTCAGGTTAGATGTGGCAACATAGAATCTCAAAATTCTTTTGGCAGTTACAAACCATCTAGAGTTCCTTCATCATTGTCCCAGGGTTCATGTTGGAGGGATCTCTGGGACAGGATTTTATGCATTTAGCGCCGCACATTAGAAACAAAAATTTGATCTGTACTTAGAGAATCTTTAACATCTGTAAATAAAATAGCTAAGCTAGGTTCCCTTGAATTACTGAAAACTCAATAACAGGAAGGTCAGCACAATTCTTGGCGCTTTTGCTATAGGTCCCAGAGAACATTGAGGCCCTAATGTAGCTAGCTCCATCCAATTTAATAAATGAATGAGACGCATTAACTGCACTTCACGAATGAAGATTGATTAAACATGATACTCTCAATAATATTTAAAAATAAAATCCAATATTGCCTACGAAATACCATAAACGTAGAACTCATCTCGTTATGTGATTTATCAATGAGAAGACATGATGATGCCCTGATGATGTCTTTATCAAGGCAAAACGCGGTGGCAGTAAAAGTTTTAAATACACTAAGTTCATAATCCTTGAAACTAAATAATCAAGGTTCGCATTAATGATGAAAGGATTAAAATACTCTACCTATTTAAAATTTTTGAATTTCAAAGAAAATACGATCTAAAAACATTGTAATAACTTAAGCATCATTTCATTCTATAACATTTCAACTTCAAAGCCATTCACTAATTTAAAACTTTTTGCTTTGATAAAACTAATGCATATTTTTTCCTTAAATATATATTTGTTTTTTGCATTTTTTCAGTGTCTAAACTGACTGAAAGTCGTCAGCAAAGACTTCGACACTGATGGGTCTGCACTGATGCAAAATAAAGTAATAAGCATCAAACTCTAAAATCAGTTCAGATAAAAAAAATAAAACAAAAAAAAAACTTTACTTCAAATTGCGCAGAATCCCCACATTTGGAAATCAATATCCTTTTAAAAAAGGTATGGATACAATATATTTTTATCTGTGTTTTGATGTTCCAATAAAAAAAACTTGAAAAGTTCTCTGTTCAATATGAATGATATGTGTATACACCCTTTTGTTTCAGTTAACCCTTTTAGCTTTTACACAATTAAATAAAAATATTGGCATTCTGTTGTGTGTCTCTGTTTCCGAAAATTGTTTTTTAAATGGAATGTTTGAAATTGCAAATTAATTTCTTTTGTTTTTTTTTTATTTTTATTTTTATTGCAAGTTTTATAGATTTTCCTTAAGTTTGTGTTAATCAAAAAGCTTTGTATGCCTAACTGCCGCACCAAGGCGGGGTAGCACATTATGTGTAAACAAAAATTTAACAAAAGCAATTAGTCGTCCATTCTCGAGGACACAACCCACCCGAGGAATAGCTACTCTCCACACAAGCAGAGGTGCAAACAAATAAATCCACGTGCTCTTGACAACTACAAAGTGGAACTGGATTAAATAGACTATCTTCACTTTATAGCCGCTGATGCTGACACCACCACACCACAAATCCACGATCCACCAGTGCTGTACTCTAGCCACATGCGTTATTGAGGGCGCTAGCAAACTTAATAATGGTTTTTAGTTAATTTAACTCAAGGGAACTGCATTTTTAAATGAACAATCGATTATCGTCAAATAAAGCATCACAGTAGTACACAAAAACATTGCACACAAAAATAAAATAAAAAGATGTTTTTTTTTTTGTAAAAACAATTATTTAAACAAAGAGTGAGATATTTCTCGTTAAGGCATAATTATCATCTTAATTACCTAATTGTGAGTTTCTCCTTTTTCTTTTTGAAAACCCCAGCATAAACCTTACAAAACTCATTTATTTCATAAGAGCATTTCATATTTAATGTTTTTATATGATCTTTAGTCCAATTGCGTTTCGCCCAGGCAAGACAGTTGGGCTCATCTGTTAAATGCTGTCCTTACCCTTCTAAGACGCAATATTTTGGTGGATGATTATCGACACTAATGAAATTTGCAGCACAAAAAAACTACAAATTTAATTCTATGGGAATTTGGTTAAATTCATGCACCTAGAAATGGACTGGCTTTAAATATGATTTTAATTTCAATACAAAAAAAATTCATCCACAAAAATAATAGTTCTCTTATGGCATTAATCTAAACTAATTTTCAAAATTACAATGTGTCCCAAAAGTTTATATATACCCGCCTAGAAAAATGGCAAGTTTTTGTCAAGTTTAATCGAGGTCCTGCAGAGGCTTCGGTAGGGGAAATCTAGGCAAGGCAAACTTGTCAAATACTCGCGAGGCCCTCGCTAGTAAAAACTTGTTGGATAGATCTTGTTATCCCATCACAAATACCCCATATATATATAAAAAAAATAAATATTTTATACCCATATACAATATATGTAATAATATAATCAGAAGATTGCAGGATCGAATCCCAGTAAATATAACTTTTTTGTAGTACCTCGTGGCATGATGGTTAGTGCGTAGGGCTGTCATGCCAAAGGTGTGGGTTCGATTCCCAGCCGTGCCACCTAAAAACATAAATGTTTTATTCGAGGTACTGCCTCTTGCGAGGAACTGACAAATCCTCCGAGAATATACTTGTCATGAAAAAGTGCTTCTCATTTAGCCGTTCGGACTCGGCAAAAAACTGTAGGTCCCCTCCATTCCTGCCAACAAACACATACACAGGAATGGTTGAGAGTTATAAGTCACTTGGCCCTGGTTCTCTTCGAGCTGTTGCGCCACCAAATTTATTTATTTATTTTTATAAAGATAACTTTTTATTTTTGTTTGCTGTCTCGCGAGGCAAAAGGTTACTTCACTGGCGAGGCCCTGCCTAGAGAAATTCTAGAGTTACCCTTGCTAGGCCCTTGCTAGTATCTATGTAAAACTTTCTGGCCCCTCGCCAAAAACTAGATTGTTTTTCCAGCCTGGTACATATGTACATTAGGGTGGTCCTTAAATTGGACATTGTCTTGGATAGCCCTCATTCGACTCAAAACATTGAAAAACAATTTCCCTAATTTTTTCAGATTTTTATTTCACCCCCCTGGTCTCCCTTTTTTCACTTCAAGGCACAAATAATGGGGCTAGGTTGATTCTTATAACACGCGAAAAAAAATCAGAACTTAAAGATTAGATTCAGGCGAGAAAAAAATCGTATCGGAGGGGGGGTCTATTTCCCCGGGAGGCGTTATTTTCTAAAAATTTGATCCAAAATAGAAAAAAAATATTTAAAAACAACGGGACCACTTACAATGGCATGCTATAGCTTTTTATAAAGCCATGAATCCAGTCTCTAATATGCTTTTCAAATCAAGTTTTTATTGTAAATAGTTTAAAAAGCATTATTTTCAAAACTAAAAAATAAAAACAAAAATAATAATTTTTTACGTTTGAAATTTTTTTTTTCAGAAACTATTAACAATAAAAACTTGTTTTAAAAAACATATTAGAGACTGGATTCATGGCTTTACAAAAGGCTATAGCATGCCATTGTAAGAGGTCCCGTTGTTTTTTCATAATTTTTTTCTATTTTGGGTCAAATTTTTTGAAAATTACCCCTCCCTCCTGAACGGGGGGAAATAGACCCCCCCTCTTATACGATTTTTTTTTCGTATGAATCTAATCTATAAGCTCTGATTTTTTTCGCGTGTTATAAGATTCACCCTAGCTCCATTCACCAAAATGTTACCCGTGACACAACCGTGCTTTCCTCTGTCAAAAGGAGAAGAGTTGTACGGGGAGAATTTGCAAGAAAAGACAAAATTTTAGTTTTAAATTAGGAAATTTTTTGTTCTCTATTTAGAGTCATTTGATGCCTATCCAAGTTGGAATTTCAAAAAAACCCAATATAAGGACCACCCTTATGTACATCATAAACTTGTGTTTTCTAGGGCTCGGAGCATACTTAATTTTATGGCAAAGGACCTGTTGCACAAATTTGGTTCAAATATTGATCCGTGGTTCAAATATTTTTACAGGTTGATTTCGGCAATATTACTGAGGCTCAACCATGGTTCAAGTATATTATAGTAGCCAAATTAATGTCTTAACCATCGTTGAAATTCAGTAAATTCGCCAAAGTCAGTGAGTTAAAATTGCTGAACCATGAGTTAAATATTTGTACAACTGGCCTTAAGTGTAGGTAGATACTTGAAATTATTTTTAATTTTTAATTCTTAAACTTCAAGAAAAAGCTGCCAGAACATATAGCCGCGTCCAGATCAGTAAAAATTTAAGTTGTGCGCTGTGTGCCTTGAATTTTGCAATTTGCCATGCGAGAGTGCTCAATTTGCATTCAAATATTATAAAACGTCCACATCTTAATAGCTGTGCGCCGTAAATATTTTCGTGTAGCCCAAAAATCCATCGGAATCGGATAGCGTCTGTTGAATGTGACACAAAAATTTGTGTACGCCTGGACGTCCAAAATGACGTTTTTTTTCAAAACATAATAGGCAATGAAGAATCTCAACAAAAATATGGTCAAAAAGAGAGAGAGAACAAAATAAAAATATAAAAGAACAAAATAGTTTCACTATCTTCTATTCCAGTTTTAGTACATTTCACCACATTTTTTGTTTTTCAAATGTTGTAGCAACATGCTTTTACGGATTTGATACTTTAACTAAGTGAAGCCAGAAAAAAAATCAAAAACTGTTTGCAATAAATTTTAATTTGTGATTTTTTTTTTTTTTAAAGAATCACACTTTGCAGCGAATCACCAACAGGGATGCCACTTTGCTGCAATTACAGTTGCAGTAGATCTACTGCACTTTCCGCAAAAATAAAATCTATTGCCTCTGAATGCAATCTACTACACTTTTTTGTTTCATAAATCTTAGCTCCAGCGGATGTTAAGAAAACCATTCAAAAATTTTACCGCTGTAAGTTTCGATTCTTACGATACAATATTAAACTGCTGAAGCACATACTAGGGAACCAATAGCTATATGCAAAATTAGTGGTCGATGCGGTGATATGCCATCAATATTATCTATTTAAAAATCCTGTTCAAGATATTGGTATGATTTACTCGATACAAAAAATGCTCTTGGGGAAATATATGTCGAAATTTGAGAGTTTGTTGATTTTCTGTTCACTCCCTACTATGAGTGCTGCTGCAGAGCGAAAGTTTTCAACTGTAAGCCTAGATAAAAATAGATTACGAAACAAATTAAATGTAAATACTCTGGTAATTTTGTGTGAGTAATTGAAGGTTCGATTCCCCGGCCGTGCCACCTTAAAACAGAAATGTTCTATGATCCAACGTACTGCCTCTTGCGAGGAAATGACAAATCCTCCAAGAGTACTTGTCATGAATATGTGCTTCTCATCTAGCCGTTTGGACTCGGCAAAAACTGTAGGTCCCCTCCATTCCTGCCAACAACACGCACACAGGAATGGTTGAGAGTTGTAATTCACTAGGCCCTGGTTCTACACGAGCCACTCAATTTAAATGTTTCTTTGCTTACTCGACAATCGACATTCATCCACAATAATTATGAAGTTCTATTGAAAAAATAAATTACCAATGGGGCCTCTTTACAACTTAATGTGGCCCTGTTAGTTCCCCATATAATAAATCATTCTTCCTCTTCCATATAAAAACAACATAAAAGCCTCTGTTTAATACCATAATATACAGATGCAGCGACGGAAATAATATTTCAATTATATGCCTTAAATAATTCAACAAACTATTTTTCTGTAAAAATAAACTTTTTTTTCCTATAATAAATTATTGAGAAATATTCTACACTACCTATAAATATCATCGATCATCTAATAGCATTGTAAAAATTATAATTGAGTTTATAATTAACTAAATTGAATTGTTTTTTTTTTTCTCTTTTTTTTTTGTGGTCGTGTTTTGTGCCTTTTACTGAGTGGCGCGCCCCCCACGCATGTTTTTATTAACCTAAAATATTTTCATTAACATTAAGAATAAAAAGATAAATAAACTTTATTATTTGTGTGTGTTGTAGGTGCATACATAGATATAGTTTAGGCTTATAATATTTTTTATTGGGGTGGTTTGTAGAAAAACTGAAAACATCGAATAGAAATGTCTCTTCTTTTTGTTGTTATTGTAAAATCACTTTAATATACAAAATGTCGGCGGTTCCGCCAATTTGCATTGTGACGCCTCCGCTTTCGTGTATATGTATGTTCGTCAACCGTTGCGTCGTGTCGTCGTTGTCGGTGTCGTTGGAAAATGTATTTTATTTTCTGGCATTATTCATCATCAAAATGCTCTTAGCCTCTATAGAAACCTATAGAGCCAGTATTCTATGTTAATAGGACGATACGGACGAGTTTATTGTAGAAGTTTATGATATTATTTGGATTGTCGTGAATAAAATTTGTTCAGAGTGTTATTTTTAAAAAATAAATAAATTTTCATCTAAATTATTGTTGTTTTTTTTTTGTTAGTTTTTATGATTGACCTTGAACGTGGCGATTAATTTATGGTAAAATTATTGTTTGGTTTAAAAAAAAAAACACGCCCCACCCCACCCGCGGATGGGTTGAGTTTGTGTGTGCGGAATCGTAGGAATGTCCTTTAATTTTTTAATAAATTATTTTGATAAAAACAGAATATCGTTAATGGGCCACTTACCTAGTTTTGAGCAGAAGAGAAAGTCGCGGTGAACGGGGTTAATGATCGTATACACGTGCCTTCAGGTGGCCTCACAAGAAATAGGTTTCCCATGGACAGTTCTCTAATTGATAGGGCAATTTTGGAAAGAGTGTGGGAAGGCAATAAAGGTAAATCATGTCACGATGAAGTGTTTCTCATCTTAGCTTTTGGATTTGGCAGACATTTGTATAGATCCCCTCCATTCCCACCGAGGCCTATAGCAACAATTCACCCACAGGAATGGTTGACAGTTTAAGTCGTTAGGCCTCGGATCTTCATGAACTGTCTCATCAATAATTTATTTAAAGTGTGTTCAAAGCAGTAGTGCTTTTTTCTTATTTATAAAGAAATTCCCTGAGGACTACTTTTTTTTTTAATTTGTATGTCGCAATAGCGTGTTAATATATTAGCGGCAAAAAACCATAGCCACTTAAATCGATTTTTCATAGTTTTCAGAGGAGAACAGTTTGAAGTTTTAAATCCTCTCTCTGTAGGAATAATGGAATGCCTATTTTGAAATTTTGATATAGTTCTCTATTTATTCCAAGAATAAAAATTAGCACTTTGAGGGCTACCTAGGACAAGTTGATTCATAACATCTTTTTAAATATTCAGAGTTTCACTCCCTACATATAGGTGATATAACTATATGACGGAAATGTTCGAATCGCTTGAACATCGCTGTAATGTTAAATTTCTTTCCTTATTTTATCTCTTTCGTGCGATATTGGTACTATAAGGCAAGTTTTGGATTCGTGCAAAAAAAAATTTGAGATAAAACTCAAACATCATATTGCTATGATACATGGAAAGAATTGAAAAATCACCAATTGAAAAATTTGCAGTTGCAATTTACGAATCATGTTTAATTCGTAAATCAAGACATTTTAATCCCAAAATTATACAAAAACTGGTAATTTGGTTCTTCGTGATTTGCAATTAAAATACATGATTCAAGTTTGTACTTTTCATAGCAAAATACAACTATTTTTGCGTAGTTTACTCTCCAAAAGCATAATTTCACAAAAAGCATTTAAAAATATTGATTTGCGATAAATATTTAGTAATCAACATTGCACAATCACTGAATTACGTTTTTTTTTGTCGTAATTCGCAACTCCATGAGAATAGTTGCAAATCACCAGCAAAAAATTCCTAAATCACGACTTTCTTGTCGCAATTTACTTCTCGAAGAAATAAAGCACCACAACATGGCATGTATCTAATCATTAATGTGTGACACCATTGATCTGTAATGCAAATTGGCCTGGTGGTTGCATGCTCGCTCCGCAACTAGAGGGTTGCGAGTTCAAATCCAAGTAGAGTCAAGCGTAAAGTATTTAATTCAAATAAATTAAATTAAATGTGTATACCTGCAAAATGAAGGATAGAGCAGGATTGATCTTTCCAAGTGGCAATATCACGAAATAGAAGGTGGTGATCAAAAATCTTTCTTGGAAATTTACAAATTATGCAATTGAGGAATATTTGGATCAAATTGCGATTTGTTGTTCGCAATTTTTGTTTTCTCTCGATAGCATACTTGATACTTCAGGCCGTGAGCGCAATAGTGGCCTAACTGCAATTTTATCGAACTTCAGTTTACGACGAAAATTGAATCTGTATGCATTGGGCAACATTTCTGCAT
This sequence comes from Dasysyrphus tricinctus, assembly GCA_963921185.1. Taxonomy (NCBI): domain Eukaryota; kingdom Metazoa; phylum Arthropoda; class Insecta; order Diptera; family Syrphidae; genus Dasysyrphus; species Dasysyrphus tricinctus. The sequence continues at coordinate 13,181,770 of OY992530.1, forward strand.
TTTAATTTTTCAAATTGACGGCTTCATGCCAAAGTTATAGGACTTTTGTACTTAGGCCAAACACAAAAAAATTAAAAGCTTAAGTGCAAGAGTGGCCTATCTTTTTTAAAGGTCGCTATTGCGCTCGCATATTTGATTTTATTGTTTGAAACTTTAAGTTAGGCCAATTATTTAAGTATTTGCTCACAGGTGACAATGAACTACACATAAGTCAGTACCCTGATAACCACCCTCGATTAGCCATAAAGTTAGAGTTTCATAGGCTCAGCGACAAAAAAAAACCATTCCATGTCATAAAAACTACCAAAAAGCACTTCTTCTCCACTTTGAAATCGGAAATTTCAAATAGAATTATCTCTAGAGAAGGACTTAAGGTTAAACTCAAGATTCATGAGCTTCAAAGACCAACCCTACATATTGTTTTAAGATGTTTTGATTTTTTTTTGTCGACATGTTTGTTTTATAAATAAAAATAAGCCCACAGCAGATTTTGGGTGTGAATGGTATCAAGAAAAGAAATATTGGAGTTGACAGCTTGAGTAAAACTTATTCAAGAAATCAAAGTCTTGCGGTCCATAACCGGGGATATAGTGATTAAACACTACATCGAGAGTAATAATTGTGCTAACCAAAGTTGGTTTTCTCCCCTTCCTGGGTAATGCTACTCTGATCATTTGTGTGTATATTTCGCCCTACCAGACCGTTTCAAAAACCCGTTTTTCGCTTTGAACTTTGAAGTTTTTTTTTAAATTATCTGGCAGGGCTTACTATAGACTCAAGTGGTCTCAGATTCCGTGATCTGTGATCTGATCATTATCTAGGGAGAGATGCATTCATATTTTGATTTCGATGCACTGTTTAATCACTAAAGTCCCGGTTGTGGACTGCAAATACCTTTATTTCTTGAATAAGTTTTACTCAAGCTGTCAACTCCTATACTTCTTTTTTTGTATCATTCACACTCAAAATCTGCTGTGGGTTCTCGTTCTACCAGCAAGCTTTAACCTTGATACTTTATATCCTAATACCCGCACCATAGTTTTTACACCGATCACAGGAATAACAATTTATAAATACTACAAAAGCTTTTATGGATTCTAACACATCTGAAAGTGAATAAAAATGTTAAATTTCAACGTACATATTAAAAAAAAAAAGAAAAAACTCATAGAAATCAGTTTTATTTACAAATGATTGGCCTATCTTTACAGGATTTTAATTTTTATATTTTTTCCTCTGCGCAATAGTGGCCTATCTGACTTTAAAATCAGTTTAAACGGTATTTTGAAGAATCATGGATACAAAATCAAAAACTTTTTATTTTTTGATCATATTGCAAAAAGAAAATCAAGCGTATGTTTCTTTATTTTAAAACAACAAGTGTTTGAAAACAACCCATTTCTTGTTTTTGCTCTACTGAAAATATTGAAAAATGCAGTTAGGCCACTATTGCGCTCATGGCCTCACTTAAAGAGGGTTGATTAACGATTTTTGAGTATCAATATATTCATTTTGCTCAGTTTTGCAAATTGCAAACAAATAGTCGTAAATTACGAAATCCCGAGCCAAGGTATAAATCGGGATTCATTTTTCGTAATTTGCAGGTCATTTTTCGTGATATGATCCAAGAATTCTTTCCGTGTAGGGAACACCAAAAAAGTGGGTGGCATTCTGTCTGTCTGTCTGTTCGTCTACAACCTAAACGGCTCAATCGATTTTCTTCCAACTTGGTACTTAGTGGTTTTTGCTGATTGTGCCAACACATTTTTTTCATTTTCTTTTTAGAACCAAAAATAACGATACCTGCCATACAATTTTTTTAGCAATTTTACATAATCGTATTTTTCTCAAAAACAGCTCAACAACTTTTCTTTAAAAGAAATTAAATAAATTTATTTTAGTAAAGGCTTCCTTTGTGTGGAAAACTATTTTTAAAAATAAGCTAATTTGGTAATCCATTGTTCATCGTCATACAATACATCAAAGAGGTTTGCAGTTGAAGACATATTTTTTCAGTTTGAACACATTCAACTCATCACGAAGTTGAAATAACCTGGATAAAGCTTTCCATCTGGAAAGCCATCGGATTTCAGTATGAAGAAGAAGCGATTCGTACTGACTGCCCATATCTTTTCACACTAATTTAAACAATCTCGATTGGAGAGGACGACTCTTTACAAAATTTACTATTTTCACAGCTTCACCAAAAACTTTTCAGTTCCAGTTGGCATTCTTTTCAAGTGCATAACGATGGAAAATACAACGACTCCTGGTACTTCTACGAGCAAAGTTTTTTATATTTAAAACAGCTCTTTAACCTCTCCCACCATTGCTGCGGCTCCGCCGCTGCATATATCAATACATTTTCCCCAATTAATGATGTGTTTAGTCATGAAACAGTTTATGACCTTGAAGTTCACACTTCGATTAAAAAATATAAACTTCAAACAAAAATTTTATTAAATTTTTGTTTGTGGAAATTTTCAATATTTTTCTTTTATTGTTTGTATTTTACTGTTTATACCTCAAGAAATTTGTGGAACCCTGAAAACTCTCTCCCCAGGGTTCCGCGGAACACACTTTGGGAATCGCTGGTGAAGAGGACAGTCCTTGCTTTTATTTGATACCCCATTTATATAAGTTGCAGATATAATAGGTACATTAAGCGGAAAATGCATTTTCTAACCATTGCTACCAGCTAAAGCTTGTCCGAGCACCAGTTTTGTTAATGTTTGGACTAAAGCTATCGGTTGGCATCCAATTTCTTGCGTGGCCGCGATGAGATAGGTAATCTTACGGTGGGCTCCCGGACTATATCTACGTATGTATGTCAATTCGTGTATGTTTCTAATTTTTTGATTTTTGTTTTCTGTCTACTTTCGACTGTTATTCATAATGAAATTTTGATTAATCATCATTTTATTAAATGGTAGATGGGCGTTCGTTTTACCTCTGCAAACAATTTTGACTGATGTTGGTATTTATTGCGAGGGAATTTTTAAGTCGTACACTATCTTCAAATTAAATTTAATAATAAGTTAATTTTCTTCCCATCTTGTTTTATTTTTTTTGCTAAGAAAGAATCCTTCGTTAAACAATAAGGCATTTATGATAAAACTCAAATTATATCCATTATTCAAACAGTCATGTCATGTCGAAATCTGACTTCCTGCTTCTATAAGGTACATATACGTAGGTATACACTTATTTATATATTGTAAATGAACAAATAAAATAAAAACAAGTACAAGGAGCTTATCGGTGCTGCATCATAAGTTCATATATATATAGATGTACCTAAAGACATCATAAAGAAACAAATCCAACCAACCACTGCCAACAAAATTCCTCCCCGTTACTTTTATGCAAACAAAAAAAAAAAATCTTAAAGCCAATTTAAATTTTGGCAAAAACATCCAAAGTCAGTCAGTTTTCAGCTCACGATGCCATGTCAAATTTGCAAAATTTGCGTTTCCTTTGCTCACACTGGGTACTCGTAGTACAAAACGCCACAAATTTTGTTTTTTGAATTAATTGAATACATATTACACACTCTCAATGCTATGTGGCATAACATATTACATACATATTTATGTAGTATGTTTGTATGTGTGTCTTAACCGAATTACAAAAGACAAATGAAATGACAAATAAACCAAAACTACATACACATATACTCGGCATGCATTCAAATTCAAATTTGAAATCAGTGAAAAGAAATGAACAACGAACAACAACAGCGAAGAACTCAGAGACATAACTTTCAATTTTTCATCTTGCAAACTTCCAACATTCTAGTTCCGCCGCCGCCATTGTAAAGTATTTGTTTGTACTTTTGTTTTGTGTTTTTGTCTGGCAGGGACATGCACATGATTCATGTTTGTAGCCAAAGGATAGCCGGTAGTGGCCTACATAAATTCACTATACTCGTATACCCAACATAAACTTTGTGTATATTATTTTTTTTTTGTAAATTCAATTTAAGAATTTAAAAATTTAAAATATTTTTGTAAATATTTATTTTGGTTTGTTAAGATTTTAGACATTTACTTAAAGCCATTTGAAAATTAAATGATTAATGTTTGAAATTTGAAGACATACCGAGAAAATGCTTAACGAATTAAAGCAAAAAACAATCGCATCATTTGTTTCAATGAACGCAGTTATTTATGTCTGCCATTACAGGATTTCCGGAGAACTCCACTCTGCACAATTTATAGTATTTCCCGGAACGGAAGTTAAAATTTCCTACCGTTACTGATAATGATATCTTCTTTGAATAAGGGTTTGAATTAATAATAAATTTATTAATTTAGTTTTTTATTAAATTATTGTTAAAAATCAATATTCTTTTCAATTAAAAAGAAATATAAAGCGACTGTCTAGAAGAAAGAAGAAAACTTTTCAAATTGAAACTGTGACGTCAATATCCGATTGACTCCAGTTATGATGAAATTGAGTTATAGTAATAATCATCCTTAGACTTACGGCCAGTTTAACAATGGTAGCATAAACTTTAGTTCAGCTGAACCTAAAATTCAGTTTAAATTGTAAGTTAAACTCGTTCAGTGAAAAATTAACTTCAGTTTAACTTTAAAAAGCTTAGGAAGATTTAGGCCTGGTTCACACGAGATTGCACCGCACGATTTTTTGCATTATAAATCCGTGCGAATGAGCAGTGCCGTATATATTTTACATAGAGCCTTTCACACGTAGTTTGTACGGCAAGAAAACGTACTCACTACTCAGTACGTTTATCGAATACTCAACGGACTTATCAAGAAAAAAACGAATGAACTGCGACGTATCGTCTTCCAGTGGCGTATAGTTTTAAATAGTCTCGTTCAGTGTTGGCATTAATCAATAAATTTTTTAATCAATTAATCAATTTGATTAATTTTAATCAGATTAAATTAATTATGATAAAAATAATCATGATTCAAAAATTAATCTTAATCATGATTAATTATGTTAATCATTAATCATTAATCATTAATCATTAATCATTAATCATTAATCATTAATCATTAATTGATTAACTTGATTAAATTTCCAATTATGATCTCAAAGACCCACTGACTCGTATGAAACATGAGGCGTATTAAAACCATATTGTTTTTGACTTGAGTTACTCTAAGCTTACACTAACGCGCAAGTTTTATGAGCGTTCTTAACAGTTTGGTGTTACCACTCACCTAATTTATTTATGTTTTCTCTTTGTACTAAAAATCTTAATTTAACGTTTAATGCTTGACTTGTATTTTTTTTTTTTTGTAACTGTTTATATTAGGCCGAGAGCCCACAACAATTTTTGGGTGTAAGTGATAGCAAAAAAGAAGTGTATAGGCGTCGAAAGCTTGAGTAAAGATTATTCAAAGTGCTACCTTTTAGTGGATGCACCTCATTATATGAAAAAACGACTTTTATCTTTAAATGCGATTTGCGGCTAAGCTAAACGTCCTAGAGGCATCAAAGTTGACACCTTTAAACTTGATTTACGGCTAAACTAAGCTTCCTAGCGACTTATAAAATGCATATTCGCTATCTAGGAAGTGCCAGTTCTAGAAAAACGAAAAAAAGTTTGTAAAAAAGTTTAATTCACAACTTTCAAAAAAATATTTTCAGATTTTCGGGTAAACTTTCTCAACTTTTTTTTTTCTTTTTTCAATTTTTCTTCGAAATATGAATGATGAGAAAGCATTTTTTTTTAATTTGTAAAAAATTTGACAAAAAAATGAAATGAAATGAAATTTTCAAACAAAATTTTCTAAAAGTTGTATTTTCAATAAATTTTTCAAAAAAAAAAAATTATCCTTTGTCCCAGTTCCAGACCCACCTCCAACACATTTATCCCAGCCCCACCTCCATCAGACCAAATCCCGCCATACCTACCAACGTCGTCGTCGTCTGTCCAGATCCAAACCAGTTATCCGTCCACATCCAGGCCATAGCCGCCCGTCCAGGGATTGGGTACACTCAGTACGCAAAAGACCACTCTTTTTTACTTGCGATATATGTAGGTACTATAGGGCAAGTTTTGGATTCGTGCAAAAAAAAAAATTTGAAATAACAATCAAACATGACATTACGATGATAGAGAACACCAAAAAAGTGGGTGGCACAATTCTGTCTGTCTGTCAACCTACAGCCTAAGCCACTGAAGCGATTTTCTTCAAATTTTGAACTTAAGGTTTTTTTGTAACTCTCCAGAGGGGAAATTGAAATATTTTTTTAGCTCAAAAAATAACGGTACTTGCCATACAACCGTTAAGGAAAAGCTTATTTATCTCAAAAACGGCTCCAACGATTTTGATAAAAAAAAATCAGTGTGTTATTGTAGATATGATGTACATTCTAGTTAGAAAAAAAATCACCAAAAACATTTATTAGCGGTATCTGCCATATAACGGTTTTTTTTGATTTTCGATTTTCTCATTAACCGCTCATCCGATTTCAATAAAAAATTTTGTACAAAAGCTTTGTTAGAATATAAATAATACTGCATACCAAAATTTTTGAAAAACTAAATTTTGGATTTTTAAAAAAAGATTCAATTTTTTTTTTTGAAAATTCAATATTTCCAAAACGGGTTGATGAACTATTTTTAAATTTCAGTTTTAAATGTATATTAATATATACTCAAAATTGGCATTTTTTTTTTGAAAAATGTTACAAAAATTTTATATATAAAAAATTAATTTTAAAGAAAACGGCCCCAACGATTTTAATTTTTTTTTGCATATATTTATATTTTTTCAAGTAATCAAATGGCATACTTTTTTTTTGAGTTCTAAGTTATTTATCAGACTGTTTATACAATTAAAAGAACGATTTAAATATGCTTTTTACACTTTTTCTATAATTACTTGAATATTTTTTAATGTTCTTAAGTCGCACACAACTTGAACATAAGAGCCAGTACGTGCGATCCAGTCGTGCATTTTATTTAATCTGGTACTCTCTGTTTTGGTCTCTTGAAAAAATTTAAATCATCGGGAACGAAGCACTACCCATAGGCCTTCCCGAGAAAGTATGTAAGGAGGTGCGATTCCGAATTAAATTTCAGTAAATCGGTAGAGGCTAGTCTAAGTAGTTAAAGAGATAAAAATAGATTTTTGAATTTTGGGTCGACGCACGGTGGTCTGCCTTGATCTGGACCGACTATTATGGTCTGGATTTGGACGGGCGACTATGGTTTGGGTCTGGATCTGGCCGGACGGCAATGGTCTGGATCTGGACGGATGACTGGTATGGATCTGGACGGACAACGATGTCGTATCTGACGACGTCGATGACGATGGTGGTATGACGAGGTTGGGTCACTGTGACGGAGGTGGGACATTTTTTCTTTTCGAAAAATTTATTGAAAAAAAAAAAAACAACTTTTTAAATTTTATTTTATTTAAATTTTCATAAAAAAACAACTTACATATTTTGTAATATTTTTACAAATTAAAAAAATTGCTTTTGTGCCAAATAATTGTTTAATTTAAAATAAGGAAAAAAAAAAACTTTTTATTTAATTTTTTACCAATTTTTTTTTTATTTTTTTAGAACTGGCACTTCCTAGATAACGAATAAGCATTTTATAAGTCGCAAGGACGCTTGGTTAACCCGCAAATCAAGTTTTTAAAGTGTCAACTTTTATGCCTCTTGGACGTTTAGTTTAGCCGCAAATCGCGTTTAAAGATAAAAGTCGATTTTTCATATAATGAGATGCGTCAACTTCCTAGATTATGAATATGACGCTTCTAGTGAGTTTCATTGCCAATGGTTCTCAGGATTAAAACCCCCCTTTTTGGGTTCTCTGTCCCGCTCACGAAACTTCGTTGCTCCGCTTCGGGTATTTAAAGTCGCCTGGCAGGCGCCAAAATCAAAGTTTAATTTTTGATTGAAATTTTCTTCAAAAAAAAATTTAGGAAAAAGTTAATTATTCTAAATTTTTCAAAAAAAAATTGAAAAGTTTGTATTTTTTATGTATTTTTTTCCAAAAAAAGTTTCCATCTCTGCTCTGAATCCAGACCCACCTCTGTCAAGATCTAGACTGTGCTAAAACTACCTCAGCCCCCAACCCCATAGTGTTCAAACAGCAAAAGCAAGTAGAGTTGCCTGACTGTACATTTTTCTAAGACTTTGTTACTATTTAGTCAAATAATCAAATTAACGATTAATGATTTTGATTAATTAATCTGAATCAAATTTTTTGATTATGATTTTTAATCATTAATCAGATTAACTTTGGGCTAACACTGGTCTCGTTCACACGGCTTAAATCCACGTCGGGTATTTGTTCGTTGGCATTTGCATCGAATGAGCTTCAGTGGAGAGAAAAGCCGATGTACACAAAAAAAAATTATCGACCGATATGGTTGATTTAAAAAAATTATTACTCCGGTGATACTCATTGGATCTTGTAGGTTAAAGTCTTTAAATAAAGAAGAGGAATGATACAATAAATATGCGTTTTTAGTTTTCCAAAATTATAAAAATTTTCATCATCATTTGAATTTAGAATAAAATAAATGGAATTGAACTGGGCTTTATTCACCCCTGTAGTATGAACGTTTTTGACCCTCCTCAATGATTTTCTTACACAATATAAAGACCTTAATCTTTAAGATCCAATTAGTAGAACAGGAGCTATAATTTCTTAAAGCCATCCGTATCAAATTTTAATAAAAAAAATTCCATGTAGATAACGGGATCTTCTCGCTGGTGGATGGTCGTGGACAATGGTCCAAGCAGGTAATTTCAATGCAATTGTTTTGATTTTTCGATCAATTTAAAATCAAGATTATGTCGCTTATATACCACGTACACGTAGGATAATGAATGAGGTATTTAAATAACCGTAATTCTATTTATATGTGACATTTAAAAACAAATTCATCAATGTACTAAGGCGATATGAGTTCATATGTGAAAGTGCTCAAATATTACCGCTATCTCCGTTCAACGGTATTCTAGGACTCTCATTTTTTCTTAATTCGTATTTAAGTCAATAATTTCTATCATCCGTCCAAATTTCAGCTTTCTAGCCTTTTCCCTTTCGGTAAAAACCGAATGCGATAAAAAACGTGCGGTACAATCTCGTGTGAACCAGGCCTAAGGGTGGTATTCACCGAGCGCTCATAAACGGCTCATAACTCAAATAATATTTGCGCTATTACCAACTCTATTATAGCTCTTTTTCGACGAAATATTTCGAAAATGTAGGTTCTTCATCCTACCTGGCACAAAAAAAAAAACAATGCCGGTTTGTCTAGAGCAGCGGTTCCCAATCTTTTTTAGTCACGGAGCACTTTTCAGGGGAAACATTTCTCGAGGAGTACTTCGTTCCGCGTATTCCATTCTTCGCAGTTAGATAGTTATAAATGTTCATATGTAAAAAAAGCAATAACTGATTTTTAATTTTTGTTTACATTTTATTTAATTCAAGAAAGAAGTTACTTCAACGAAATACAATAACAAATTGAACAAAAAAAAAATGGTTTAGTAATAATGTTATATTATATGTAGGCATGGGCAGGTACATATGGTATTTAAATAAATAGCTACAGAAGCTTCATTTAGTGAGAACTATGTATGTGCCTGTTTTGTTTTACATACAGCTGGTATATCTGGTTAAATGTGAAACAACTGCAACGGGATCGGGTACTATAGTACCTAGGTAGGTACATTTACATTGAAATCAAAATCAATCAATCACAAAAATTCCAATACACCGAATTTTTTATTTGTAGTAAAGTTCTTTAAACATTTAATTCAGATTTTGTTATTTGTAAAACTCTCAGGCATCTGCCGTAGGTACCTCTCACAAGTGCTTTCTCCATGTATCCAACTTTTTAAACAAATCGATTCTTTTAGCTTCCAATTGATCGGAGAGAAAAAAAAGTAACCTTACCATCAGCTCACTCCATACGTTACCAGAAACCAGCTACCAAACTTTTTCTAAAATACGTTATCAAAATTGCATTCAAAGAATTTTTCATGTTTTTTTTTTTTCATTTTTTTGTTTTGTTTATTATTTACTTAGCAAATATGAAAACTCTTTTATTAGTTCCATGTTCTTTTCTATCTCTGATGGACGCAACCAGACCCAGTTGAAGGGTATGCCCCGAATCTAGGATGTATGTTTGCTTCTAGATTATGCTCGTTGCACACATGTTTCAACGCTAATGAAATTTCACTTTAATTAATTCAAAACATCCATGTTACTATAGAACTAGGTATGTTTTTTTTTTCCATGTTGTAGGTATACCCCTGTTCGAAGAAAAAAATAAACAAAATTAGATTTTATTTTCAGAAAAATGTTTTTTTTTATTTATTTTAAAACTATACAAACTACTCGTATCTTACATGTGAAATTTAATTAAATTACAATCTCTCGTATATTATAAATGTATATGTCATGTGTGTGATGTTGTGTATACTTTTTTTCTATATGCAGGTTCAAAGTGGCCTTCATTTGCCATTGGCTGGACTCTCGCCACCCAGAGTTTTAATGTGTAGTGCCTCTATGGGTGCAGAAGGATCAGTTACATTGCAATTAAGAGAAGCTATTCATTCGTCAGATTCCTCATCGGTCGATGGTTATTCATCTCTAGACAATGCCCTCACAATTGGTTATCCCGATCCGGACATGCTAGCCGATGTTCTAGGTTCGCTTCAAACGGCCTGTAAATAAATTAATTATAATATTGTGTATTGCAAGACAACGGTATCTCAATAATAAACCTTTGTATTTTGCAGCCCTTAACAATCACTCAAATAGTAATAACACAATGATTAGTGCCGTTACTTTGGAGAATGTGGATGGTAGCAAACTCAATGATATCGGTTCAGCAATTAGCAGCAGCCCAAACAACAATAATAACAATAATAATGGTGGCAAGAGCAATAGCAGCAGCAGCAATATTAACAACAACAACAACAACAGTAAGACCTTCAACAATAACAGCCTTATTAGCTGTAGCAGTAATATATCGCTGAACAGTCCGATTAGTGGACAAATAATCAGCATTACCGGTAGTAGTAGTGGAAGCAGCGGCAGTAGCAGTAATTGTAGTACAACCAGTAATAGCAGTTGTAGTAGTAGCAGTAATGAGAGTATATCAAATGTATCAGTTCCTGGATCTAATCCACCGATTGTAAAGAAACAAAGACCCAAAACATCATCCCCCACACGACATGGACCTCAACAATGTCAGGTAATTGCTGTTGTTTAATACTTAGTTTGTGAATAAAACAGGCTTCGCAACATATCGTTCGTAAATCATTAAAATAAAGGCTATTTAATAGACCGGGTTTTTATTATTGAATATGTTTGCTTGGCCTTTAAGCATGCTTCAAAATGAAAACGCTACTTAATTCACCCATGCATTTCTGAGAGAGTGGTCACACTGGCCATTTTTCAATATGTTTGGTATAACTCGAAAGCTAAGTCGAATTTAACAATTTTATACTTAAAACTTTTTGTTCAAAATTAAATTTTGTATCGGAAAAGATGGTTTGAAAAAAATTTAAGAAAATGTAAGTAGACAAAGTTAACAAAAACTAGCACACAAAAGTCGAAAAATCACAGATTTTTAATTTTCTTGTTCTAAAATACGCATCACCTTTTCAGAGCAAAGATACGCTCATCAAATGCGTAAACAAAATAAAGAAGAGTTTCAAGGCCTTAATATGACATGTTAAAAAAGGTTTAATAATTGAAAACTATAATAAAGATATAGCCATTCAAACTTTACCATTTCGTATCATTTTTCGCACTTGCCCGAAAGCCTATTTCTTTTTACTGCATGACAAATTTAAAATTCCTTGCACCTAGTTCCATTGTTATATTTATTAATCGGACCAGCCGTTCAGTCTGTAGGTCTGAAAACATTTAAAAAGAGCCGAAAACCAAATTGCGAACTTACATACTTTGAAATATTCTTTATAGTCGGAATGTCATATTTGATCAAAATCATGATTTGGAATATTTTACGAATAAGAAGTTTGCAATATTGTACCGAAAATAGAGCTTCCGGGCCAAAATTTGCGAAAAATTATAAGAAATGTTAAGTTTGAATGTGCACATCTCTGTCAATTTTGAACAAAATCTCTTCTTTATTTTGTATATGCATGTTTTGACCCTATCTTTGCTCCAAAAAAACTTATGGGGAATTAATTACAAAATTGAGAAATTTTTTATTTTTTTTGTAGGTTGGTTTTTGTTGATTTTTACTGCTTAATATTTTTTATAAAATTTTTTAAACTATCAATTTCAATAGGAAATTTAATTTTGAACAAAAAGTTTCAAGGGTAAAAATGTCAAATTCGGCTTAGTTTCCAAGTAATACCAAATATATTGAAAAGTTGCCAGTGTGACCATTCTCTCAGAAACGCATGGGTGAATGTATAGGCATTTTCGGTTTTAAGCATGCTTATGGCCCAAACAGAATTATTCAATTAAAAAACCCTTGCACGTAGGTAATTGTTCCCTTATACGCCCCTTATTTCCGGTCTATTCAGCCTATCTGGGTTTCCAATCATTTTTCTGAGCTTCAGGGGGCGTGGCATCCACCCACATTCTTAAAAATTCTTATAGATTATATGGAGCACTTCCGATTGTTGTAGAACGATGAAAATTGGTAGGTCGGTAGGACTTGAAGTACCTAGAAAGGATAAAAATCGAAAATTTGGAATTGTCCATTCAGGGGGGGGGGGGGGGGGGTGCCACCCACCCACTTTTATCAGAATTCCTATTATTTGTATGGAGAACTTTCGGTTGTCGTAGAATTATGAAACTTTATAGAGCGGTAGGGCTTTACTTTCACCTGGCAAAATAAATCTTTGCAAAAAGAAGTGAAATCACAACAAAAACATAAATGTTAAAAAAGGAGCCAAGCTCTTATGTGTACAAGAAATCTGTGCGTAAGAAGTCAGCCAAAAAAAGTAATGAGATCTAAAATATATGCCAAGTTTTAAGTTCATGAAGTTTAATATCAAATCTTAAGTAGATTTATATCGAAAAAATTCCAAATCATGACAGAAATTTGGTAATTAATGATTACTGATTAAAATTTGGTGGATTTACTTGGCAAGTTTTCTCTTAAATACTTACTTAATCACAAATTGAAAATGTATGAAAACTTGACCAGTGAACCCACCAAATTTTAATCAGTAATCATTAATTACCAAATTTCTGTCATGATTTGGAATTGTTTCGATATTACTCTACTTAAGATATTTGATATTAAACTTCATGGACTTAAAACTTGGCATATATTTTAGATCTCATTACTTTTTTTGGCTGACTTTTTACGCACAGATTTCTTGTACACATAAGAACTTGGCGCCTTTTTTAACATTTTGTTTTTGTTGTGATAGATATAACTTCAGCCTATAAATGTGGTGGTAACACACACAAGTTGTTGTTGTTCATTCAAAATTGAGATAGTAAGAAATAAATAATGGCTGTGAACGTGATGACTTAAATACACGTTAAAACAACAACAAATATGGACATTTTTGACACAAATTTGATATTCATATGCGCCGAACTGAACAAAAATCAAAACCCTAATGATAAAACTTTTACCTTAAATATGTGTACTGTGCTCTGAGTGTACCTACGTTTGAAAGCGACTTTGAAGTCTTCAAACATGGGGTTAGTTAAAGTCCCGATTAAAATAATCGGATAAAAAATAAAATAACTATTCAAAGGGAAGAGTACAAAATCCCGAAGCCAACATTCAGAATTGCAAAAAAAGAGAATCCCGAATGCCAAAAATCCCGAGTGCATTCGATTTCATTTTGTCTTTCATTTTGGGATCTCGAATGACAAGAATCTCGAATACAAAAAATCTGCAAATAGAATATAAAAATCTGGAATGCAAGTATTTCGAAATAACAAAAATCTAGAATGTACAAGAATCACGAATTGTAAAATTCGGCTTCTTCTACCCGGCTCGGTGTCTAGATAGCTGTCTATACAGTTTCGCACACCATGTTTGCTATGGTCCTCTTTCATTTGCGTGCGCCACCAGTTACGCTGTCCTTCTTCCTCTACTTCACCGTCGCCGCCGCCGTCCCTGGGGATTGGATTGAAAAAATTCTAGGCCAGAGCTCCATTCGCTCTAGGTGACCCTGCCACCTCAGTAGTTGGCTTTTCACTTATGTGGCTACGTCAATGAGACTTTTCCTCTCAAAACAGACTAAAGCGTTCTCTTCCACCGTTTGTAGTTTCCAAGCCTCTGCACCATATAACAGGACTGCGATGATAAGCGTTTTATGCAGGGACACCTTAGTTGCTCGAGAAGGGGCATTGCTCCTCAACTGCCTTATTAGTCCAAGCAAGAAGCGATTGGCAAGAGTAAATCCTTATATGCTTATAGTGACGTTCTGTCGGAGACTTCCATCGGTGGGTGTGTTGAAAGCTTATATTTGGTACTACCCTCATTCACCGTTAAACCCATCTTCTTGACTTCCTTCTTTATACTCACGACAGCACCAGTGACATCAAGCTTTGCTTGTCAATTACATATGTCAATATTGTCAGCGGAAGGGAGTATTTGGATGGACTTTCAAAAGATTGCTCCTCTTGTGTTGACGTGAGAGTCTTGCACTACTCGAATGACGATGCATTGCCTTGCCTTAAACAATTTTTGACATCAAAGTCGTCGGTGAGGTCTTTGCAAACCTTGATGGAGCAGCGTGCATTCTCCATCGTCATCCTGCACAAACGGACGAGTTCGGGAGGGATGCCAAAACTAGACATTCCTCTAATATAGCTCATCTCTATAGATGCTGTCATACGCAGCCTTGAAATCAAAGAAAAGATAGTGGGTATCGATTTGAAACTTCTGGGTGTTTTCCAAAAATCTGGCGTAGTGCGAATATTTGGTCGATGATGGTCTTTCCTGGTCTAAAGCTACACTGATATGGACCTATCAGGTTGTTGACAAATAACTTCAGGCGTTCACAAAGTACGGCAGAAAAGGTCTGGGTCGTGATGTTAAGGAGACTGATGCCTCTGTTTTCGTCTGTAAGCTGAAGCTCTCTTCATTTGCTCGTAGAGTTTTCAAGCAGCTCTGTTCATTCTTTGCAGCGCCACTTTGTGTGCCTGTTCTTGCGACTGTAGCCGTCCAACGTCGAATTTCCTGACAGTATTTCCCTGTTTTGGCTTAGGTCTGAATATCCGTAGCATTACCTTGGCTACAACGAGGTAGTGGTCCGAGGATTGCCTTGCGTCGATTGTAATATGGTCAATCTGCTTGGCGGTTGATTGACCAAGATATCGCTATGTCCCCGTGTGTATACCGAGATATTGGATCTGATGCGTACTAGCTTTCACAACGTTTCGTCCCCCAGCAAAGTTGCTTAACCTGAGTCCGTTATCGGAGATGAAGGCATGCAGGAAGATGAACATCCGATTGTGCCACCAAAGACGTCTTATTTTCCTAGTTTGACATTGAAATCACCCAAGACAATCTTAATGTCCTAGCTAGGGCATTGCTCTTGTCCCTTAACTCATAGAACTCGTCTTCTCCTCTGTGTGGGCAAGCGCGCATATGAGGTTGATGTTGGCGAATTTGCCTTGCTGCGAATTATCTTGAGGAGCTCGTTCACAGTTAAAGCTCAAGACTTCTCGCCAAGTGCCTTTGTTATCGGTAACAGTCGCCGTAATAGATATCGAAGTCTTTCATTTTTCTTTTGCCCATCCTTATAACACTTCTTGTATGAATGTGATGTCTGCTTTGTAGCAGTCAAAATGTTCGGCTGCATGTGGTTTGAAGAGAGACAGAACATTCCACATGCAAATCCGAAGTTCTTTATCCTTATATTGTTTTTTAGTTTCATCAACAGTAAATCCGTCCGTATGAGAGGCTTTTTGTTGCTTTGCAACAATTTGGGGAAGTCACCTGCTTTTGCAGTTTACTATATGTTTTGAATATAAAATTACCCACTTTTGTGTGAATCTTGCAGAAAAGCACAGCGCCATAACTTAAGAAAAATAATTGTTTAATAAATTGCAACTGAAAATTTTGCAATTGGTGATTTTTCAATTATCTGCGGGTACCACTACAAGTGATCATCTTAAGAAAGTGTCTCTGGTACAACAATTTCAAAAGCATATTTTGAAACTTTTAAACAAGTATAATTATCGTAGAAAGCACATGGTATCTAGCCTTCCTAATGGCATTTCTAACAATATTTATCGGAACTATTTATCAAAAGTAGGGGAAATCATGTCAACATCGTAAGCCCAGAATTGTATAGTGGACATGAAATTGCGGTCTTTTTACACA
Organism: Dasysyrphus tricinctus; assembly: GCA_963921185.1. NCBI lineage: Eukaryota > Metazoa > Arthropoda > Insecta > Diptera > Syrphidae > Dasysyrphus > Dasysyrphus tricinctus. The sequence continues at coordinate 13,198,065 of OY992530.1, forward strand.
TTTCAATATGTTCATTAAAAGAATACAGGGTGCAGGGACCATGTTGCAATGTTAAGCTTTTTTTCATATTTTCATTGGTCTCAATCAGTTCGTTTTTATTGTTTAGATAAAGCTGTAAACATTAACATCTTAATAAGTTCAAGCAAACCAAGTGCTTTTGCTGGCGTCTAAAGGATTTTATTAAATCATTTATTCAAAACACGTGCAGGACTATAAAAAAAAAACGAAATTAATGCCAAATGTTCATAAATAAATGTTTATTTCTCATTTCGTTTAATTGTCATTTGTTAGATCAACATTTTCGCTAGCTATAAATCATTTTATTTAATGTTTGTAGTATAGGTCCATTAATTCTGTATTACTTTGTTGTCTTACAAAATTTAATGACTATGTCGACTGTTTACAAGAGAATTTTAATCAAACAACCATTAAGTATGTATGTTTTCTCCATGTGTGCGTTCGGTCTTTGGATTTTATTACCTAATTTTAAAATTTTAAAATTAAAAAAAAAAACTTACTATGTGCGTTCCTTCCCTAATTTACATTTTCCCCCAATTTCCGAATATCCCCCCCAATCCAATCATATTTTAAATCCATAAACTTACAATTGACGCGCAGAGGTAGTTACATTCATACATAGATAGACGAGTAGATATATTTATAAAAAAAAAATTATTATTAAAAGTTCAAACAAAAATATTGTGCCAAAAATAGTGCCAATTGGTGCTGTACAAAGCGTTGCGCAATTTAGAAAGCGTTCTCGCACACCCATCACCCGTCCAGTCCAATCCATCAATTTTATCTTTCAACTATTTTCAGGTTTGCAGTAAAGTATTCGGAAATGCATCTGCCTTGGCGAAGCACAAATTAACGCATAGCGATGAGAGAAAGTATGTCTGTGTGATGTGTTCAAAAGCGTTCAAAAGACAAGACCATTTGTGAGTACACAAAATATCTATAAATGCGTCACGTGCATCAGAACACGATGAATGCCAAATTAATAATAAATTATGTATTAACGTATTTTTTTTTTTTTTAATTTTAATTTAGAAATGGTCATATGATGACTCATAGAAATAAGAAACCATACGAATGCAAGGCTGAAGGTTGTGGCAAATCTTACTGTGACGCAAGATCATTGAGACGACACACCGAAAATCACCATAGTGGACTAGCAGCCGCTGCAACCACCCCTCAAAATCAATCATCATCCCTTTCGCCGTCAACAGGACCGCCGTCAGGGCTTAGTTTGTCACCAGCAACTGCCAGTGGTAAAACGAAAGAAATGTTATTGCACAAAGCTATAGTTACTGACATTTTGTCTAAATATTTCTTTTAGGAGACGCAAGTTCACCCCACGGAGCAAACTGTATTCAGTACACAACTATGGGTGGTGGTGACGATGGTAGTGGCTGCAATAGCAATAGCTCAGTTAAACAATCCTCGTCAGCTGTGAATGTGTCAGTTGTGTCATCTTCAACACAAGCCAGTTCTTCTTCGCAATGCTTTTCAGTGACGTCTTCACCTGCTTCTTCACCTCCATCGAATGCATCAATAAAATCAGTTGTTGCTGGTGATGGCCTCACCAGGCAGCAATTAGATCTCATTAGCCAAATTATGCAACAAACGAAGCAGGGCAACACTCAATTGACTGTCGGATCAACAACTGCGAACTTGAAAATAACTAATCAACCACCGTCACCCCATCAGAGCCAGGCCCAAAGTACTCAGCACCAGCTGCAGAGACCACGGACATGGAATATGCAGGTGGGTTTCCTTTCACAGTTTTATTCTAGAATCTCAATTTAATAAATTTTTTGCTTGAATCCAGTAATGTTTAAAGATCAAGGTCTAGATTCTCGAAAAACTTTTCCTACATTAGAATTCCCGATGAACTTACTATCCATTTTATCTGACTTCTGATCGCTGCCTGAGACACGACAGCCTTAAATCCTCTATATGATCCTAAACACGTTGTTTCGAGTAGTCCAGGTCATGAACTCTGCACCCTTGATGATTTGGTCCTTAAACGGATGTTTCGTCCTCATTTTAGAGCTGGCCTGGAGATAACAGCAGAACGGACTTTTAAAAGTCTTGCCCAGTCTCGGTCAAATATCTTGGTGCATTTCTTAGAGCTATCAATTTTAACTTCTCCTAGGTCATCATCATTGTGTCATGTAACCCCGGTATGAGCTGTAACGTCTCCGTCCTTCACAGTCTGCAGCAAGCTTTTTTAACAGCAAGCTAGGCAACGTCTTTCTCTGGATTCTGCATCTGCCAGAACAGTTGACACCTTGCGTCGTTGTAGGAATCTGAAATAATGGCAATAATTTTTAGGGCAATGCCTCTAACAAGCAGTGCAGCAAGACTCTCGAAATCCACGAGTATGAGGTGAGGCAGTGATTGAAATTTCATAGACTGCTCGAAAATACGCAGATTGTTTAAACGGTCGGTTGACACACTATCGACAACTGTGGCAGCTTGATGCCTCTTCAATGTAGCCTCCATTCTATATCCTTAATCGGCTGGAGAATACTTACTCACTTACTTACATAAGGTGGTGCTACAGTCCAGGGTGGACCAGGGCCTCATTCCACAAGCTTCTTCCAACCGGCTTGGTTTTTAGCTAGCTGTCTCCAATTTCACACGCCAAGTTGGATAACACTGTTCTCCTCTACTTTGCCGTCTCACGGGATTGGATTAAAAGACTTTCCAGACGGGAGCATCGATATCCATTTGCTATGGGTGACCCAGCCATCCCAGTTGTTGGCTTTTCACTTTTGTGGCTAGGTTAATGTCGCTTCACAGCCCGCACAGTTTGTTGTATTTTCTTCTCCATTCCCCATCTATCCATCTATGCACTTAGGACCGAAAATCACCAGGATAATTTTCCTCTCAAAACAGCCTAAAGCGTTAACAGTGCCCATGCCTCTACACCATACATCAGAACCGGGATGATAAGCGTCTTATAGAGGGAAGCTTTAGTTGCTCGAGGGAAGGCTTAACTTCTCAATTGGGGTCTTAGCCCAAACAAACAGTGATTGTCGAGAGTAATTCTTCGTTTAAACTCAGCACTGAAATCGTTCGCAGAGTTGATAGTGGGGCCTAAGTAGACAAAGGCTCTGACCACATATAGGCATATATCTGTCTTGCCTTAATTCGCCGTTAAACCCATCTTCTTAGCTTCCTTTTCAATGCTCACGAAACCATCACTGACATCTCACTTTGTTCGTCCGATCATGTCAATAACTTATGGCACAAGCGAGTAAAAAAAAGGACGGACTTTTGAACGATTATGCCTCTAGTGTTTATGTGAGAGTTTTTCACTATTATTTCAAGAACGATGTTGAAGAAGTCGCATGGCAGCACGTCACCTTGTCTAAATCCTTTTTTGTCTTCAAAGTTTTCGGTGAGGGCTTTGTCGACCATATTGGAGCAGCATGCATTCTCCATCGTCATCCTGCACAAACAGACGAGTTTGGAAGGGATGCCAAAACTAGACATTGCTCTATATAGCTTGTGCCTTTAGATGCTGTCATAAACGGCCTTGAAATTGATGAAAAGGTGGTGGGTATCGATTTGAAACTCCTGGGTTTTTTTCCAAGATCTGCCTTTGTGCGAATATTTGGTCGATAGTGGACTCTCCAGGCCTTAAACCACACTGATATGGACCTACCAGGTTGTTGACGAATGGCTTCAGGTGTTCACAAAGTACGGCAGAAAAGATCTTGTTTACTATGTTAAGGAGATTAATGCCTCTGTAGTTAGTGCAGTCCACAGGACCACCATTATTCAGGATCGGGCAAGCAATGCTAGGGCTCCATTTATAGGGCATGCTTTCCTCTGACCATATTTTGCGGATGAGCTGGTGCATACTTCTAGTTCATCTTCAGCTGCTTTGAATAGTTCGGCCGCTCGCGAATGATGGTTGCCATTAGTTTTTGGGAAAACTTACAAAATGGAAATACCATATCATCAATTGTTGTAGTTCTTAAGGCAGTTTAACAATCACACTTCACATGCTTCCCAGTTCCTGGGATAGGTTTTCGTGTTCCCAAACTATTTGTATCAACAGATAATACTAACCATTGTTGCGGGATCGCCTTTTAGGAAATCAGCTGGTTACCCATTAAGTCTAGCTTCTTTGTTGTTTTTGTGGAGATTTATAGAAGTTTGGATTTCCAATACTGGCGCATTTTCTTAGGATGGGGGCACTTTAGCAATCTGATCAACGGAAACCTCATTTAACAAGACACAAAAGTTATATTCCATCTGCGTAGCTGCTGCTCAACTGTTACCAAAAGTGTGCCTTTCACATCCACTACAGGATTATTGGTGTTGCTTTTTTTCCCAAAAACTTCTTTGGATATTTGTTACAATTCTCGGATAAATCCTCTTCTTGCAGCCCTTCTTGCACGACCCACACAGCAAAAGACCGTCTTATGTGCTATCCGATACTCATTCCGCAATTCAGCCTTTCATTGATCATCTGTTTGGCATTTAATTAGATCTTCAACGATTTGCGTTGGGCGAGATCCAAGAGCCCCTGTGGGCCTTGCAGGCCTTTCTAACCCGTTTTCTTATGTTTATTTTCCAGTTCAACTTGCGGTCAAGCATGACACATATATATTTCGCACTGTGGTTGATATTATGAGAGTATAGTTGTCCCTTAAATCGGGTTGGAGCTTGGAGTGAATGGGTGTAAGCTAAGTTTTGGTTTTAAAAAGCTTCAGCTCAGTTTTGCTCTGGTTGCACGCGCTATATACCTCATGAAAGGCCATCTCTTTGGACCTATCTTTTAGATAAGTGTGTTGAGATTCTTCGAGGGGACATTCCACAAGTATGTCTCTAATATGGGTGCCTAGAATACGCTTCAGAGTATTAAGAACAAAAGACGTTAGGCTAATTGGTCAAAAAATTCTTCGTGGAATCGTGACCTCACCTTTCTACTTTCGGAATAAATCCACTCTTAAATGCCTTCAAGAATCTGGGACCATGGTTAAGCGAGAGGCATCCTTTGAAAGCCGTCTTTAGCCAGGGGATTACCACATCCAGCAGCTTTTGGAGTGTGATTGGCAGAATCCCTATTCTCCTACATTTCCGCTGCTTGCAAACAGAACGAACTACGAGTCTAGGTATTTTTCTATAGAATTATTGGAATTGTGACTCCCATGTAATGAAACCTATGATAAATCCTATGCCATTCAACCCCGTTTTTAAAAGCTTTTGCCTGAAATGTCGGAGAGTACTTCTAGATCATTGAAGGTATGTGGTTACATAATCACCTGGTTGAGGAGAAGTAGGCACCTTTAAAGGACGTGATCCTTTCCTTTCTCCAAGTTCAGAAATAATCCCTCCGTGAGACGCGTAAGAGCTTGTGGCTCCTTGCAATGTCTGGTAGATGAGTTTCATAGGTCAGTGGTTGGTGTGTGTCCGTTTTTTTGGTAAGGATTGTTTGATACATCGAAGCCGAAGGGGCTGTCCCTTTCCTCAAGAGAATTTTACAAATCTTAGGGGGAGGAGTCGCCTCAACTCACTGATGCTCGTATTCACACCTGCACATTGCTGGTGTATATGTGAGGTGCTCATTTCCTGTTTGTTGCTGCTCCTACAAGAAACACGTTTGTCGTTCAATCGTTTTTGTTGTTCTGGAACTTTTGTATGTATTTTGACTTTAGTTGGAGAAGCGGCTTACAATCTCGTGTTCAGCTGGTTGATAGAGCTTTGGAATTTCCAAGCTATTTGGAAGCGTTAATAAATTTCAATAAGCTTTTGCCTTGAATGTCAAAGAGTTCCTCCAAGTCGTTGCAGAAGTGTTTCTCCCATCGTCAGCGCTTTCATTACCTGTGACAGCATTGTGACCAGGAACCCAACAAAGTCTTATGTTGTGCCCTGAATCAGCAAGTTACAAGCTTCGATTTGATTTTAATGGCAGAAATCTCTTTAATGGCTACCTGGCTATCAATGAAAAAGTTGATATCAGCTTGTGGTATTGTCGTCATTGAGACTTGCCTATCAGCTTTTGTCACTGCCAGGAGCTCAGCTTGTAATTGGTCTGAATGAGGTTAGCCTGAGGATTTCTGAAAATAACTCTGCACCAACACCAGTGTCTTGGAACAGTCGCCGTGTCGGTTGCTATCACCGATTCGGAGGTTGATGGCTCGTTGTCAGTCATATCTGCTAGGGAAGCTGGTCGTAAACGGCTTGTAAAAGTCTAAGCGAGGTGTTATGTAGTCTTACCCTTGTATTTCTGTAGAATCTGCACACAGCCTACGACATTCACTGTGTCCATCTTCCAGTTTAGCTAAAGCGAAATACTCTACTGGCTCCAAATCATGATATAAATAGATCTAAAGGTTTAAAGTTGAATATAGCTTCCTGATCCGCTGGTGGGATATCCATGGTATTCCCTCATTGGGGCTTGTGGCAGATAACTTCCATCACTTCCCTATTGCTTATAGTTTCTGGAAAATTATTTCAAAACTCTCCAACTTAGGTTCAATTCTTCTTATTTCTTTTAACGACTTTATCCATTTCTAAGGATGATTTAAGCTATCGCGAATCACTCATCGCAGGCATCTGTTGATTCTATGAAAAATGCTACATTTTCAATCAATCTTCGACCAAGAGACACATTAGTAAAACTCTTTCGTTAACAATTTTGCAACTTAAAAAATCATTTTTCAAAAATATTTTCCAGACCCAATTGCAGCAGACACAATCAAAAGTATCAGTAATAGAAAATTCCACATCACCAATGTCATCCATATCCATAAATGAATTACTCATTGGGAGTGGTCCCCATCAACAGCGGCAGCAGCAACAGCAGCACCAGCAACAACAACAACAACAACAACAACAACAACCAAATCTATCAAGCGCTGCCGCAATAAATCAACAAATTTTAAATATTGTAAAAATAGAACAAAAACCTGTAGAGTGCAATCTATGTCATAGAAAATTTAAGAACGTTCCAGCCCTCAACGGACACATGCGTCTGCATGGTGGTTACTTTAAGAAAGAAGCAGAAACGAAGAAATGTGATCGAAAAGATGGCCTTGGAGGGCCACCACTTCAAACGGCTAGTATTGGGGTGCGAGCTTTAATTGAAGAGAAGATTATTAGTAAGCGATGTAAGGATTTGAAGGTTAGTTCAACTTCAAAAAGTTTTTCGGTATTTTATTCACTCTCTCTCTCTCTCCATCTCTTTTTCAGGGTGCCTTTGTAGTTCCTGCCCCACCCATAACAGCTGCAATTAGACGAACAGCAAGTGACCTGGAAAACTTTTTAACTCCCAAATCACCTTTAGTACTTCAATCAGGAAGCTCTCCATCTGATCGGAACAACAGCCTACCAGATATTGGTAATGCTGTACTTCCATCGGGTCTGCAAATCCAAAAACAACCAATACCAGTCCCCCAAAAACCATCAAACGTCAGTGTTGGAACCGCAACTGTATCAACCAACACCTCCAAGGCAACATCCACCATGGATCACAAAGACGCAACCTTAATTGAGCTCCTCAAGCGTGGTACAAAAGTGGCAGTTAGAAAAACATCGAATTCTGATTCCAGTCAGATATTCACCACTAGCAGTGGGACCCTAATGCTGCCCTCTGAGCTGTCACTTTCCACCAACTCCAGCACATCCAACCCACCACTCGCAATAACACTTCCAAATGGAGAAACCACTCCCGTCTCACTCACCATATCCCAGGCCTCCAATGGATCAGGTGACGTCTACACGCTTACCTATTCCACAGATTCAGCAGCATCCTTCTTTGAGGACAGTGATGTTTACAGTGTATCGGAGACCGACATGCTTCTACAAACGGTTGACTCGATTCAATTGCTCAACGAACCCGAAGAACAGGATCACTTGGATGAAATAAATTCCCTCGGTGACTTCCACAATGACACCAGCAGCTCTTCTTCCAATCTTGTTGTGAGTAGAAATAGCAAGGATATGCAGACAGTGTTCAGTTCCCCATTGCAAGACGCATTGCCAGACTTCCAAACTCTTCATTCCAAGGATTTTGTCCTGTATAACAATGGCACATGTAAGGCTATCAATAGTGGCGGTAATCACACCACCGCAACTAAGTCACTTACCACTGTGATTAAACAGTCAATATCTCCACTTCCCTCACCGCTGGCATATCCTACCCCACCAGCAAGCCACGAAACGATAGCACAAGCTTCGCCATTCCTGGATGATTCCCACCACTTTTCGGATGCAGCGAACTCCTTCTTTCAGGAGAAGTCCACATCTGACTTCATCGATGATGCTGGGGGAACTTTCTTCAAAGACTGTTCCAACGAAGCACTCACCGAAAGTCAGAAAATCCTCAAGCTCAAGAGTGTCCTCGAAGACAGTGGACAATTCTTTAAGTCTGGTGATGATAATTCAAATGATGTATTCGACACATCTGTGGTGAAGGTGGAAGACCTGCTAAATGAATCCAGCGACGGGGCAAACTGTGATCTCAAAGACTTTGCAGAGCAAAATCTGTCCTTTTTGGAAGATGCTCAGGGATTCCTCGATGATTCTCGCAATGCTACTTCACCGCTGTCGGAGTCCTTTTTCACAAGCGGCATCGGAACGGCAGAAGAAGTCAAAGAAGTTCTGCGGGATGTTCTTCCCGATGAATCTCTAAATTGTGACCCGCAAAATTCAACAGACATTGACCTGTACTACTTGCCAGGATTGGGTTTGCAATCTCAGATGATGCCAAACTCCGAAGATCCTTTGTTATCATCTTCACCCAGAGATTTCGGGCACAGATTGACATCAGGTCAGCCCCATCATCAGCAAACGCAGATGATTCGCATGGAACCACAGGCCACATCAACGATGCAGGGACAATTGCTCTCGAAGAAACCAGACCCCGATCCAAGTTTCCCCTTATTGATGGCCACAAGTACGTCCAGAGATGGAAGCACTGAATTCCATTTCACCATTCAGCAGCAGGAAATTAAGCAAGACAACGAACCAGATATCAAGCCAGATATATCGACAGGCCAGATGTGTGTGGACAATCAGCTAGCAGCACCACAACTGCCACCCCCACCGTTCAAAGACACTTCCGCTCCCCCAAAGACACCACAGTTCTTCGGAGCTAATGAGATTCCTGCACAACAAAATTACCATCAGCAACCGCAAAACATTCTAGCGGCAGCTGCAACTGCTTCCCCTTTGACAAGTTCAATTTTGAAAAGGAGATTACGCCAAGGATCCATGTGCGGTGACAGTAGCACCCACTCAAGTAGTATCCCTCGTAAATATGAGCTTTACAAGTCAAAACTACGAAAACCATCAACCACTCACTACACTCCCCAGCCAATCCTCAATCCCGGCAGAAAAGGTACTGGTTTGTATTCCAATCTACCCAAACCACCCACCTTTGCTCAGGATGCCTTGCATTTGGATGATGAATTTGAAGAGGCTGCCAGTATCATGGCTTTCCTTGATGAATCCAAGGTTAACATCGGCACAGCATATCAGGCAACTATTCCGGCTCTAGAAACAACAACAAATGAGCTGCATCCTCCGGTGATTGGTGGACAAATATCGGAAGTGACAGATCATGAGGAAATGATGTGGGACCCCAGTGTAGCAACGGACGAGAAGATTCTTACGAGATACATTGAGCTGAGCAAATCTTCAGCTATTCCACTTGGTTATCATTCGGAAGAAGTTGCATTGAAAGCATTGCTTCAAGTCCATGGTGATACACCAATAGCTGTGTTGAATCTCCTTAAGTCGCAATCGAATCCTTTCCAGCTAAAATGGTCATCACTAGAAGTCGAAATGTTCCTAAGGGGTCTGGAAAAATATGGAAAGGACTTCTATAGCATCTCAAGAGAGGTAAGAAATTATTTGAAGCTTTCTCTCAAGTTTTAGTACCTTGAGCTTTGTTTTCTCTCTTAAAATTCTTGCTTCAAACTCTTTAAAAGTTTAAACAAATTTGTTATGTTTTTTTATTATTCCAGATTATAACAAAGTCGACAAGTGAATGCATACAACTCTACTACTTCTGGAAAAAGCTGTGTGTAGACTACAAAATGACTCATCTGAAGGTCGAACATGATGATGCCTCCCAATCGCAATTCTCTTCACAAGTTACTGAGCACCGCCCGCATGTTTGTGAGATGCCTGATTGCTCAGCTGTAAGATATTGCTCTTAATTAAGAGATTTTTAATCAAAACCCTTTTTATCCACTTTAAGAGCTTTACATCTAAAGCTGCCTTACATGGGCACACTCGGATCCATTGCATTGGCCGGAATATGAATCAACTTAACAATAACAACAGTTCGATGATATTGGCCAACAATGGCCAGTTGCAGTCTCATTCAAATCTTAAAGATGACTTCCCCTGCAAGGTGTGCGGCAAGTAAGACCTCCCCATAAGTCCTTACAGACACACAGACAACCAAACAATTAGATTCAAAAAAATGAAAAAACATTGATACAAACGCACGCCTTTATACCTGTTATCACATAAATATTAATTTATAGAAAAAAAAATATATTAAACTCTTACTCTACTTAAACTCTTCTCTTAAAATTGGACATCAGTTTTGTTTTTATATAGTCAGTGTTGTTAATGTTATATTTATTATTGTTTTCTTTTTTATGTTATTATTATTGTTACATGTCCATATTTACACACAAAAAAAAGCATCACAAATTACCGTTAGACCGTTTATTGTAAACGCAAGCGCTAAAATATTGAGCGATTAAACAAAAGTGCCATAATCTAATAATGTTGTACCTACGTGTGTAGAAGTTATACAAAACATCTACAAACTGCATTCAAATTTTCGTTTCATCTGTAATATCGTATAAATGTTCTTTTGGATTATATGTAAGTTATTTTCATTTCTTTAATTTATTAAAATATTCATTTTAGGCTTACTTTTCATTTTCATCCCATAATAGCGATGTCGTTTTCAATTGGATTTTCTGACTGTTCTACTCCTTTTTGATTCCAATAGAAAAGTCAAAAATTACACACATACATACCTACTACTGAATGCCGCTATTTTACAAAATGGCTTCTTCAATTTTTTATCACTTTTGACAAGAAGTCCGATGAAAAACTTTCCAAATCTACTCCTTCTTGAAACCGGAAACAGAAAAAGACTCCGAAATCATTACACTCAGAGAACAGCCAATCAAAGGCTTTGGGAGTAGTAGGAGTTAAAATTGAGTGCAAAAGGATTACACCGAATTTCCAATTGAAAACGACATAAGTGATATATTTTCATACACCTACATACTTGCAAAATATTTGTATGGTCTTATTGCTTTTATTTTTAAGTTCGATTGTAATAGAGAAAAGTGTATGCGTGCGTCGACATTTTCCTCTTGAAACCTCTTATCTTACCATTATAAACTACATACAAGAAAAAAGTTCCAGGCTAGAGGAATTGCCTGAAATCACATATAATTCTGCCCAAATAATGTATGTACTTAAAGCCTATTGAATAGACCTTTTGAAATGGAACAATTACGTGCAAGGTTTTTTATTATTGAATATGTTTGTTTGGCCTATTAGCATGCTTAAAACCGAAAATGATACTAAATTCACCAATGCGTTTCTGAGAGAATGGTCACACTGGCAACTTTTCAATATTTTTAGTATAACTCGAAAGCTAAGCCGAATTTGACAATTTTACATATAAAACTTTTTGTTCAAAATTGAATTTTCTATTGGAATGGATAGTTGAACAAATTTTAACAAAAAAAAATTTAGCAGGAAAAGTCAACAAAAACCAACCTACAAGAAATCGAAAAATCAAAGATTTTTAAATTTCTTTCTAAACTGCGCATTACTTTTTTCGGAGCAAAGATACAGTCAAGACATGCATAAACAAAGTAAAGTAGAGTCCTTAGGCCTTGGCATGTTAAAAAAGCCATATTATTTGAAAATTGACAGAGTTATAGCCATTCAAACTTTACCATTTCTTATCATTTTTCGCAGTTTTTGCCCAAAAGCCTATTTGTTGGTACTTAATGACAAATTTAACATTCCTGGCACCTAGTACCAAATCTTATGTTAATCGGACCAGCCGTTCGGTCTGTAGGTTTGAAAGCATTTAAAAACAGCCGAAAAACGAAATTGAGAACTTACATATCGTCACCTGATTGCAAGAACTAGGTAACTCAATTTTATAAATTTTGGAGAAAGCAAATTTTATAGAAGCCTAGCTGCTGGAGGACGATGGAAAACTTAATTTGTATGTTCCTGAAACTTCACAAATATCCTATATTTGTCAATGGTCTAAAAATATTGAACAAAAAATCTTTAAAACTGTACAAAATAATACCGTTTTTGCTGATATATTATAAAAATAGAAAATTGAGCTATCTAGTTCTTGCAATCAGGGGATGATATATACTTTTTAAAAATTATCTATAGTTGTAATGTCATGTTATATCAAAATCTTGAATCTTCGAACATTTTAATGAATGTGAAGTTTGCCATATTGTACCGAAAAAGGGACTTTAGGGCCAAAACCGCGAAAAATTATAAGAAATGATAAGGTTTGAATCAGAATATCTCTGTCAATTTTGAACAAATAGTAATTTTTGAACATGCCATATTAAAGCCTTTAGCTTCTACTTTATTTTATCTGCGCATATCTTGACCCTACCTTCGCTTGAAAAAAAATTATACACAATTTATTAAAAAAACTTGAAGTCGAATTTCCCTCTAATAAGAATTTTTTCACCATGTTTATTGTATACTCCTCTCAAATTTCCAAACTTATTTATATCTCTCTAGATCGAATTTTTGCAAAACCCGTTGAAATGTTATTACCGATTTTTCTAACCACCAAAATCGATTGAAGTATACCTAGGAGATTCAGAAACTTGGACAGACCTCACGATATTCTGACCCCAGTATTTTAGTCGCTTTTTTTTTGAGGTATAGTGCACAAAACTCCATACAAAACTAAACCACTATTGGTACAAGTTTTGATGAAATGTATAGACATGCTAATTAATCAGATGAAAAACCAATACAATTAATTTCCACCCACTTGTTTAAAACATAATATTTTCGGAAAAAAATATAAAAAATTCGGGTGTTGTTCAGATGACCCAAGAAGGGCAGAAACGACAAGTGCTCTGGTGATGGCTTACCCTCTAAACCATAGGTTTGATCTTCTTTATTACCTTCAACTTGGATTTCAGAAACTCAAAAGGCTGGAGCATTGTTTCCCATTCGCACAATCTAGGTTAGCCAAGTAGAAGTATTTGGACTACATTGTCTTTGAACAGCTCATTGAACTCACATTTGTGCCTTCAGCCTAGTTTACAGTTCCCGTGCGCAAAAAAAAATCTATGCAAATATTCTCGCATGTCAAAAATAATTGAGGTGAAATGTAAAATTAATTGTTTGCATGATTGGTTTACAGTTTCATGCAAAAAAATAAAACTATGCTGTCATGGAATGTCATGCAAAACAATGGACCGGCAATTGATTTGCATGCGAAAAAAAGTGTGGTGAATAAAATATTTTTTTTTTTTTGATGGTCGGTTTATACATCCGAAAAAAAAAAATATATTCACCTCAAGGCATTATCTGCATGCAAATGGTTTTCGCATCCAAAAATAATTATTTTCCATTTTTAGGCCTATAGCTTGTCAATTAAGGGGAAATTAATGACTCAATGGGTGGTTTAGGCCAAAGCAAACGTTTTTCGCCTGGAATATTATTCAACTTGGTGCGCAGAATAGGTGGAAAATCGTTTTGAAAATTTTGATTTTTTTTTCGCATGGGAACTGTAAACTATGCTTTCTCCTCCAAAAATCCATCGAATAATTCGAGTATTGCTTGCGAAAGAGTCCAGTATAAGTTTTCATTTCTGATTTTCATCTTACCGAGAGTAGGAGTGTCTTGAGCGTAAGAAGAGTGTTGAACGTTATTGTTTGACAAACTGATTAATAGCAATGGTTTCCAAAAATATTTTTTCGTTGAATATACACATAGGTGTCATCCGTGGACCGTGGAGTAAATACGAGTATTGACTCCAAGGTAAATTAAACTCTAAACAACTGCGAAGCTGGTGTTAATAAAGTGATGTTTTGGCCTAGATTGTAAAGATAATGCTTTTTTCTTGACAGCAGTTAGTTGGACTTTTACCCGTTTACTTCAAAACCAATCTATTTCACCTGTTCTTCAATCACCACGAAGAACTCTATAAAGACACAATGAAACACAAGATAGGGCATTCTGTGTTAACAGCTGCTCTAGGCACTATCTGTTCCAGAAGGAGATTAATAAAAACAAAAATGTTATCGCATTTCCTCGCCGAGTGCACTGTACATGTTTTGAACAGTTTGGAGAAGCTAGGCTCTAGTTGCACATTGCTTATGGCATATTGCACCTTGTGTTTATAATGTCACGAGATACAGCTGAATCTTTTTTCTCGGGATCCCGAGTTCGCATAGAGCTATCTACGATGAATATGCTTCCATAAGCGGCCTTGAAGCCAATGCAGAAACCTTGTGTCTCAACTTGAAGTTCATTGGTCATTTCCAGAATTTTCCTCAGGGTTTAGATTTTTGATCTTTTACTGGCATTTGTTTTAAAGTTTTTTATTAGTATTCCAATGAGAAAGATGGATGACAAGACTATACGACGAGGACAAAATTTGCATAAATTTACCGGTTGTATTGGTCACAAAATGATAATACAGTCGACTCCCACTCAGTCGAACTCTCAAGGGATATCAAAATTATTTCGAGTTAGAGAGAGTTTTGCAAAAATTCGATTTAGAGAGAAATAAATAAGTTTGGAAATTTGAGAGGATTAAACAATAAACATGGTGAAAAATTCTTGTTAGAGGGAAATTCGACTTAGGGGGAGTTCGACTTAGAGTGTGTCGACTGTAGTTACATGAAATTGGTAGCCAATTGAATTATCTACCAGATTGATTATGGAAAATTTTGCCCAAAACTTGACGGTTAAGGAGTTATTGTGCTGTAAAGAGGGAAGAAACTGAAAATCTTACAAAATTCGAAATTTTAGGCTTTTTTGGGAGCCTCATAGTGCCATTTGTAGTGGTTGTACAAAAATTCTTTCTGAATCATATTTGTAGGAAATTTTATTGTCTACAAACGTTTCTTATATTTTTTCCAAAAATATATACCGGAAAGAAGTGATAAGCAAAAAACTGAAAAAGTGCCGATTTTTTGTAGTTTTTCCAGGATTTTGAAGGGGGCGGAGGGGGCGAGGTTGTGGAATTTTGGAATTTTCATCTACCAACCATAACATATAACATATCAAAAATTTTGAACTATCCAACCTTTTGTAGGGTAACCCCCCTATTTTTACCTCTATTTACTGGACTATAAGTTATACCAAAAATATTGAAAAGTGGCCAGTGTGACCATTCTCTCAGACCCGCATGGGTGAACTTAGTAGCATTTTTGGTTTTTAGCATGCTTTTGGGCCAAACAAACATATTCAATAATAAAAACCCTTGCACGTAATTGTTCCCAGGCGCCTTGCCCCAGGCGCCTTGCCACAAAAGGCGTTGCCGTACCGCAAAGGGAGCGCCACTATTCCGTGAAAGGTGCCACCGTGCTATGTAAGTCGCCGCACCGGCTGCTGAATTGAACTCAAAAAGTAAAATACATAACTACAAATTTGAATTGTAAAATTATTATTGCTACTTATCATTATTGAGCAACTAAAATCGATTGGGTAAGGTACGTTGACTTTACATCGAATCGATATATGTGTATCGATTCCATAAGATCGATTTTTATAATCTCGACACCAATTTTTGACTGGTTTAAAGACCGACTGATCCGAAAATACAAACAAAATTTTACCGACTTTTAAAATGATGATATCTCAAAATGTTGACAGTCATGAACATTTTGATCAAATCATACTTTACGGGATGACGTGTTTACAAGCTCACGCTTCTGATCTGATTAAAATACTTACTTGTTTACGATTATCATCAATCACCATTCACCATCTGCCATCCAAGCGATTGTTTAAAGCTGAATAGTACATGTGTTTAAAAAAGGGTCTACAATTTCCAAAATCCAATGACTGATAAGTTCATGTCAAAAATTCAGTCAAGAATTTATGATTTATGATTATGATTATGATTTATGATTTGAGTTTTTTTCTTATTCCGTACGTTTCAATTTTTTGAAAAATTGCGTGTTCTTATAAATAAATAATCAGGAAAGCAGTCAGATAACTTCGCACTTAGTAGGTAATTTCAGTGCTGACCAAAACAAAAGCAGCTTTTGCAAGAGATAAAGCTCTGGTGTATAACTACCTGGTTTGTAATTTATTTTTTATCTTTTTATTAATAAATGCTGCAATTATTATCAACTAACAATGCAAGATAAATGTCAATATCTGATATAAAGTTGGAGAGAAATAATTACCTGTAGAGTCGGGGTGTTATGGTTTATACATATTATGTACGTTGACCATCCGTCCTGATTTCCGGGACAGGACAGTCCTTTATTTCAATAGCAATAGTCCTGCGTTTTTATTTAAAAATTACGGGACGTACATAATGTTTGTCCTTTATTTAATTTTTTCCGTATTAGTCCAATTTGTTCATTATATTATTCTTTCAAATATTATCCAACATTTTATTTTACAAAACTCGTGCGCAGTTTTATATTATTTTGTAAGTGCCAGCCACTTTAAGCTTTTTAAAGATCTGCTTCAAAAATAAAAATTATTATCAATGGAATTGTGCAGTGGATGTAGTGCTTGACTGCTAACTTAGAGGTGCGGGTTCGGACCCCATTCTAGGCAGCATTTGTTTCTATATTCCCCCAGCTTAACTAGACGCCACCCGTGAGATTTAATGAGATAATAAACACCTTAATCTCAATCCACTGTGCCAAATCTTTCCTATCCTCCTAGTCTTTCTTTCCGTGCAATTCAGGTTGCATTTAAAAAGACCTTAGGTCTTACAGGCATATAGTCAAAATTATTATTAAAAAAAAAAAAAAAACTCAGATTCAGCACCCCAGAAAACATAAAACAGGGAACATATCAAAACAGCCCCACAATTTGTTCGCCCTTTTGAGCACAAATTATAATTGTTTAGAACTTTTAAACGAATGTGAAATTTCCAAAGTAGTACCGAAAAAGTGGGTTTCTGGTTGAAACTACAAAAATTGACAAAAAATGGCAAAGTTTGAATGGGTGTATATCTGCTAGTTTTAAAAATGACTTTAACGAGCCGGACGAGCCTCAGCCTCTACTTTTGTTTGTCCTATTTTTGTAAATTTTTTAAACGCATCTTTGACGATAGAAAATTTAATTATGAACAAAAACTTATAGGCGGAAAATTTTCAAATTCAACCTAGTTTCTGAGTTATATCAGTCACACCAGTCTGACAATTCTCTCAAAAACGCAGAGTTAATTTAGTAGCATTTTCGGTTTTTGTGAATTTTCATGAAAACACAAATCAGTAAATTTGTTGTTGTACCCATTACACATAATAATATTTATAATAATGATTGTGTGACTTCTTATTGAAAAATAGTTATTATGTATTAAAATATGACCTCAATGGGTTATAAAAACACATCATTTTGACAAAGGTCAACTTTTGCGTGCAATTTGACAAATTTACAAAATTGGTTTTTGGTTCTGTTAATTCAGTTTTATTTTAGACATTTTCTAGCATTTTCTACTTCTGGTTTAGCAGTGATGGTGTTTACCTTAAGATCAACTTAGTTACAACAATGCATTTTCTCTTTCAATATTTCACCCTATCAAAAAGATTTTTAATTTATTTATGTAGATTTCGTTATTTCGTAGGTACTGCATGTTTTGTTTCTAGTCTTAGTATCAAAAATATATTTGTTTTCTATAATAATTTCATTTAAATAAACACAAAAAATATTTTCAGAGTTTTCAACAAAGTCAAAAGCAGAAGTGCTCATATGAAATCGCATCGTCCTCAGGAAAATGATCCAAATACGAGTTGTCCCCCACAGCAGCAACAACAGCAGCAACCACAACAACAACAGTCTCAACAAAATACAAATTCATTATAAAGCCAAATAAAAAGCCAAATTAAAAGCAATTTGAATCAAATTACCTACAATACTCCAATTATTTGGAAAACCAGAGTCAAGTGTTTAAATGGATTGATTTAAAATTAAAGCAAATCTCCACAATGTGTATAAAACCATCATCATTATGCCAAGACACTTTCTAAAATTTAAATTTAATAATAGTTTAACTTATTAAAATATTAAATTAATAAAAAAAAACACAATAATATAATATAAACATTAATTTATAAAATTGACAATCGAAAAACTGTATTATTCAAAAATTATTTAAACAAAAAAAAATTAAAAAAAAAAACAACAACAAAATGTGCATTAAAATTTTCAAAACCAGAGCAAAATTTTGCAAGCATATAACGTCCTAATATTTTTTTACTTCTTTTCTATAAATATGTATGCTTTTTTCTGTTTTTAAATTTTCAAATATTTATTGTCTTTTATTTATTATAATTTGTTTGTTAAGAAAATCTAAAAAAAAAATAATAAAATGTTATGTTCTTTAGTAAAAAAAAAGTGATAATGAGTGAGATAAAAACGACATTAATTTAGCTACAAGTTAAACAAAAAAAAAAACAAACATAAGAAAGTTACACGCATCTATACAAGCACATGAAAACTATTAGTTTTATTCATAAATATAATACTTAATATAATAAATACGTGTACTAACAAATAATTTATTTAAAATTTAACGTTAATTTGTTTTTGTTGATTCTATTAGCTAAGTTTTTCTTTTCTACATTGAAATTCTAATATAAATGAGTGAAATGTGTTTTATTAAATTATAATTTTACAAAACATACATTTGCTCATTAATAGGTAATAAATTATATAAAATATATATTTAGTAATATGGTTGTATTGTAGTTTTAAGTGTTTGTTATAATTATAAAAAAAAAATTAAAAATATATTTATGCATATACCCGTAGATTAAACCTGTAATAATAAATTAATTGTATCTTCTCAAATTTAAGAGCGTCCACAACCACATTTCATTGAAAATAATTTAATCCCATAATGTGCACATCTTTAACAAAAACAAAAAAAAAGGAAACTCACTCTTTCTCTATCTCTCCCTATCTCTCTATCTATCTCTATCTATCTCTACCTATCATCATCTATCTTTATCAGTCTTTGTTAGCCTATAAGCCAGGAGAAACTAGTTGAATTAGAATATTATAAACATGAAGTTTTAATTGTTAATATTTATTTGTTTAAAATTTTTAAAAATATGTTTCTTAGAAATATAAAAATCCTTTAAAACAAACAAAAATATACGTACGATGATTTTGTATTTAAGTACCTTTAAAGAAGCTAAACTTGATAATGTATTTATTGCAAAATATGTTAATAAAAAGCAATTTTTAATTTACATTTGTTTTTATTTTATTTTTTAAATGGTAATTTTTAATTTATTTTCAGTTTTAGTATTTTTTTGTTGACAAGATATAAATTAGGATTTATGATTTTTTTTTTCAACTTTTTTTATTCAAGAATCATTTAAGCTTGACTCAATTTTCAAACTTGGCATCTGAAGGCGTTTCCGCAACTTTTTTCATGTTCAAAATATTAAAAAATACATACCCCCGCTTGATATAAACAAGAAGTATGCTCCCAAAAAGTGGCAACACTGATGTTTTACCTACAGGTGCGTCTACTTAACATTTATCTTTTAAAACATTAACCGTTATTTTAACAAGACACGCTTGACGTCCAGGGGCATTTCCGCAACTTTTTTTCACGTGAAAAACAACCAAAAAAAGAGGAAGCCCCACATTTTGATATTTAAAAAAGTATGTTCCTGAAAAGTGTCAGCACTGAAATTTTAACCGAAGTTGCGTCCACTCAACACTTATTTTTCAACATATCAATTTTTATTTTCCAACACGCGTTCGGCATCTAGAGGTGTTTCCGCAATTTGTGTCTTGTTTAAAATGCTACCGGGGAGTGGCAACACTGAAATTCTACCCAAAAGTGCGTCTCCTCAAAACCTTTCTTTTAAGACATAAATCGGTATTTGGACTATGGAAATTTTCCAAGTAATTTACGATTTTTGTTCACCATTTAGATCAGAACATGGTCCAAAATGTAAAAAAAGGTATTGTCGAAGTCAAGAACTGAGTCAAGTTAATCTTTGAAATGTCCTCAAATATGTGCTTGAATTATTTCATATAAAATATGTCTCCAATACTGATTTGTACAAGATTTACAGAAAGTAGTCCAATATGTTGAGAGAAGTTCCAAAGGCATTATACCTAACTAATTTTAGTGCCAATTTTAAAATGTTAGATATTTATTGTAAGTTATTTTTGGACCTTTTCTAATCGAATATAAAAGCAATTTGACAGCTTTGTCGGCTGGAAGTTGCCAATCAAGTTTTAGGCCAACTATTCAAAAAGCTCGAAAAAATCTAAAACTATCTTAAATAATAGTTTTTATAGTGTTGATATTTTTTCTGGTTTCATGACTTAAATCTGACATCAGGCTAAGAATTAAAAATTGTGAAACCCCTCCCAAATCATAAAGTGCACCAAATTTCATTAATTTGTACCATGAATTGGTGTGGAAAATAATATTTGTCGCCAAAACTAAACAAATGGACCACTGTGCGACGTTTGTAAATTTTTGTCAAGGCTTCAAGGAGAAAACAAAATTGAAGTAGCATATGTGTGCGTTTAAAAGTTTTGATTTTAGCAACGAAAACAGCAATTTTAGCACACAGTTCATCAGGATCTCAAAAGCTCAAACAGAGAAAAAAAGAAAATATAAAATTTGTCATACAAATCAGTATGCGTATTGCTTGTACTCCCAAAATTATGTAAAACATTTTTTAATGTAATATTGCTCTGGTCGTTTCTAAACGACCAGTTTCACAGCCTAGAATAATGGGCACTTGTATTTGTTTCAAAAATATTTTGTGGGAGAATGGAAACAACAAGTATTGTACCGAGGTTTGGAAAAAAAAGGTTAGGAAGGTATACCAAATGGTAGCCTATATTTACACAAGAACACAAAATATTTGTTTGTTAAAATCGGTATTGCCAAGTTACGTTTTTTAAATGACAGAAAGTCAGTTTAAACTCAAATAAACAAAAACGATCTGATAACAGCAGGGCCGGCCGGAGCTAAATTAGTGCTCTGCGCAAGCTTCATCACAAGCGCCTCTCAATTGCGGTTATTGGTGGAAGAAGTCGTTGTCATTACCCAAGGTGTAGACTGTGATATGCGTTTTTTTAACGAAGTATCCCCCAGAGACGAACGAGGTATCCCCAAGAGGAAAACAAAATCGCGCACTTTGCAAAGATTTTGTGATTTATTTTTTTACTGTGGATGTGAATAGGAAGCTTAGCATCGACTTATTTTTGGAATAGTAGATATCTGTCTTTAAATTCAGAATAAGAATGGAAATCAATATTGATGTGAGCTATTGAAAAGAATTGAAAATTAAAAAGTATAGGTAGATATAGTGTGGCTTTCTTGATGCTCGCTCAAGGCGCCCATTGGGTTTAGCGCCCTGCGCATTTGCACCATTTGCACGTGTAGCTTGTCGGGCCCTGGATAACAGAGTTGCCTAAGCGTAACATTTATTTGTATTTAAGTTTTGGTAAATTTGTATATTTCTTATTGGTTTTTTAATCCTTAAGCAAATAACATAAATGATTTCCATTAAATTTCTTTCTTGAATCGAGACGTATGGGCCTTTCAAACCAACCCATAAACCAAGTTTTCGGTAAAAAAAAATTCGAAAACTCTTAAAACATTTACACTAGCCACCTATATAGGATAGCTTTGTATTCATGTATGTTTCTGGATGACCAAAACGAGATAGGTTACCTTCATTATGCTGCAAAATCACAGCGCCGGCCGTTCCTAGCCCTTACAGCACCTGGGGCAAACTTAAAGGAGCCGTCTTTTTCGATGCAAACATTTTAATACAGAATTAATAAAAAAAATAAAATAGAGAATCGTGAACCCAGTGGTTCGTCACTTCCATCTTATATGTATGTATACTGACTCCAAACCCCTACCTAAACATTTCAGAAGGTTGCGTACAAATGACAAGCGAAACGAATGTCGACTTAACCAGTTGAAATGTAGGTTTATATCGACTTTCTTGCAAGTTATTCACTGGTATTTTTCTCAAAATTGTTAGAGCCGTTTTTGAGATTCATAAGTTTTTCCTTTACGGATGTATGGCAACTACCGTTGCTGTTGCAACTACCGTTATTTTTGGAACTAAAAACAAAAACTGAAGAAAATCGCATCAGTTGCTAACGCTGTAGACCCACAAACACTACTGATATCAGTATCGGTATCGGTATCGGTATCGGTATTAGTATCAGTTTTTTTTTAATTGTGTACTCAGACTATGAAAAAACGGTTCTATAAAGTACTAGTTATAAAAAAAGTGAGCTTGGAGCCAATTCCGACAGACAGAAATATAAGAAAAAATAGGAGTGTCAGTGGGTGGATGTCCCTAAAGTCACATCCTCTATTTAAATAGAATCGAGTCTGAAAATTTCATGCAAATCGTTGGCTTCCAAGCGTAAGAAGAATGGGTGTGGCCCTGAGTCGTTTTAATTAAAATCAATGGTAGCTTTCTTCCTGCTAAAAATGGCATCCAACTCGTTAGAGCCGTTTCCGCGACAGCAACTATTACTAATACTCAAAAATCCATTTTTCTCGCGATACCGAACGATACTACCAAAAAATACGGTATCGGCGTGGTTTTGTCTTGGTATCGTTTCGGATGCCTTGGAGCTGGTATCGTTTCGATTTCCAATACTGACACGATACGATAACGAGACTCTTCTGGTATCGTGGCCAGTCATGGTTATCTCGATTTTTTTTTTTTTACGAATCCAAATTGCCCTATAGCAAATAAAAAGCTGTATGCTGTGTTCTTCGATTTCAAGGCCACTTTTGATACAATAATGTGTGTACACATATTAAAGGTTATATCATTAGAGTTTTGATTTTTGTTTCTTCTGCGCATATATCAAAATTTGTGTCAAATGTCAGTATTTGTTGTTGTTCTTACGTGTATTTAAGTCCTTACGCTCCCAGCCATTTTTATTTCTGACAATTTCAATTTTAATTTGTTGTTGTATTTACGTGTGTTTTCTTCCGCACACTCACAGCCATTTTTTATTTTCGACTGACAACCTGCGCAGTATAATACCTTAGATTTGTGTACTGTGCAATAAACAGATCTACTTTCTTCTACAAATCGTACTACCTGGGTGTTGCCAAAGCATTTGAAAGAGCTTTCGAAAACCTGTATGAAAATACTTCATCAGCGGTAAGCGGTTCCAACATTTTCGGGGATGAAACAGGATTGTAACATAAAGCTGAAAAATAGCATATTATATGACAATGGTTTGAAAGATATATTGTCAGGTGGCGTAAAGTTTGTAAAACAAAATAAAAGGTTTGTTCTTTGATGTTCACCCCGTTCAATTCGCAAATTCGCCAGAAAAAGCAGTTGAGATTTCAAGAAGAGTAACTATTGCAAACAACTTGAACATGAAAAAGTATCTGTCAAAGAAACTTGCACTTGTCAAAAATATATTTTAAATTCAACGTTAAAAAATTGTCTTGGTAATAGAAATCTTTCGCTCACAAAAACAAAATTGAGAATATGTGAAGCAAACAATGAAGCCTTATGGAATTTTGTTCAGCTGCAAATTATTTATTTATTTATTCTTTATACAATCCTGTTTTTTAACGTGAAATATAAAATTATTTAATTTTGTTTTCTTTTTTTTTTTATTTCAATAAAATAAACAAAACATCGATACACATTAAAATGAAAAATTTAAACATCTTCTTTCAAGAAGGTCTTACTTTGACAAAAATCTTTAAAAAAAAGCTTCAAAAGTCCTTTAGGTAAAATTTTTAAACTTTCATTATTTTGATTTGCTATATAATTGATTTTTTTTTTGTTAATTAATACAATCTATTTTCATGCTTCACAAAAAAATATTTTTTTCTATTAATCTTTCTGCATTTCAATATAAAAAAATATAAATACAACAACTAAAATTAAGAAAGTATAAATAAAAATCATCAAAGTTGCCTCTTTGTCTCAAATTGGCAAAAACTATTATAATACAAAAATTAAATGAATATCTTCAAAAGAAAAGTAAATTGAGAAAAAAAAATCAAATTGAAAAAAAAAAATACTTTCCCTTTTTATACGCACACATTACATAAAATAAAATACAATTTCAACCAAAAATTGAATTAAGCATATTTCTAAGAAATATAATAAAATTGATTTGTTGCACCGACCTTTGGTGTTAAGTATATATTTAAAAAAAAAATTAAGAACTTATTATATACACACATTAAATATTTGATATATAAATTGACAATCCAACTACTAAGCAATACACGTATTTTAATTTATTTTTGTGTGATTTCTTGAATCGGAACCCAAGCCAAATGCAAACATATTTCAAGATAATTTTGTAAATTAACTTAAAATGTATGTTTTATTTAACTTTTAGATTTTTTCATTGTAAGAGATTACAAAAGTAAGGTTTACTATAATAATATTCGCAAAATACGTTTTTTTTTCATTTTTACAATTTATATCCCCAACCACAGGAAATAAGAACAGGGAGAAATAATCAGAAATAACATGAACATTTGGCATGTATGGTGTGCCAACCTGAACCATACTGATATCTGAATGATTTTAAGGAGTCCTTTCGAAGCTATTTCGAGAGATAAGTTAAATATTTGAGCCTTGTGACTTTATTTTACTACTTCCTATGAAGTTGCAAATTTGCACTGCTTTCACCTAGTGCGTATTGCCTCAATATTCACTTCTTTTTTGTACTGCATTTTGTTTAAAATCGAACAATTATAATAGCATGGAATTAATTTTCATATTTTTCAATTTACATTCCATCATTTGTAATATTTTTGTTGTTTAATATCCGAAAGAAACATTTTGGTGAATTTGTTCAAAAATCTCTGTCCCATACTGACTCCAAAATATTATAAAATTGTGTTGCTATGTATTACCAACCATTAAGTATTACCAATTATTAAGCAAATCAATGTCTGTGACCCTGTATTTAAGTTTTGAAATGTGGTTTTTCCGAAAAAATTTACTGCTTTTAAAATTTTACTTCAACTCCTTCTTTTATTTCTGAGGAAAACTAATATAAGCTAATAGACTAAGAGCTGGCAGCAAATTTTGTGGGTGAACGCATAACCAAAATATGAGTATGAGGGTTTGTAGGTGCATGCATCTTGATATCGAATACCAAAGTCTGGCATCAGGATTTTTTTGGCGCCCGTAGAAGGGACGAGCGATTGAAAATAGCGGTTTTTCCATTTGTTGTGTCAAGGGTACAATCACTTCATTTCATTTTTTAAAAATGGGAAGTGATGCTATGTCATTTTCCCTAAGTTCAAGGACTTTATTTTTAATGATCCAATTGATAATACTCAAGATATAACCATTTTAAGCACACTATATCGAGAGAAATTTGGAGATTTGAAAAAAAAATAATAATCAACAAAAAAAGTCTCCAAAATAAGGTCGATAAGGTTCGCTTCTTGAGTTCTATTAATCAGATCAATAAAAAGAAAATTTGTGGACAAAGGAAAAATGACCGAGCAACATTCCTCATTTGTAATAAATGAATTGAACTGGTGTGACTCATGACACCACAAATGGGAAAACCGCTATTTTCAATCTCTTGTCCCCACTACGGGCGCCAAAAAAATCCTGCCAGGATATAACCAAAGGGTTCTGGGTTCGTGTCCTGGTGGTACCCAACTTTTTTTATTTTTTCTTGTGAACAATAAAGTTAAAACGATATTATTAACATTAAATACTTATTCACAACAAATATTGCATTTTGCATCTACTAAAAATGTGATTAATAACGCACAAAACCAATTAATTATATTCATGAAATTAAAACCCTACAAATGTTTTTAATAAAATGAAATTTGTTGAACAACTTTGTCGATTGCTATCCATTTGAATCGGGTTATGTTCGGGTCAACAAATGTTGATTGGCTTTGTCGATCAACACGTCTACACTTACTCAACACTGTTGATCAACGATGTTGATCTACACAATTCGACATAATATGGGCGCGGCTTTAGTCTAAGGGACGGTCCACACTATGCCTATATTGAGCGAAACATTTCTCAGTTAGTTTTTTGTAGAACACGTAATTTCTTACATTTTTGTATATTTGGATTTTATGTAAAACAAAAAATGTTTTTAATACAGAATTACAAAGTTGCCAAAACCCAGCAAATAATTTCTTATGGGAAATTAGAATTTATACTGCGGCACAAAAAAATAAAGGCCTCTTGTAGAAGAATACAATGCAAGTATTGTTATCTTTAGAGGGGGGTCTAACTCCTCTCGTTCACGGAGGAGGAGCGATTTAGTTTAAACAAAATACTCAAAATGAAAAAAATTGTTAAAAAACAATGGCAATACTTACAATTACTTTTTTCACAGAAGCCACATTGATTTGATTTATGTGTCATTTGATTCAGCATCAGCCCCGGATCTATGGGGGGCAAACCGGGGCCTGTGCACCGGGCGGCAACTTACAGGGGCGCGAAATCCATGTGACTGAAAAAAGTTGGGCTTGCGACACTTAATGAAATTTAAAATTTATTGAGATGCGGCTATGGAATATCAAATTGTAGCTCTCTGCTAACTTTTAGCAGTTTTTTCTATCATTATTTCACCATTTAAGATAATTTTCAAAAAGAAATCTTAATACACACAAATGTAGGAAATCAGGTGCTCTACAAGAAACGTTTGGTAAAAAAAATTTCGTTCAGATGAACAAAAAGTGAGATAAACGCTAAAAATCATTTTTACAGTTTTTCGACAACAGTTTTTCATGGTATCGAAATTTAAAAGATATTTTAACCAACAAAATCAAACAAAAAATTTAACTCTTAGTACTAATAGGAGAGGAGAAAATTACATTTACCTTTAATTACATTAATATTTTTTTCGGTTAAATTCTGTATCAGCTATCACACATGTAAATTTCATTGCAATCGCTCAAGGAAGAACAGAGTTGCTTAATCTGGACATATTTTTGAAACATCCTATTTTGAAAATATTTTTGTCTGCTATAACTCTGTCTCAGCTATCACCTCTGTCAATTTATTGATATCGCTCAAAGAACAACGAAGTCCCGAGGATTTCAAAACTTTTTTTGAAACTTTGTTCTTCGAGACTTTATCTTGCGTAATTTTGGCTTTTCGAAATTTTTTCCTTTCGTAAAATTACATTTTTCTTTCTTATTTGAATGGTTCGTGAATGGATCTGCAATAGTTCTCCCATTATAAATTCGGGAACGAGCCATATTTTACAGATCCTTGCAGATTTGTCCTTTCGTAAAATTACATTTTTCTTTCTTATTTGAATGGTTCGTGAATGGATGTTCAATAGTTCTCCCATGATAAATTCGGGAACGAGCCATATTTTACAGATCCTTGCAGATTTGATGAATGAAAACGAATTTAACTAGGAACCAAAAAATAGATTGAATCAAAAATAAAATTCCCTTTTTCTGTGTATCGTCTTTGTTTCGGCATTGTCAATTTTTTTTCTATATTGAAAAGTTTCTGAATAGGTATGGACTACACATCCATTAAAAAGTATTATTCTCCCCAGTGACAAAAAATCCAAAGAAGTAGATATGTGTTTTTTTTTTTCATTTTTATCAAAAACGGCAGGGGCGCCAAAACCAAGTTTTGCCCCGGTTCAGAAAAATAGTAGATCCGGGGCTGTTCAGCATTTAAAACTACTTTAAAAACATGTGTCATATGAATAAGTTGTACCGAGGTTAAATTTTCTGGACTATCCTGAATTTGAACAACGGAAAGTTATCCATATCCAGGGCAGGTAATGCAGAATTACTCATTTGGTGTGAAATATCGGTCATTTTCAAAAAAGTCAAATGACTCAAATGATCGTTATTTTCTGAAGCAAATATTTGTATCTCAACTATGTATGTAATCGTTCTGCTTGAATATTTTTTGAAAGAACAACAACAACTTGTGTGTTTTACCACCAAGTATATAGGCTGGAGTTAAAGGTACTTCACGAGATGCACCTCGATCATCAGAGTCCTTTAGTGATGCTTAGTCTGGTTATGCTGGTATTAATTGAAATACTCTTTGCCGCTATCTGGGAGCGAACGAAAAAATATTCCACTTAGCAAACTGTCACAGTACACATATTAAAGGTAATGTCATAAGAGTTTTGATTTTTGTTCAGTTCTACGCATATATCAAAATTTGTGTCGAATGTCAATATTTGTAGTTGCTCTTACGTGTATTTAAGTCATCACGTTCACAGCCATTTTTTATTTCTTAGTCCCCTTTCACACGAAGTAACAAGTTGCTGGAGATTTTTTTGACGTTTTCTTTTAATCTCCTTAAAAATCTCTTGTACCCTTCACAAGAGGAAACAAATCTCCAGGCAATTTTTGAAATTTCCTTTGAAAGTGTATTGGTTGAACACACCTTAACCTAGATGTGAAAGGAAATGTCAACCAAATCTCTTCAAATCCTCGACCGGGGAGATTTTGCTCACTTCTCTTTCCTCCTGCCCTTCTCACCATGGAACTGAAAGTTGCTGGCAACTCAGTTTCCTCGTGTGAAAGGGAACTTACAATCTCAATTTTAATTTGTTGTTGTTTTTACGTGTGTTTTTGTCATCACATTCGCAGCCAATTTTTATTTCGGACACTTTCAGTTTTGATAAGCTGCGCAGTATAATACCTTAGATTTGTGTACTGTGGACTGTGGCAAACTGGAATCCATCTGCAAAAGCAATAAACTCTCTCTAGTTCAGGAAAATTATAAAAATTCCGTCAAAGCAGATGACGTCTTGAGTATTTCCTAAAAAGTACCTACATTTTAGCAACGTTACAGATATTGTAGCGATTATCAGACACATCTAACAAAGAAGTCCGGTTGTCAAACTGACTTACATGGTAACTAAGACAACTGTCCAGAGATTAGAAACTTAGAGAACATTGCGGTCGCAAAAAAACATGACGTGCTCCTGCTCAGCCATTTTCAAAAATAAAGAGATAATTTAATTGGAAAAGTAAGTTTCATTATTTTACCTAGAGAAACAATATGGGTATTCATGCAACCATTACCATTGGGGGATACATGGGGGGGGGGGGGCTAGTGGGGTCATGACATTGAGATTCTTAGACTACACATTGGCAATAAAGAAATTAATTTTTACTTTTGAATGCCATACCATGAATTTTGAAGAACGTGACCCCTCCCTGGCAAAAGTCTGGATCCGCTCTGCATGCACCAGCATAAATCGTCGTAAACATTGTAAGGTTTAAAACTTCGTAATTCTATCACAATTTGTATGGAAAATTTGACAGATTTACGAAGTTAAAAGACTTAACTTTACGACGACTTTACGCTGTTTACATTAATACCCTTAATTTGTTTGGGGGTGAAAGTGAGTAAATCAAGTTTTTGATCTAAAACTATAATTTTTTTTATTGAATTTGAAATTCTACATAGAAAAGATTACAAAAACTTTTTTTCATACGGTAAATACTCGTAGATTTAGAGAAAAACGTGCTAGAACTTCACGTTGTTCAAAAGTTAAGTCAAAAAATTTATCAAAATTGCATTAACAACAGTTTTTATACGATTTGTGTTTGGCCACATCTTATTATAAAAATAAGTTTTTGGGAAGCCCGAGGTAAGTTGAAAGCAAACATATTCAAAAATAGGGTTTCTTATTAAATTTCATTTCACAACAAAATTACGAAAAATTGCTTTTAGATACTAAAACTTTCTTTCAAAAATTAACTCATAACGTAGGTTTAATATCTCATCTTGAAAATATGGCGTATCAAAATTGTTCTTTTGATTTTGCACTGTAAAAGGGACAAAGTTTAGTTAATTTTGAATATCTTGAAAGCCGTTAACTAAGTTAAATTGTACTCAAAAAAGTCAAGACTATAATAGGTAATCTATTTTTCATAAGAGCAAAAGATTTGGAGAAAAACATGTACTTACGCTATACCAAAAATTGTTTTTGGAGTGAAATCTCTTTAATACCACCACTAAAGTATGCTGGAGTTAAGTTAGCAATAATCCCGGATGTAGTACTTAAACGTATGAACAATTATATATTTAACTGCCGTATTGCTGCGTACTGTTTTTTTCCGTGAAGTACTGCTTTCTCAGAAACTGAAACGACAGCCCTGTGGACTACTTCTGAGGCAGGCACGGTTATTTCGACTGCTGTGGGATATTCAAAGCAGCTGGCTCTTATAAGAATAATTAATATTCCTTTTCAAATGTTTAATTTATTTATGTATTATCTACAGGCTCTGCTTCAAATAGAATCTATGTATATATGTTTGCAAACGGGAAAAGGTTCCTATACAGTCATAAAATTTGTTATTATAAATATTTAAGTTAAATATTTCTCAAAGAAAAATTAAAAAAAATTATTACTTACATATATTTCGAAAATAATATTTTAAGTATAACAAAATTAAAAGTAAGTCTGGGCAAAATAAATCATTTATTACTTTAAACACTCAAAACTCGCTCAACTTTCCATACACAAAAAATAAGAACAACTATGTATATTAAACCTTACCATTGTTAATATTTTTATCTACGAATAACTTCTTTAATTTCAAATTATTCAACAACAAAAAAAATTAAAAATAAATGTGATGCATTTAAAATTTCTTTTCATTACAAAATCCTTGTATTAAGACTCTTTATAATTTTCAAAACAGAAAAATACATAAATCTTAAAACAAAAAACGAAAAATGAAAAAATACTTTCAAAATAAAATTGATAACGAATGATAATAGCTCTTAGACATATCAGTTTTTTAGATCTTAAGAACATGTTCTGGAAAAATATATATATATATATTGTATATGTAGGGAACTTAAACGTGATGTAAAGAAAAATTATATATATATACATATTTAAATATACGTATGTATATGAAACCTCTTTTCAAAAAAAAATAAAACATTTAGGTACCTAAAGTAAAACAAATGAAAAAAAAAATAAAAATAACGTAAATAATATTTACTTTTCTATGGTTGTAAAATAAAAAAAAACAAAAAAACAAAACGCATAAGCTATCGAGTTAATTAATAGTATATAATTATTCCTACTGAATTTCCAAGAAAGCAAAAAATAGCAAAACAAAATGGATACAAAATCTCTACTGTAACGAAAAATATCGCAAGTAAAAAAAACACAAAATACATGCATAAAATAATAAAATCTTTACCTTTGTATATGGTGTTCTACGATCAAAAGCAGAAAATAAAACAATGATTTTTTACTACGACTTTAGTGCAAACTCTTGTGCTAAAATAGTAATTAATAAAAATAAATATTTACAAAAATATACAATGAGGCCTATGCTCATCGTTAAACTATTTAACACTTGTACATAATAATTATTGTTTTTATCATATACATACATATAAATCAATGTAACCTCTTAGAAAATTTTATGTTTTATTAAATTTTCTGCTTAGTTTTTCCTGTTGTTATGAGTTAAATAGACATTTAAAAAGTTTATTTAAATTTAAATAAAAAAAAATAAAAATAAACGAGTGTTCTTATTCACAAGGCTGTTTTCTTACACATAAAACATTTTAATTTGAAATTTCTCTTGACAAAGCGTCTCATAAATGAAAATAGTTTTCCTTATTACCGCCAACGACATCCCTGTTTAGTATTTAAAAAAAACACTCATTATATTGTAAAGTGTGTAGGATCAATATGAATATTTTTTGTTAAGTAGACAACTGATGTGTTACTATATTCGATGTATGTATTAATTAAAACCACAAGAAATTATGTTAAAACAAATTACTAGAAGATATACCTACCTACAATAGAATGTACACAGAAGAAAAGAAAATTCAGGTGCTTAGTATTCATTGAAAACAAAAAAAAATCAAACCTTTAAAAACAAAACACCATTTTCAACTTTTAACAATACTTTTCAAAAAATAAAAAACAAAAAATAGAAATTTTTAGATGAAAAAAAAATAATGTAAATGTAAATTTAGTTTTTCTGTGATTAAATATAATATTAAAATAAAACAAAAAAAAATATAATCTACTATAAAACTCTCTTTTTCTACATCTAGCAATCTGGAGTGATGATGTAAATGTAATGGAGATGATGGTGTCTTTTCTTGAATTTTAAAATAAAACAAAAAAATATATATAAATGTGAAGAAAGTATTAATTATAATTATATTGTAAACTATTTATATATACATTGTAAATGTAAATACAAAAATGATTCCGCCGAAAAATAAAACAAAAATAAACAAGAGAATAATAGTTAATTTTACAATACAATATGGGTGTGTTGTCGGATTGTTTCTGGTAAAATTGTTCAATTTAGATAGGTTTGCTTGGTTTTGTGTGTATATCATTTGGATATTGTTTTTTATGGCAATACCATTTGATATACTACATAGAACCTGATGATTGCAAATGATATAAAAAAGATGAAAGAAAACCTTAAATTGATCTAATATTATTGAAACAAAATAAACTATAATAGACATTTTATGAAAAGGCAATATGCATTTATTAAAGTGTATTAAGGGGGATGGTTTAAGGTGTTTATTATGAAAAAAGAAATAAAAACAAGAGTAAGAGAAGGGGGAATTTTATCTCATTATAATATGCATGAATTTATATATGTAATATTGTAAAAAAACAAACAAAAGTCTTCAAGTGAAAATAAAAAAGAAATCTAATAATAAAAGGAAAACAAACTTTTTTTCTTATTTGCAAAGATTTTATTCAAATATCTATATTATCTCGGTATGTACCTATATGATTTTTAAAGAACTCTTTCAAAAATTTTATATATTTTTAGTAGCTGCTATAAACCCCTTTTGCTGGGCCACCGAAGTCTCCTTGCGTTATAAATAAAATGCCCGGTTGGGTCTGAAATACTAGCTCTTATATTTATTTATATTTATATTTATATTTATATTTATATTTATATTTATATTTATATTTATATTTATATTTATATTTATATTTATATTTATATTTATATTTATATTTATATTTATATTTATATTTATATTTATATTTATATTTATATTTATATTTATATTTATATTTATATTTATATTTATATTTATATTTATATTTATATTTATATTTATATTTATATTTATATTTATATTTATATTTATATTTATATTTATATTTATATTTATATTTATATTTATATTTATATTTATATTTATATTTATATTTATATTTATATTTATATTTATATTTATATTTATATTTATATTTATATTTATATTTATATTTATATTTATATTTATATTTATATTTATATTTATATTTATATTTATATTTATATTTATATTTATATTTATATTTATATTTATATTTATATTTATATTTATATTTATATTTATATTTATATTTATATTTATATTTATATTTATATTTATATTTATATTTATATTTATATTTATATTTATATTTATATTTATATTTATATTTATATTTATATTTATATTAATATTTATATTTATATTTATATTTATATTTATATTTATATTTATATTTATATTTATATTTATATTTATATTTATATTTATATTTATATTTATATTTATATTTATATTTATAGCAATTTTCGAGTTTTTATCATTTTTTTTTGTGTTCTTGTTGTTTTTTTTCGTGCCACCCTGACTGTCCCTGCTTAAAACTAAACACCTAAACCTATGTAAGTCGCCCATGGCATAGAAAAATGCAAAGTCAACTTTTATATAACTGAAGGAACTTCATTCTCATGTTTTAACCACCAGGGCTGGGTTCTCCTGCCTTACCCTATCCTTTCGGTCCTGATCGGACCCAGTCCTACTGAACCGAAGGCGCTCAGCTCCATCTTGTGCGAGAATGTCTCGACGTGGTAGATTAGCGGAATCACCGCTCTTTCCTGAATCAGCCCTCGACTGTCTAGATCTCTAGACAGAGGAATGCATCCCTTAGACACACACTTTCGCAGTATTCGTGGAAAGTCCCAAAAATAAAGCTAAGTCCCAAAAATTAAGCTGTTTGTTGAAGCCATCACTTTTTAATGTGACCTCGAATAAGCTTTAACAAAAAATTATCTATTCTGTTTATGTTGGCGCCGTTGTATTAGAGCCTGATTGGAATAATATCATGTGTACTCTGACTCTGGTGTTCTGTGTAATCCAAGGCAGCATCCCACGAGCCCGGGATATATTAAACATCCCGATGGATCGTGGTCGAACTCGAGCCAAGAAACACTTGAACTCTTTATAGAAACGCATTTTCCTGACTGTAAGAGCCCTGAGGACTCAGGTTATAAACAACCAGACCCCTTAGAAGCTCTACAACATGCACCAGAATTGGATCAGGTTATCACAGAGCAGAAGATTATGTGGGCAATAAACTCGTTCAAACCCTTTAAATCAGCTGAACCAGACGAGATAATTCCGGCATTTCTTCAACATGCTCTACAGATAATCACCCCATGGCTTAGGGTAGTCTTCAAAAGTTGTGTTAAACTTAGATACGTCCCTACCAGCTGGAGAAAGGTTAAAGTTGTCTTTATTCCAAAAGCTGGGAAACCGACACACTCGACTGCAAAAGAATACAGACCAATAAGTCTCTCTTCGTTCCTCCTCAAGACACTGGATAGAATTATTGATCTGCATGTTAGAGACCTTCTCAACCCAAACATTTTGTGCAACTACCAATACGCTTACCTTAAAGGTAAGTCAGTGGAGACTGCGTTGCATGAAGTCGTTTCACAAATTGAGAAAAGTCTCGAGCACAAAGAGCATACCCTGGCAGCATTTTTGGACATTGAGGGAGCGTTTAACAACGTAAAAACGGAGTCCATTAAATCTGCTCTGGAAGAGGTTGGAGTTGAGCCTGCCATTGTAGACTGGATTTATACCATGCTCAATGGCAGAATCATAGACTCGTGACTTAGGGATACTAATACTATTGTTGAGAAAACAGTTACAAGAGGCACGCCACAAGGAGGGGTAATTTCGCCTCTCCTTTGGATCCTAGTTGATAATAAAATTCTTACAAGATTTAGAAATAAGGGCATTAAAATTGTGGCCTATGCAGACGACATAGGAATTTTGATATCGGGTAAGTATCTTAACACCATCAAAGATATTATGGAATCCGCACTTAAAGAACTATCTTCTTGGGCAACACAAAACGGTCTAGGGGTTAACCCTACAAAAACCGAACTAGTTCTGTTCACGAATAAAAAGAAATTAGGGGATTTTACTCCTCCCAGACTGAATGACATTCCTCTGAAACTCTCCAAGGAAGCTAAATATCTTGGAGTTATTCTTGATTCCAAGCTAACATGGAAACGTAACACAGAGGAAAGAATGAAAAAAGCACTATGCGCTTTCTACACATGCAAAAAGACCTTTGGTACACGGTGGGGTATGCGACCGCAGGTTATCCAGTGGATGTACATGACGATAGTTCGACCCATACTTACCTGGTTCTATAGTGTGGTGGAAGGCTGTTGATAAGGTAAGCTATCTCAAAAACCTAAATAAGGTACAGAGACTAGCCTGTATAGGAATAACGGGGACACAGAGGTCTACACCACAGGCAGGGTTGGAAATTATTTTAAATCTTCCAGCCCTAGACGAGTACACTAGATGCACAGCAGCCAAAAGCACATTTCGACTCAAAGAACTGGGCTCTTGGAAGCACAGCACCTATGGTCATGGGTCTATCCTACGAAGGTATGGCACAGTGGCTGGACTTGATGTGAAGACTGATTATATTCCACCTTTAATGGATATTAACAAACACTTCTCTATTTCAATACCCGAAAGACATGGATGGGAACCCAACTCACTAATTAGTGAACAGGGTATCCCCTTCTATACTGACGGGTCAAAAATGGAAGAAGGAACAGGTGCGGGGGTGTTCTGTGAGGCCCTTAATATTAGAGAATCATATAAACTCCCAGATGAGTGTAGTGTCTTTCAGGCTGAGATTTATGCTATTCATAAAGCGGCAGAATTGGTACACAAGAAAAAACTGATCTCGTCGGAGATCACTTTTTTCGTGGACAGCCAAGCTGCGATGAAAGCAATAGCCAGTGAGACCATAAGATCCAAAACAGTGGCAAAATGTCGAGGCATACTGAACAAAATTTGCAACACTAACCGAGTCAAACTCTGCTGGGTTCCTGGGCATAGCAATATAGAAGGGAATGATATAGCAGATGAACTAGCAAGGAAGGGGTCATTGTCAAATGGAAACAGTAGTAGCCAATTAGACACGGGACTAGACATCCCGATCGGCGTAATTAAAACGAAAATGGACCTTATAACGAAAGAGCAAATCAATAAATCCTGGATTACCAGGAACGATTGCGCTATCTCTAGAAGTTTATAGCCTAGAATTAATGAAAAGGAAACTCAGTATATTCTATCGCTGAGTAAAAAGAACATTAGAATCTTGATAGGTGTACTAACGGGTCACTGCGCCATTGGCACAATGGCCACCAGATTGGGTGTACTCGCACCCGACTGTTGTAGGAGCTGTCAGGATGTAGAAGAAATAGAAACCATTAATGCAATTGTCCAAACCTCCAAACAAGCCGCCTCCTTTACTTGGAAAACAGGTTTGTTGGAGAACTGGACGATCTAGCGCAGGTCTCAATGGTAAATATGAGGAAATTCATAGACAGCACAGGCTGGTTCGTAAATGAGCCAGTCTACCTGAATCATTAGCTTAGGAGCATCTCTGGTTTCTTATTGTAAGGGGATGACAATGGACCGACAGGCCCCCGTGTACGCAACAGCCCTGTGCTGTGCACACCCCTCCTAACCTAACCTTACCTAAGGCAGCATCTAAGACACTGCCTCAAAACTTTTCCATTTGGACATCCACAGGCAATCATAGGCTTGTAGCAAATCACCTTTTCCCTCCTGTCAAGCTAGGTGCTACGAAACAGCCGTTTCGTCAATCCGAAAGCTCCCCTAGCCCTGGTCAGAGCAGCATTTATATGTATGGTGAAATACAAATACTGATGCATCCAAATGCCAAGGTACTTTACTACACTTTTACTCGTCAGTCCATTTGGCCCTACGATCACCACAGCTTGCACCAGTTCTTTCTCGTATCCCTTGAGGGTCCACTCGGCGGAGTTTCTGATTATCCAGTATATTTAGTAAAAGCTCCTATGGGAATTTAACAAAACGTTGGGGAAGACATTTTTTTCTTGCTATCGTTAGAGTATAAATATAAAGCTTAAATCCAAGTTTTCGACCATCAACCCTTTGCAGGGCTTCCGCCATAATGGTTTAAAGAGTGAACTCGGTTTTGGCTAAATTGATTTTTTTTTTTAATTTTAGAAAATTACAAGGAAATAAAAACTTCATCGTTAAATGAGCTTTTTTCTTAATAATCACGAAACAGTGATTTTTGACCAACAAAAATTTAATTTAACTAACTGCAACTTTTTTTTATTTGTTTAAACAAAAAAATTTGTTGATAATGTGGTAGCCAATGTTATTGTGAATAAAAACATATTTAATTTTTTTCTGTCTGAATACTGGAACCGAGATATTCACAAAAGACCAAAAAATGGCAAGAAACACATTTTTACAAATAACTTTGGTAAAAAAAGTTGTTAGGTGGTGCAAATTTAGGTTAATGCCTTTAACATAAGCCCCTATCGATCCATGAAAAAAAAGACCATACCTCTGCTCGCAAGGTCGCTGACGCAATGACGCTTTGACTGAACTAAAACGGATGGAGGTAGAAAGATGTTTTCTCTGTGTTCAATAGATTATGCAATTAATAGATGGCTAAGAAATAATTTGCAATAAATCAGAATGACATTTGTTTTTAGAAAATTTTATATTTTTGGAAAGGTAAGAAAAAATGATTTTACCCATGTTTGAGGAATTTTTGATTGATGAGTTAGTTTTTGGAGCAATATTTGTTTGAACATCGCAATTTTTCGAGATCAATTTTTTCAAGTACTTATTTGATTTTTATATTTTTAACGGGTGGGTTGAAAAATCGGAATGATTAGCAATGATGTGGACTTTCAATCTTTATTTTTGATTAATCGATTCATCACATAATATTGAGCGCAGAGAAGTCACATTAATTTTTTTTAGATAGCAGCTTATACGAGTTAAAGTGCAAGCATTTGTATTAATTTAAGTTTTCAAGTACAGTCGAGTCCCTCTAAGTTGAAGTCCCTCTATTTTTGCATTCCCTTCAATTTTCCATACAAAAACTAACACTAAGTCGAAATTCCATCCAACTCGAATGTATTCATTCGATTCTTGGTCTATGTTCACCCCCTTTAAGTCAAATTTTGGAATTTTTCTTCTGTGAAAAAAAAAGGCGCGGGGTGAAAAGCCCAGAAGCCAAAAGTCCATAATGGAATTTTGACCCACTTGGGTGGGTTAAAAGTCCATAAATGCATTATGGACTTTTAACCCACCCAAGTGAGCTAAAACTCCAGAAGAAAGTGGGTCGTAAGTTCGTAAATTTTTTAAGGAAAAGTCCATACTTTAGCCAAAAAACAAATTATTTCAAAATTTCAGAAAAAAAATAATGAATATCAATTAAAAAAGAAACAAGAAAATTTACAGATTCATAATTAAAGGTTCAAAAACATTTACAAGAAAACTTTTGTGCTATTTGTCACAATTTGCCTGCAAAATGGACATAACACAATTGAATAATTACATTTTGTTTAGGGTTTGGGAAAATTGAAAAATATGATTTAAAAAAAATTACTTGATATTTTTATACAATAATATTGAGTTTTGAGAAAACGACATTACTATGTTTTTGAATATGTTTTTTTGGGAAATTATAATTTTCGAAAAATTTAATTAGCGCGCGCGTTTTTATAATTTTGCTAACTGAACTTTTAAAACAAATTTTCAAAAAAGTAAGTTCAATAAGTCACTTAGATATTTTTAAAGAAATATAATTTTCGAATCGAAGTTTTGTGATACTCGGAATTACCCGTTCAGGTTCAGGTGTAAGTTAATCTTGGTTGGAAAGCAAAACAAGACAGTAACTCCCCGTTCCATCCTACTTTCTAGATTTGAGGATCATTGAAAATGTTGGGTTGGCTGTTGGCAATTCAAATTTCACAAAAATTATTTCGAAAAATATTAAAATTCCGTGTATCACAAAACTTCGATTCGAAAATTATATCTCTTACTCTTTTGAAAATTTATTTTAAAAGTTAAGCTAATTTAATTTTTCGAAAATTTAAATTTTTCAAAAAACATATCCAAAAACATAGTAGGTAATGTCGTTTTCTCAAAATTCAATTTTTCAATTTTCCCAAACCCTAAACAAAAAAAAATTACATGTAATAAATTAATACAAAAAATTATCAATTGCTTCCACTCGCCTATGGAAACACTGAAATAAACTTTAAATATTGGAGCTGAAGAACCTTAGAAAAACCGTATTGTTTGTTTTTCAACATCTTAAGATAATTATTATTTATTTATGTAAATACATAATTATATATATTTTAAAATATTTTTTTATTTAAGCTGCAGTAATATCACCACCCATTGAAAAGAGTGCAAGAAAAATATGTAATACTCATTTTAGTAAACAGAAAAGCAAATATGAAAGCTTTTACATAAGTATGGACTTTTGGCTCACCTTAGAGGTCCAAAATTCCATAAACGATGGCCCAGTAGTGCATAAGAATTTTTCTGGATTTTTTACCCACTTGAGTGGGTTAAAAGTCCATAATGCATTTATGGACTTTTAACCCACCCAAGTGAGTAAAAAGTCCATTATGGACTTTTGGCTTCTGGACTTTTAACCCTGCGCCAAAAAAAAACAATCAAAAAAGAAATACACCCTCTCAAAACTTGTGTTCTTGTATAAACATCAAGCACATACACTCGCATGCTCTGACTCTCTATTTATGTGTTTAGTTCTTATGTTCAGTGTTGCCATAATCTCAAATTTCATTATGCTAGATTTCAAATTTCATAATGCTAAATCGCATGGGAGCTCAAAAAAAAAAACAGAATGCTAGATTTCAAAACCTATTTAAAAAAAGTTTCAAACCGCACCTATATCTACGTTAATTAATAATGAAAATTTACCAGAGCTTAAAAAAAAAATTCAAGTGACGCAATGAACTGCTGCATTAACGTATGCACGCCTATTCATTGGCCCACCGAGGTCCACCATCGCCTGATGATTATTAAATTTTAAATTCTTAGGTAAGCTAATTTTATTAGTAGTACCTCGTGGCATGATGGTTAGTGCGTAGGACTGTCTTGCCGAAGGTGTTCGATTCCCAGCCGTACCACCTAAAAATAGGAATGTTTTATCCAAGGTACTGCCTCTTGCGAGGAACTCACAAATCCTCCAAGAGTATACTTGTCATGAATAAATGCTGCTCATTTAGCCATTCGGACTCGGCTCAAAAACTGTAGGTCCTATCCATTCCTGCCAACAACACGCACACAGGAATGATTGAGAGTTGTAAGTCACTAGGCCCTAGTTCGAGCTGTTGCGCCACCCAATTTATTTATTTTCTTAAGCTAATTTTATAACTGCTGATGTCATACATATTACATAAAAGAATACATAGAAAAGATTTGTAAATGAAGATACAGTCCGTAACATTTGAATAGCATCACTTATATTTTCATTAAAATCAACTGTTTTTGGCACTTTTTTCAATGGAAGCACACGGAATTGTATATTGTGTCACAAGATCAAATAGCCTTTCTGAGATTAAGTTAAGTTTTAACTGATTTCTAGAAGCTGGTGATATTTTTTGAGGTTATTTGGTTTGATGTTACTAAAATTAACGTTTTTTTGTTTTACATTAGTATAGCCTCACTTTGCATTTTTGCCATTTTAAGCGAAAATTTGCCAGTTTTACTACTCTAAAATATATTGGAAAGTGGAAAGACCATGATGGTTTGTGATTTTTTTAATTTTATTTTTGGAAATAAACAGGAAAAAATCACTAACTGTACCAAAATACGATAAAATTGAGTTCAACAAGGATAAATTACTTTCTTATCGCTTTTAAGCTCAGAAAGTTTATTTGAAATCCAAAATTGGTTATTCAATAAT
Source organism: Dasysyrphus tricinctus (assembly GCA_963921185.1). Taxonomy (NCBI): domain Eukaryota; kingdom Metazoa; phylum Arthropoda; class Insecta; order Diptera; family Syrphidae; genus Dasysyrphus; species Dasysyrphus tricinctus. The sequence goes on from OY992530.1 coordinate 13,239,360, forward strand.
TAAAAGATCCATTTTTATATTGAATGGTTGCACGCCCGTTATTCTATCATACCAGACAAGCAGAAAATCTCTATAGTTAAATGACCAACTACACTGACTTTCTGAACAAGGTAAGATAGAAAACTGGGTTAGAAGTGAGCTAAATGACTATAATCCAGGTTATTAAAAGTGTTGAACACCAGAATAGCCTAAAATTAACAAAATAAACTTCCATTAAGCATAGGATGCTTCATCTACATCTTCTTAATTTACAACATACCACATCACATGAAATACTGATACCATCAGCATCCAACTCATCAATTGGCAAAAAAAATATTTTCAGGTGAACAAAAATTCAACTTTTGGACGCAGAAGGCAGGTTAAATACTATTGTCACTTGTTAAGAAAGGAAAAGCTGATTTTACATTTTCATCAAAGCTAAGAGAGACAAATTATGGTATTCGGTGCAGTCTCGCTTTATATCATAACTAGTTTAGTTTTCCTAAACTGTAACTAACAATGAGATTCTACATCACCGTATTGGAAACATCCTTGCGGCAGTTTAAGGATATTTTTGGACCACTGCCCATTGTGATTCAGCAGAACCATGGTCCGATTCATTAAGCAGGTGTAAGTTAATCTTGGTTAGAAAGCAAAACAAGACAGTAACTCCCCGTTCCATCCTACTTTCTAGATTTGAGGATCATTGAAAATGTTGGGTTGGCAATAAAATAAAGCCTTATGTAGATGAGAAGCAGAACTCAAGTAAATAAGAGCAAACTGTCCTAGAGTAGCATTTCATCAGACGTATTGAAATCTGTGTACCATTCTTTAAAGAATCGCATTTTTGAGGTAATTAAAATAATGGAAGCAATAAATAGCACTAATATAATTTGTTCAAATGCAAAAAGTAAATAAAAAGTTTTTCCTTAAAAAAAATTAATCGATAAGTTACTATTTTAACTGCTATAAACACGGTGAGGCTATTCTAATGTTACAAAAAAAAAACTTTATTTTAGTGACAGTAAACCAAATTAGCTGAATAAAACTCTACTAGATTGTAGAAATCAGTTAACTTAATCTCAGGAAGGATATCTCATCTTATGACTGAATACACAATTCCGTAGGTTTACATTAAAAAAGTGCCGAAAATAGTTAATTTTGATAATAAATATAAAGTGAGGCTATCCAAATGTTACGGACTATATAAACTCGGAGCAGCTGGAAGATTTACCTGTGCAGTTACAAGAACCTAATCTTTTTTTGTAAGGAGATTTTGACGCACGAATAAAAAGTGATATTGTAACGACAAAAACTAACGAGTAAAACTTAAAAATGAAAGTATAGAGCAGAGGTAGCGAGTAGAATTAACAAGAAAAAGAAATGATTCGTGTTCGTGTTTGTCTCCGACCTGTGTAGGATTTAAAAAAAAGAAAAAATTGATTTAAAAATATTAATATAATTTTTTTGTTTATTTTAGAAACAATGTAACAATTACACGACCTTAAAAAAAATCAATTTATTAATTAATTATTGTTCTCCATCTTCGGGCGTTTTTTGTAGTTCTAGTCTCTTGCCTAGTTTTAGAATCTAGTCCAGAGAAACGGCCCGATGATGGAGAACACTCCGAAATGTGTCGCGTGAAAAAATTTTAATTTATTTTTTTTTTTTAACGTTGTGATAATTGTTACATTTTTTATAAAATTAACAAATAAAACTATGTATTTTTATATTTTTAAATCAATTTTTTAAGTAACGAGTAAATGTAAAGAATAAAAGTAATCACAAAAAGTGACGAGTTAAAATAACGAGTGAAAGTAACGAGTATAAGAACAAGTAAAAGTAACGAATTAAAGTGGCGAGTAAAAAGTAATTCATTGAAAAACTGCGGCTATTTTCCTTCTTTTCATTTTTGAAAACAGATGTTTTTCTTTATAAACCTTTGGACCTAACCAATGAATGAATCTTGAATTTTTGTTCGCAGTTACATAAAGTTCCAAAAAAATGGGTTCAGAATCAAGAAATCGCACTTCCACTGATTGAAAAAAATATCACAAATTTTAGGCAAATCAAAACATTCGTTGCAGAATATTGTAATGACTTTCACATTGGAACGACTCACAACATAGACTCACAACAATAGAGTTTATAGCCGCAGTGCAAACATACCACTTAGCCATAATTATAGTGACTCTCAAATTAAAGGAGCGCCATCTGCCGGATTATAGCAGAAAACCAGCTGTCAAATAAAAGCTTTTGGAAGGGAAATTATTGGGAAATTTCCTCTATGGAATGCTCTGGAAGCAGAGACCAGAAACTTTTACTAAATTCCAGAGTTTGTCAAACAAGTATAAAAGGCACATGTTTGACCGGCAGCGACACAGTTTGTTTTTAATTGTGAATGAATAAAGTTGGCTGTAATAAAAGTAAAAAGTAAAGTTGGTGAATTAATTTCAGTGGTGAATAATAAATTGTTTTGTTTGTAGTAAGAAAAAGTAAAGTGTTTTATTTTGTGAAATAAATAAGTGGACGTTTTGAATAAAGTAAATTAGTTTTATAAACGAACCAGAGATAATATTATAATATTATACTTTGATATAAAGTCAATTGAACTCCAAAAACTTTGATGAGCTTTGCAAATAGTAAATGAAAGTCATCAACGTTTACTTTAACTGTAACGTTTTGTTCTTGGTTCGTGTGAGTACTTTATTAATCTCTTATCTGCAGCTGCTATCAGGTCCAAATTCCAATAAATAAAAATGGTTGCGTGTTTTAGTTGCGGTTTTGTTGATTGGTACAATGTTAATAGAGATCCATAGGAAAGAAAACTATCGAAAAGACACACGTACAAAAAATTGGAACGACATTTTAAATATGAATTGATGTTGTGTGTAGTATTTATCTCAATGAAAACTTCCGAACACATTTCGGGTCCTGTATATCTCTGGGGCCATTATATCTCAGCGGCCCCTATATCTCAGGGGCCCCTATATCTCAAGGGCCCCATATAATTAACACGGCTGTTAAAGCGTTATAGCTACGTTCGTGGTTCTCATGATGGTATCTTCATTCCAGTGAACAGCGACAGTTAACACAATGGTGGTTACCACTCATATTGTCACACCAATTTTTAATAAAAATATACCTAATAATAAATAAAATAACGTAAACATTCGGATCGGTGCCCGCCGTTATAAAAAAAAGTAAGTATTAGCCACAGTACACAAATCTAGAGAAGTATCTTACGCAGGTTGTCAAAATGTCAACAGTTAGAAATTGCTATTTGAGAGCTCTTTGAATAACACGTAAGCACAACAAAAACTTGACATTTGACAAGTTAACGGCCCTATGGATGAGCCATTTTCACCTGTTTTAATAGATGATATGGGGGAACTTTCAAGTAACTTTTAAAGACATAATAGCCGTTTTCCTTTGGAGGTGGCAAAGTACTTATGAGTAGATGAAAACCCTAATCTAGTACTACCAACTGCACATGCTCTCATGCGCGAGTAGATACATTTTACATGGGAAAGCAGTTTCATGTGTTCCAGTGAAAAAAGCTGGCAAAGTACTTGCAAGTACTTCGCCACCTCCAAAGGAAAACGCCTAATATTTGCTATCGAAAATTAATGCCATTTTTACCCATATAGGAACAGATTAATTACGTTTTGTCAAAAGTCTGTACCTGGGCGGGGAAATGTGGACTCTCGGTAAACCCACAAAAAACCGAACTGGTTCTTTTTACTAACAAAAGGAAAATACCAGAATTTGTCCTACCATCAATAGAAGGAACCCAACTTAGACTATCAGATCATGCCAAATATTTAGGCGTAATTCTTGACAAAAAGCTAAACTGGGGTATGAACATCAAAGAAAGAGCCAAGAAGGCCATGATCGCTTTTTACTCCTGCAACAGGATCTTTGGTAAGACCTGGGGTCCAAGCCCTAAAATCATAATGTGGATGTACACGGCCATTATAAGACCGATCCTCACATATGGTAGCCTGGTTTGGTGGAGCGCGATGGATAAAGAATGTAATTATAAAACGCTTAACAAAGTTCAAAGACTAGCGTGCATAGGAATCACAGGGGCAATGAGGTCCACTCCCACTGCGGGAATGGAAGCCATACTCAATCTAAGACCCCTAGATCTATTCGTACAAGAAACTGCAGCCTATGGTGCTCTAAGATTAAGCCAGACCGATAGCTGGAAAAAGAACTCTGTAGGTCATGCACAAATTATGAACAAATTTACGGAGGGGTATGTATGCACAGACTACACAACACCCCGTACAAATTTTGAAAAACCGTTTTCTGTATCCATCCCCACAAGAGAAGAATGGGAAGCTGGTTTACAACAATCAGATACACCGATGGTAGAAATTTACACAGACGGATCAAAGATGGATACGAGAGTAGGTGCTGGTTTCTTTTCAGAATCCCTTAATTTAGCGAACTCTTATAGACTCCCTGATTATAGCAGTGTCTTCCAAGCGGAGGTTCTTGCAGTGATTAAGGCTGCTGAACAGATCTCAATGTTGGCGATACCACGGGCTGATATCACCTTTTACATTGATAGCCAGGCAGCGATTAAAGCTATCTCTGCAACAGAAATAAAATCCAAGCTGGTTTCATGCTGTCGCGAAGAGCTAAAGATTCTTGCCACACAGCACAACATCAGACTCTGCTGGGTTCCTGGGCACTGTGGAATTCTGGGAAATGAAAAAGCAGATGAACTGGCAAGGACTGGTTCATCGTTAGATCAAAGCCTAACGGACTCCGGTGTTAAAATTCCATCCTGTGCCATTAAACAGACAATTGGTAAGAAGATAGTGGAACTTACCAATGACAGATGGAACTCACTCGCAACTTGTACCACTACAAAGAATTTGTGGCCTAGCTACAATAAGAAAAAAACGCACCATGTCATAAACCTGAAAAAGAGATCCCTGAATCTTTTAATAGGAATTATCACGGGACATAATCTCTTAGGTTACCACAAGAAAAAGATGAGACTAAGTACTGAAGACCTATGCAGAGGTTGCGGTGACGTAGAATTAGAGGAAGACACCCTTCACTTCCTAGGTCAATGTCCGGCACTATGCAATATAAGGAAAAAATATTTGGGTAGCTATTTCAAAACTTCAATGATCTAGCAGAAATCTCGAAGTCAACAGGAAATAACATCTCAAGTTTAATGAACTTCATCAACGCCTCTAAATGGTTCGATGCTCCATAGGATTTCATAGGTTATATTTTTAAAGGGATGGTCCAATCCATCAGGGTACCACAATGGATCAACATTGATCTAAGTGTGACGGGAACAAGATCCACCGTCAGCCCATCAACCTAACCTAACCTAACCTACCCATATAGGTACGTAATATCTGAATCGACGCTGGTTTTTTTTACATTTTCCTGCCAAATGAAAATATATGTGCCTTCTGTTTCTGTAATCTGCGGAACTATCACATGGTCCTCATAATGGCTCTATCTATTGAATATGTAATTTTAAACTTTAATTTCTTCTCAATATCAAAAATAATTATAATACTTTGCATACTTTTGCAAAAAAGTGGCATCACCATTGTATATCCAATCTATAGTATTCTCATGAAACATGATTTTTTAGGTAGACAAGAATTTATATACAATGGCATCACTCGATTCGAGAAAAAGCTCTATTAAACTACTGAATAAGTTCAAAAGCATCATTATGCAAAAACCGCACACAACAACCAACTTAAGCTTCAAACCAGATGAGCTTTAGGTTCTAGAAAAAAAGCAAACTTTCTTTTGGACAATGGCAACTTTAAAATGCACAACTGTTTGAAAGGCTATACAGGAATAGCTTTCGATTTCTAACCCCTTGTCTTTTGTATACCACATATACAATCAAAACAAAACCACCCCGGAAACTTTGATTGGTGTATGTGTGACATGGACATGGAATGAAACAAAAATGAAAACATATCCTTCGTCATACCGATAGCACACTAGTGAAAGCTGCTTTTGGATAGGGAACCATTCCTTTGCCCAGCACGGATATAGTTCAGTGTGTTGCCAACCATCCCTTCATATATATCTTCAAGAGGACTTTCGCTTGGTGTCGGAACTTACATTTTTTACTTTTACTTTTTATAAGATTCATTTTTAATCTCAAGTAATTTAATACAGTGTGTGATAGTGGGGCTATTTCGGAAACAACTTTGACTTAACTTTTCATCAAACAATAATTGTCCTTTATTTGAATTATCTTCGCAACGCGTTCTCGACGGATTTCGACAATTTTGCAGCTGTATTCTTGAAAGTGTTCCCAGACTACTTTCACTTTCCGATTTTGCTCGTGGAAGGTCATAAACGGCTTCAAAATTAACTACTCAAAGTATCATCATAACGCTATGTCCTTATCGGCCATAGCAAAGGTAAGTTTTAATTTAAAGCGTCATCATCTGTCTGTCCGTCGTCTGCACTTTGTTATAGCTGAAATATACTATATTAGCAGCAGCAAGGAGGTACTGGGACGCAGTGATATTTATTTAAATTTAATGTGTGAATAAGTACATATAATCGAAGAAGAAACGTGTATGTATGTGCATAGAAATATACCTCTACCTACCTCTACCTCTACCTCTAGATGGATTGCTTATGGAACAGGAATAGGGATTCTCACAAGGATAACACATCTGGCGCATGCGCTATATTCGCGAATTTTGACATGACCAACGGCAATGACAACCAAAGCCGGCATTTTTTTTTTTTATTATTTCGTTTCTTTTCTGTTGTTCCTTATTTTATTACTCTGTGTGTTGTTGTGCTTTTTGTGCACAAGGATGATGTCCTTGACGCCTTGCTATGAGTTTGTCCAAATTTTTCGGGGTTATTAACCTTTCTGTGAGCCAAATAGGTGCCTCGTGCCTCGCTCCTACTTTTAGCTTTTTAAATTATTGAAATCTGTAGAAGTTCATTCGCCTTTGTCTCTATATGTATCTTTCTCAATATTATGTATGTAAGTATATAAAAGTATATTTACATTGCGGAAGAATAGGCATGGGTAGGGAATGTATCTATGTACCTACTTCCTTAGATATTAAATAATTTGGATCAAAGAAATGAAAAGTATATATACCAACATATAAAATACGCAGGTTTCCGTAGGTACCTATACAATACTGTTCAAGTTGAACTCTAGATTTGAGGTGAATGACCCGATGGTTGATATGTACCTATACTAGGTATAGATGTGGATATCGGTACCTATATTAATTTTGATGAAGGTGTAGGAGCTTATGGGTTTATCTCTAAAGCCTTGTGCAAGAAATGAAGTCTTATAAATATTTTTCTGTTATATGGAGCTATGAGAAGCAGTGACCTAAGTGACGTTTTTTTTTTAGTGTGAGATAGGTCGCTCTGGCACAACACCGTTTGATTTAATTGACCTAGGAATAAATAATACCTACTATGGTTTTAAATTAATTACATTGCCTACCTATGTACATTATTACATTTTGACTTTTATGAATACCTCTACCTTTGAACATTATGCCTGTACTTATGAGTTTTTCTTGACACCCTCCAATAATTATTGTTGTTTCAAATGCCTTTTAGTACGAGAGCTACCAACGTCAAAAAAGAAGTAATTTTAATGTACAGTCACTCACAAAATTATTCGGAAAAAAAAGTTTTTTTATTTAAACATGAGTTTTTTTTTGTCTCTTATTATTCCTTGTTCTGTTATTGTTGTTTTTCTGTTATCTACATTCCTCTTTGTTTCATCTTGTTATATGCTCATTTTAATATGGGAAACAAGAAAATTTAATGGCGCGAGATTCTACCTGCCGTTACTTTTTTTATAATTTCCACAGAGAAAGAAAAATCATTATATAGATTTGATATAGATTTATTCCGAATATTTTTGGGAGTGACCGTTATGTTCTCTCTTGCTCCCTAGATTCGCGTGAAGGCAGTCTAGCTGGTGAGAACCAGTCTTTATTTATGTTTATTAAATTTATTGTTAGTATCTAACCAAAAGAAGACTTCACGTCACATTTCCAATTTTCTGTTTACGAAATTATTTTATACTTTTTCACTTTTTGATGAAATTACCGATTTAATGGCTAGAACGCAGCATTTTTCATGCAGCAAGAACATGTCATTGACCAAGTCTGCAGTTAGAACAATATCCGATTCCAATATCCAAACAAAAATTACAAAATTATGAAAATACCTATTAAATTGACAAGATTTAATTTAAAGTGAAGCAACATTTAAAATTTTGTTAAAATCTTTTCAATATCTTTGCTACTCTCCGAGATAGATAGATTTTTTCACGGGTTTTCATTATTTTTGAGGTTATGTAACCACTTTATATAATTTGTATTCAACAAAATTTGTAATGTTTCCTAAAAATACTTCTTCTCTTATTCTAAATTCAGTTTAAACTTTTACTTATACATTTTATATACTCTGAGAAATCCCTTCTTGAAATGTAATTGTTTTTTTTTTTTTTTTATAAATTCATTTTTATTTTTCCATTTTCTTAAAACTATCTTAAAGCTAGACAAAAATTCATAAAAACTAGCCGACTTATCAATATCTTATAACTAACTTACTGGCCCCATTCGGGCGCTATAAGTTAAACTAATAACTTAATGCTAATGCCTTTCGGCTTAAGAACTATCTTAAAATTAAAACTAGAATTCATTTTCGTTTTATTTTTCACCAAGAAGAATTGAAAAAAAACTTGGTAGGTATCTTTATCTTTATTTTGGTTTTATATAAAACTTACAAAGTAAATAAAACTAAATTAAAACTAATTAAAACTAATTATAACTAATTAAAACTAATTAAAACTACTATAAAACTACTTAAAGCTACTTACAAACTACTTACAAACTAGAACAGCCACATCAAGCATTTTCGGGTTTTGTAATTTTTGTGTGTTTTTTTTTTTTTTTTTTTTTTTTTTGGTGCCACCTGACTGTCCCTGCTTAAAACTAACTACCTAAACCTATGTAAGTCGGCCATGGCATAGAAAATGCATATTTAACTTTTATATATCCGAATTAACTTCTTGTTCTCGTTTCAACCACCAGAACTGGTTCTCCTGCCTTACCCTATCTCTTCGGTCCCGATCGGACACAGTCCTACTGAACCGAAGGTGCTCCGCTCCGTGTTGTGCGAGGACGTCTCGATCATAAATGAAATGTAATTGTTTAGCATAGGTATTAAACCGCATTTAACCACTCTTTTTCCTACTTTTTCCACGAGATTGAAATTGCTGAGAGCTCTGAGATTTTATTTTCCTGAACATGCCTATTACTTTTGTTTGCTTATCCAGCATCTGCTACGGTTGCTGAATTCAGCAGCTAAAAAATCGGCCACAAAAAAAGTTTTACAAAATACATTATGTTAATTGAAATATATTTTTTTAATCCAGAAACGCAAACAAATCTCGCGATTTTTGTCAGCTATTCTGTTACTTATACTGATGCTTTTCAATATAAAAATAGTGTTGAAAACCATCAGCGAGTAACAGAATAGCTGACAAAAATCGCGTCCATTGACGAACATATTCGTGCTTTGTGCGGGCTAATATTGTTCTTTTGCCTTGCAGAGTGACGATTGTTTTCTCTTCAAGCTTTTACATCACATTGGTTTAACATTGAAACATGATTGCTGGGACCACACCTAGCGGTATTTTGCTAGCTCTGGGTCCTCGATTTGCGGATTTTCATAATACTTTTTGTGAAAATAATGTTGTTTTGGCAATTTCAAGTAAAATGAAATTAGGCCACAAATTTTTTTTTTAAATAAAATATAAAACCCAAATTTAATGTTGGAGTCTTTTTTCAAAAAAAAAATAAATGAAATAAGGCCCCAACAAATGAAATAACAACCCAGAATTTGAGAATGTTCATAGTTGTTGTTTTGAATGCATTTTTTTGGGGCCTTATTACATTTTTTTGGGCCTTATTTCCAGGGGCCTAATTTCGCGGTGCCTCAAAATTGTATAAAATATCTTGAAACAAACCTAATAAATCACTCGGATCCAGGTATTGACACCACTAGATTGTCGACATCGAATACCTAGCTAAAACCGAGTCATAATTAATACTCAGTATCATTTTGACAGGACTAGGGCTTAGGGCTTCTGTGAAGAAATAACTTGGCACCGTTTTGAGTACTAACAACTGGTAGGTATAATAACAAGGAAATGAAGGTTCGGACGGACCCAATTTTGCTTATTCGAGCTGGAGTCAGGTGTCAAATGCTTCAGGAACTTTGGTGTTACTAGAAGTGTCTAAAACAAATTTTCACAGCAGTATAAAATCGTTATTGTATTGAAAATTAATCACATAGATTTGGAGATAAATACCTACTCCATTGGAGTGACGTTTTAGTTTGTTGTTATTCTAACAGACCAAAGAGGAGGAATCCAATGAGTAAAACATTGTGCTACCGCAACTATTTTAGGTCTGCATAAATATCCTAGTACCTAGTACTCCTAAAGTATGGTAATGTGGTACACTCATAGTGTAGGATATTGATTTTACGTTTCCTATAACACCTAAAAAATAAAAATAAATTGGGTGGCGCAACAGCTCATGGAGAACCAGGGCCTAGTGACTTACAACTCACAACCATTCCTGTGTGCGTGTTTGTTGGCAGGAATGGAGGGGACCTACAGTTTTTTGCCGAGTCCGAACGGCTGAATGAGAAGCACTTTTTCATGACAAGTATACTCTTGGAGGATTTGTCAGTTCCTCGCAAGAGGCAGTACCTCGAATAAAACATTTTTGTTTTTAGGTGGCACGGCTGGGAATCGAACCCACACCTTCAGCATGACAGTCCTACGCACTAACCATCAAGCCACGAGGTACTACTCCTATAACACCTATTACTTCTATATTACACGAATTCCGCCTGTCCGTATTTGAGAAGTTGATATAAGGAATCATAGGCTAAAGCTTCGACCTTGGCAATAAAGTAAGGGTATTCATGAAACAGCGTAAACTCGTCGTAAACATCGTAAAGTTGAAACTTCATAAATCTGTCAAATTGTTCATGCAAATTGTGACAGAATTACGAAGTTTAAAAGTTTACAACGTTTACGACGACTTTACGCTGTTGTATGAATACCCTTACAGCCAATTTCTTCACAGAGTACTAACGTTAATACCGGTACTAGTCCTAAAGTTGATACTCAAATCAGTATCTCTCATTTATTCATACTTGTGTGTTTGAAGATATGAGAAATATAGATTTGAGTACTGACTTTAGGACTAATACCGGTACTAATGTAACGTTAGGACTCTGTGAAGAAATTGGCCGTTAGTAAAACAATTTTGAATTCTATTTTGAAACCAAAATTTAAAAATATATGCCCAGGATCTACTTACTTTGTGTTGACATAATATTTACACCCCACTCCTTGGCCTCGCCAATAAAATGAAATGCTAACAAGAACCTAAATGTTTTTAACAAAATAGTAATCTCATAAAATGAACCTTATAGGAACAAATACTTTCGGTTATCTTATCGAAACTATGTACATGGAAAATTATATACATTTCATACATAACTACAGCAACATAATATGTATATTTTCTTTTATAACCCAACTTAAACCGGGAAAGTTGAATGACCGAGAAGACGCACCAGTACAAATTTACATATTGTATGAATGTATATACAATATGTACCTATATATGTATATAGGTATCTTAGGTATCGACTTTCTTAAAGCTACTTGGATGAAAGTTTTCCACTCTCTTGTAAATGAGATGAAAAGGATAAATTAAGTTCCTGTATTACATATTTTGCGAAGAAACTCGAATTGACCGAAATAATCAAACGGAAATTGAAGACAACTTTAATAAAATCATACAAGGTGCATACATTTGTTGTCACTATTATACTCCAACTTATGACAACACTGGAGTGTAGCTTGTAGGTATCTAGTATCTACATACATACATAAATGTACATTGTACATATGAGCATACATTCATAGTTACGTTTTTCGAAACATGAATTTTCGAATGCTTATCTTACTTATTTTGGTCTTCTGAAGTCGAATATTAAATTGAACATTCCTTATTGATTTTTTTTTTGTTATCTTTCATTGTTTTCAATTGGATTCCCTCAAATATTCACTCATTCTGAAATCTAATCAAGACTCTACTCAATTCTGAAGTTTTGGTCTGATATTGGTGACTTATGTCGTTTTCCATTGGTTTCACTCAAGAAGACACTCATTCCGAATCCAATGGAACAGTGCTTGTTACTTCTACTCAATTCTGAAGTTTTGTCACTATATTGGTGAATCATTAAATAGAAACCTTTTGCTGGCACACAAAAAGTAAAACTGAAAACAATAGTGTATCAACCCCTAGCTAACAAATAATAATTTTTCTTTTTATTTTTCTTGATTTTTGTATTAAATTATATTAAATTCCTCGGTTTCAAGTGCACAATTAATTCGAATGAAATGTTAAAAAAATATGAAGTTGTACTGCAGTTTGTCTTGACGTTTGAGTGAATTTTTGTTGAAGTTTCGTGTTGCATGTATTAGTGCTTCTGAATTCAAATCAAGAATCAATTTTCTCTCCTCAGAATCGTCAGAAGAGTATTTTTTGTGCCAATGAAACGGTTTCAGAAGCGTTCCGGACGATTCTGGACGCTTCCGGACGTCCAATGGAAAACAGCATTAGTGAATCATTGGGTCTTGTGAATAAACAAAAAAGCTTAAGCTAAAACTTAGACTTTTAAGTTAAAGCTAGGCTTTATCAGCAGTATTAATAAAAAACTGGTATCCGCTCCCTAACACACGTGTTAACTGACACACGGATAGACAACTTGTCCGCTTGATAACTTTTCTTATTAAAAAAGATATGATATCTTTCCAGTATTTATCACTTCACCAAATTCACCACTTCATCAAATTATGGTGATTTTCTAATACATGTGTCACATGCATGCAGCATGCACTGCCTTACGAAGTGTATACTGGAAGTAGTAAACGGTGCTATCATACGCGTGCGTGTATGTGTTGACAAGTTATCCGTTCATTATACGTAGAATCTGGCTAGTTAAAGTTATCCGTACGTTAACACACGTCACAGACTATTACGCATTTGTTAATAAGAATTACTAGTTAACAGATGTATAAACGCTAGCACGTTGTTATCCGCCGATTATTAATATGGGGGTATGTGTTAAGAAACCAACATCAGCTGGCAACTAAAAGATGTCTTCTAGTTAAACCTAACAAAGCTAAATTCATGTAGCTATGGCTTGTTCTTCCAGCTTAAGCTCCAGTTTGTGTGATTGAAAATACCTTTAGCTAGATTATTATAGGAAAATCAACAAAAACATCAAGATTCCTGGACCCCTGACTTGAAAGCTTTGACCAGTTCTTTTTACATGAAAACAATAAACTGGCCATATAGAGCAAGGAGACAGTTTTAGTACATACAGTAGGGAGCACAAATGAGTACATGTTTGTAGTTCGCGCACTTATTGATGCATAAGAACAGAAATAATAAAGCAAATTGAAAAAATCTTTTTGCTCTGTATTTTATGTTCAATTCTCAAGAAAACGGTATATAATACATAACGGAAAGGAGCAAGTTCTAAGAAAAAAAAAATAAAACAAAAATAAATCGCATGTACTCAATTTTGCACCAAGCGTTAATTAGCAAAAATATCGAAATTTACTGTTAAATTTGCAAGTTTTTGGTTTGTTTATGACTTCCTTTATCTTTTGTAGTTTGAGATAATGTTTAATTGCGTATGGTTAGAACTTTCACCAGCGTATTTTAATAAATGAAATATATAATTATACAAATTTCATTGCTCTTTAAGATTATGAGGAAACTATAACGACAGTTTGAGGACAGTATTGTTGTCATGACAAAGAGTGGCTTCTAGACACAAATGATAGCTAATAAGCTTAAAAGAAGGCAATCGGTGGTCATAAAAGTCCAGAAAAGGCGAGCCATTGTTCCTAGAGCACAAGTCAAAGGCCACACAAAAATTTTGACGGATGCGGACGCACCTCGCAGGATATTAGAAATGAAAGGGAACAAGTGTTTAACACCAAATCATGCTTCTTTAGCAATAAATAAGCCCTCTTAGCCGAGAAACTGCAAGAAGAACCCTCAACGACATTGGTTATATCTCAGCGGTTAAAAGAACAAAAGCCTGCATTGTCGGAAAAAATGCTAAGGTGTGGTTAAAGTTCGACAGAGAACACAGAAATTGGACATCTGACCACACTACATGTTTCCAATTACCTACTGTCCAATTTCTGTGATTTCTGATGAACTTTAACCACACCTTAGCATTTTTACTGACAATGCAGGCTTTTGTTCTTTTAACCGCTGAGATATAACCAATGTCGTTGAGGGTTCTTCTTGCAGTTTCTCGGCTAAAAGGGCTTATTTATTGCTAAAGAAGCATGATTTGGTGTTAAACACTTGTTCCCTCTCATTTCTAATATCCTGCGAGGTGCGTCCGCATCCGTCAAAATTTTTGTGTGGCCTTTGACTTGTGCTCTAGGAACAATGGCTCGCCTTTTCTGGACTTTTATGACCACCGATTGCCTTCTTTTAAGCTTATTAGCTATCATTTGTGTCGAGAAGCCACTCTTTGTCATGACAACAATACTGTCCTCAAACTGTCGTGATAGTTTCCTCATAATCTTAAAGAGCAATGAAATTTGTATAATTATATATTTCATTTATTAAAATACGCTGGTGAAAGTTCTAACCATACGCAATTAAACATTATCTCAAACTACAAAAGATAAAGGAAGTCATAAACAAACCAAAAACTTGCAAATCTAACAGCAAATTTCGATATTTTTGCTAATTAACGCTTGGTGCAAAATTGAGTACATGCGACTTATTTTTGTTTCATTTGTTTTTTTCTTAGAACTTGCTCCTTTCCGTTATGTATTATATACCGTTTTCTTGAGAATTGAACATAAAATACAGAGCAAAAAAAATGTTTCTATTTGCTTTATTATTTCTGTTCTTATGCATCAATAAGTGCGCGAACTACAAACATGTACTCATTTGTGCTCCCTACTGTACATTAAATCTCCTTGCGTTGCTTTTCGGTCCCAAAAATAACAGTTTAAGCTTAAGCTTCTAAACCGAAACATGTGAATACACCAGTGCTGCCATATCGTTCACAATTATTTATCATACAATGTGCTGATTTCTATCATACCAGAGTAAAAATTATCATACGCAAAATAAAAAAAAAATCCCTAAAAAAAAAATGTATCTAAAATAAAAATTTAATTATTAAATCAACTAACATTTATGTACGTACATAAAAAAACGCATTTTTTTGTATCTAAATTAAATATATACCGAGTAGCAATTATGATGTTTGCTATGCTTTGATTATTTAATGAATTCCTCATAGCCTAAAGCCAAGATTACACATGTAAGTTTCACTTACGGAATTTACTTACATAAGCAACTTTTGAAAAAATTACTAGTGTAAACAGCTCTGTAAGTGACTTACAGTAAATTTTATCAATTAACGAAAGCTGTAAGTTGAAAGAAAAGCTTACAAGTATAAACACGTTTTTTCCAACTTACGGAATGCTCACAGCTTACTCAAACGGCAGTGATAAGTTTTTAAACTTACGAAAGTATTTCTTACTGTAAGTTCATCTGTAATGTAAAGCCTTGTGTAAGTTGCTTCTGTAAGACTTACATAAGTGGTAAGTAAAACTTACATGTGTAATCTTGGCCGTAGTAGGGGCGTTAGTACCCGATATGAGGGCAAAACTTTCATTTCGACCTGACGGGTTGAGTCTTAATACACTAATAGTTCATAAAGTGTGTGTCAATACTGTTCGAATTTGGTAATATCTTACTTATTTCACTAAAAATTCTATAACTTTTTTAAGATAGTCGTATCGAGTTCATTCTGATTTTGTAAGATTGGATATAAAAGAATACCCTTAAAATATGTGTCATATGCTTATATATTATACCAAGATGAATATTTAAGTTTGTTAATCTTTCATATCCCCCCTCCCCAGCACTTTGAAAGTGGCTTTTGAAAAAAACCAAAGTAGGTTTTCAATCAACTTCGGATGTAATGCAGTAGATTGTGAAATTCTGCGTCGACAGCATCTTTAAATTTTATTAATTAGAATATTTTTCTTACTTTTCTTGGTTTTTCAAATTTTCTTTCCCGAAACGACTTTTTCCACCCCTTCGTACAAGAAGGGGTGGGAGAAAAACAATTATGTGATGGTCCTATTTTCAAGAGTGCTGAAACCAACGGGAGTTCTCGGGTCAACGCCCAACCCTTGGTTTTCGATTTATAAGCAACATTTCGGGATTTAAACTGGTAAGTGGCAACCCTTCTCTTGTCCTTCTGACAATGTTGACACCCTCCCAACACTTCTTTAAAGTAAAGTTAGGATATGAACTCTTTGTTTACTAAAGTTCAACCCGTCAGGTCAAAATGAAAGGTTGGTCTCCTTAACAGCCCCACTTTATTGAATAGACCTTCTAAAAAGGAACAATTACGTGCAAGAGTATTTATTTTTCAATATGTTTGTTTGGCCTTTATTATTATTTATGTAATGGTCACACTGGACACTTTTCAATATTTTTGATACAACTCGAAAACTAAGCTTAATTTGGCAATTTTTTTCTTAAAATTTTTTGTTCAAAATTAAATTTTCTATCGAAATGGAAAGTTTGGAGAATTTCTTAAAATATTTAAGCAGGAAAAGAAACAAAAACCAACGTCCAACATACAAAATATCGAAAAATCAAAGATTTTTAAATTTTTTTCTAAATTGCGCATAACTTTTTTCGGAGCGAAGATACGTTCAAGACATGTTTAAACAAAGTAAAGTAGAGTTTTAAGGCCTTAATATAAAATGTTAAAGCAACATGTTATTTGAAAACTGACAGAGATGTAGCCATTCAAACTTCAGCCAAATATAACAATAATTATCATATTTTGCGTATGATAGTGAATTTCAAACATACATCATAGAGGACCACAAATTATATAACATGTAGCATAGGTAATTATTCTACGGTTCTCATCCTCAGCACTGACAACGACACAGGCTGCGGCAAAAGGCACATTCATTTAAACAATGCCATACGAAATAAAACGCACGACTAGGTCGCACGTACTTGCTCTTATGCTCAAGACACTGAGTTTAAGAAAATTGTATATATGTAGGTAAAAACATGGAAATTATGAGAGAAAAATGTAGAGAAGCATGAAATACGACATTTAAATTGGCTAAAACAACAGTTTGAGGTGAAAAAAAAGAATGCCATCTTAATTCTTGATTGAATATGATTGTATGGAAAAAAAAATTTAAATCGTTGCAGCGGTTTCTTAAAAAAATTATTTTTTATATATAAAATTCTTAAAACATTTTTAAGAATGATTTTTGGTATGCAAATCTGAAGTATATATTTATGTGTATATTAACACAAAATTTAAAAAAAATTGTCAACCCGTTTTTGAGATATCGAATTTTCAAAAAACAAATTTGAAACTTTTTTTAAAAATCCAAAAACTTTTTTTTTGAAAATTTTGATATGCAATATTAGTTAATCCTATCTGAAATTTGTATATAAGAAAATCATCTAAATCCGTTGAGCCGATAACGAGAAAACTCAAAATAAAAAAAAACGTTCTATGACAGGTGCTATTAATAGTTGCTAAGTGTAAAATTTTATAATTTTTGATAGTAGATCATACTAATTTTAATATATAAAAAAGTTTAAACAAAATCGTAGGAGTTGTTTTTAAGCAAAAAAATATTTTCCTTTGCGGTTTTTTAACTTTTGTATTTTTTCATAAATGTAAAATTTTTTCTAAAAATATTTTAGAGAGTACTTCAAAAGTCTCATATATCAAGTTTCAAAAAAATCGATCATGTCGTTTTCGAAATATTTGATTTTCCAGTTTCTGTGATTTTTAGTCCAAACAGGTGTCATATTTTTTTTTTATATGAACTTTGGCACAACTTTGGACTTAAATGCGCAGAAATGCACAGATAATCACAGAAATTCAAAGTAAAGGAACATACCTAATGTCTTGTTGAAAAGAATTCAATGGACAACGGAAATGAAAGCGTCTACACGAGTTAAGAAGTGCCGAAAATGTATTAGAAGGCTGATGGCTGCATTCAGAAGAAGTTTAAGAAAAAAAGTAGATTTATATTTAGACTTGATGTCTTTTAAATTTGGATAGCGAAATTTTGTATTTAAGTCTAAGTCAAATATCACAATTATCATACATTTTGCGTATGATAATGAATTTCAATCATACATCATACAGGACCACAAATTATGCTACATGTAGCATAATTATTCTACGGTTAGCAGCACTGGAATACACAAACGAAAGCTAATAAATACTAAAATTTTCTAGCTCAAGCTGCTTAGTATAATCTTTTTTTTGTATTCACACAATGCTACATTTCCACCTAAAGGTGGGTCCACACTATGCCGATCAACATGGTTGGTTAACATTAGCTGCGTTTTATTATCTCTGGGTCTGGGTCGAGGTTATCTTTTAACATGTATTACAAAAACAACATGGGATCTAGGTTATTATCGAGGTTAATTTCAATAACCCAGATAGAGGTTTTCACTCTGGCTGGCAGAGGGCTATGTACCATTGTGAATGGATGTCAGCGATTTGTCAGCAGTATTAGGAATAGAGAAGAAAAGAGACAAGTGCTTACATGAAAAACAAATAAACATAAGAAAAAAAGAGACTGATATACAGCACTGCTTTTGCACTAACCCACATCGTTTTATTTTAACGAGGTGAACCATATGGGTTATGAGCGATAATAAAACGCGGCTATTGTCGATCAACATGCTAGTGTGTACGTGAAAAACTTTCGTAGCAAACATTTGTGTGGTTTGGAATTTTCTGATCGATGCGTCAGGTTGCAACCGAAGGGTTCAGGGTTCGAATCCTGGTGGTACCCAACTTCTTTTTATTTTTTCTTGTGAACAATTAAGTGAAAGTGATATTATTAACATTAAATACTTATTCACAATGAATATTGCATTTTGAATCTAGTAAAAATGTGATTAATAACGCACAAAATCAATAAATTATTTTCATGAAATTATAACCCTACAAATGCTTTTAATAAAATTAAATTTGTTGAACAACTTTGTCGATTGCTATCCATTTGAATCGGGTTACGTTCGGGTCAACAAATGTTGAATGGCGTTGTCGATCAACACGTCTACACTTACTCAACACTGTTGATCAACGATGTTGATCTACATAATTCGACATAATGTGGACGCGGCTTTTGAATCGGGTTACGTTCGGGTCAACAAATGTTGAATGGCTTTGTCGATCAACACGTCTACACTTACTCAACACTGTTGATCAACGATGTTGATCTACACAATTCGACATAATGTCGACGCGACTTAACGCTACATTACATACATACATACATTTTATCACAACAAAAACATATATGTTAAAAAAGAGCCAAGTTCTTATATGAACAAGAAACCTGTGCATAAAAAGTCAGCCAAAAAAAGTAATGAGATCTAAAATATATGCCAAGTTTTAAGTTCATGAAGTTTAATATCAAATATCTTCAGTAGAGTAATATCGAAGTAATTCCAAATCATGACAGAAATTTGGTATTTAATAATTACTTATTAAAATTTAGTGGGTTCCCTGGTCAAGTTTTCATACATTTTAAATTTGTGAAAGTATTTAAGAGAAAACTTGCCAAATAAATCCACCAAATTTTGATCAGTAATCATTAAATACCTTTCTGTCAGGATTTAGAATCGTTTCGATATAACTCTACTTAAGATATTTGATATTAAACTTCATGAACTTAAAACTTGGCATATATTTTAGATCTCATTCCTTTTTTTGGCTGACTTTTTACGCACAGGTTTCTTGTACATATAAGAACTGGGCCCTTTTTTTAACATTTATGTTTTTGTTGTGATTTCACTAATTTTTGCAAAGATTTATGTATTTTGCCAGGTGAAAATCAAGCCCTACCGCTCTACAAAGTTTCATTATTCTACGACAACCGAAAGTGCTGCATATAGCAATTCTGATAAAGTGGGTGGATGGCACGCCCCCTGAATGGAAAATTAAAAATTTTGAATTTCTTTTTCTAAGTACTTCAAGCCCTACCGACTTTCCAATTTTTATCGTTCTACAATAATCGGAAGTGCTCCATATTATTCATAAGAATTTTTAAGAATGTATACACCACAAGGCCTACCGTTGTGCGAAATTTCAAGTTTCTACAATGTCGGGAAGTGCTCCATAATTTTGATGGTCTGTCAGTGAGTCAGTGAGTTAGTCAGTTACGGTTTTTGTGATTTTTGAAGTCCTATATCTCGGGAATTACTAATGCTAAGGAATTGAAATTTGGTGAGCCACCTGTGTTTGATCAGTTCAGTAAATACTGTGAATTTGAAATGTCTGACTTAATTGGTATTGAAGTTAGAGGGGGGCTAAAAATCGCCTGAGTTTGTTCTTGTTAAAAAGGTTTAGTGCCGCGAACTTGGCTGGGCACTACCGTGCCCTTTGATTGAGTCAATCAAATGTAATGATCTAATACCTTGCTTATTCAGCTTCAATTCAGTTTTTTTGTTGTTGCCGTAGGTACTATTTTTTTTGCATGGTTATCTGGCTTTCAATGAAAACAGATACTTTTAGCCTTGATTACCGATATCTCAGCTAATAATTACGGATAAATTTAAAGTTTCTTTAAATCCAGATTCTTTAAATGCAAAAGAAACTTTGCATACACCCAACCTCGCACCCACCCCAAATCCTATAACGAGCCCAAGTGGGGGGTTGCAGGGGGACAACATGCCCCCCATACATACCTCACTGTACATGTACCTATGTATAGGATAAATTCAAAGCTTCTTTAAATCCAGATTCATTAAATTCATTTAAATGAATCTGGAATCGCCCCGATTGCATTTGGGCGATATTTCCTTATATTGCAGTTGTTTTAAGCAATTTTTCCTATTTTGAGCTTTATTTCCAATTTTGCTATTTTAATTTATCAATTTGAGCGTTGTTGCATTTAATGAAAGAAAGCAAAATAAGGAAATATTACCCAAAATGAGAAAAAAAAATTACAACAACAATTTGCTCAGTGTTTTTTTGGGCGTTATTTCTAAATCGATTAAGGCGCTTTTTCCTTGGCAGGGTTGGGTTGTAATCATTACATTTTTAATTTAATTAATAATTAATTACATCTGAATTACAATGCATGTAATTGGGATGTAATTCAATTACATGCAATTGCACAGTAATTGTAATTGAAAAATTCAATTACAATTACATGTAATCGGTAATTTAATTGAATTACGTACTGTAATTGGAAATGTAATTAACACCATGTAATTAAGAATGTAATTGAATATCAGTATCATAGCTGAGGTGAAATTGGGCAGGATAAAGCTTCAATAGCTTGCTCTATTGCTCTTAAATTGAAATTGAAACAAAACCATTGATGGGAAAATTCTCATTTACTGTATCAAGAGAAACGTGGTTGGCCCATTAAGGTCGACGAAAAATTGATTTGAAACAATGCTATCTGGGAATCCGTCAGAGTTTCGAAAGACAAAGTTTTGAAAGGCAAAGTTTCGAAGGATAAAGTTTCGAAAAACCTAAATTTAGAAAGGACAAAGTTTCGAAGAGATCAAGTTTCCCAAGAAAGGTTTCGAAAAACGAATTTCCGCAAGGAGAAAGTTTCGAAAAGTAAAAGTTCTGTCTGTCTGTTTGTATCTGGATCTACAGCCTAAACCAATTATGCGATTTTCTTCAAATTTTGACTTTAAGGTTTTTCGTAACTCTCCAGAGGGGAAATTAATTTTTTTTGTTAGCACCAAAAATAACAGTACTTGCCATACAGCCATACAACCGTTAAGGAAAATTTTACTTATTTCAAAAATAGCTGCAACGATTTTGATAAACAAAAACTTGTGCGTTATTCTAGGCATGGTGTGTATTTTGGTAGATAAAAATACTACCAAAAACTGTTACTAACGGTACCTGCCATATAACGATTTTTTTTATTTTTGATTTTCTCATTAACGACTAAACGGATTTCAATCAAAATATTTATGAAAAAGGTTTTTTAAAATTTCAATAATATTGCATATCAAAATTTTGAAGAAGAAAATTTGGATTTTTAAAAAAAATTTAAAATTTATTTTTGAAAATTCAATATTTCAAAAATGGGTTGATGAGTTTTTTTCAAACTAGGTTTTTAAATAAAACTAAAACTAAAAATGCTCACCCCAAAACTTAAAAACAAAAAATGTGACTGAAGTTTATATATCTATAAAAAAATAGTTTTTAAGAAAACCACTCCAATGATTTAAAATTTTTGTTTACACATATTCCTACTTTTTCAAGTAATAAAATGGCATACGTGGGTTTGAGCGCTTAGCTATTTTACTTGTTGTTTTTACAATTTAAAGAACGATTAAAATGCCTAGTAAGACTTGTTATATTTTTTTCTACTTGTATGTTTTAAGTTCTTAAGTTCCAAGCAACTTGAACACAAGAGCAAGTACGTGTGATCCAGTCGTGCCTTTTATTTTTTTTTTTTTCAATTCTGTTCCAGCTATCTTTACTTCAACTTAAGATGGCACTCACAGTCCAGGGTGGACTAGAGCCTCAACCAACAAGTCCCTCCAGTCACCTAGGTCCCTAGCTAACTGCCTCAAGTTACGCACTGCTTCAAAGTTGGTTGAGCTCATTCTCCACTTTTGTGCACCACCTAAGGTGGGGTCTTTCTCTACTGCGCAGTGCGCAGTTCATCACTTTAAGTACAAAATTAATAACATTTTCTAATTACATTGAACCTACTATTTGATTACTGATTTAATTACATTTCAATTACTTTTGTGTAGTTACAATTAAATTACTAATTACCTGTAATTGTAATTGTGACTATCAATTGCAATTACCCAGTAATTGGGCTGTAATTGAATACAGTTGAATTACCATGTAATTAGCCTGTAATGTAATTGGACTTCTAATTACCCAACTCTGTTCCTTGGGCGCTATTTCCTAACTCCACCAATCGTTTCGATAGCAATTCATAATACACAAAAATAACAAACAATGCTATTATTGAAAAATTCTCTTTCGAATACACCAACTTTTTATAATAAAAGAAACTAATTTTTTTGTAATACACCAACCTCATCATAATATTTAAAGCGAAAGCAGAGCTACTGGAGGATTATGCGGACATTTTGCTTGTTGTCACCTTCTATTTGTATTTATTCAATGGTTCAATACTTCAAAGGCCATTATTGATATATGACTTAAAAGTAAAAACGTTACACAAATTCCTTTCTTTATATGTAGTTGGATCTTAGGGCCAGTTTGTTCACAGCTAATCATCTTAAATCAATGATTATTGATTATTACAACTGGTAAATCATCGCATGTACTTCTTGACCGATATTTTGTTCAATGAATCTGTAGTTTGAGTTTATAACGATCGAACTGGCTTATCAGCAGATTTTGGTTGATATATGCACCATTTAATATAAGAACCTTTTAAAGTTATATTGCAGATCTATCCCAATCTGAACAAACTGACCCTTAGACTATTATGTGACAATATTTTACGATGAAGAAAAAGTAGAACATTAACCTCTAAGTTGAGCATAATTATGCAAGTATTGAAGCTTCGTTCCAGCAAACAACTCTTCACTACTTTTAAATAAACTAAAACATTTGTAATAAAACGTTTTATTTAAAATCCATTTAAACAAACGTCGAATAACCCGGAGGCCTCGCTAGTCAACTAGCTTGACTTTTTCGAAGTCAGTTGAGAAGCAAGTGATTAGATAATAATTAATGTATTTACAACTCGCTTGCCAGTATATCATGTGGCCTCAGGGCAATTGCTTTCATCTGCACAGAATTGTCAAATATGTCTATTGTGTGTACCATTTTGCTAAAAATGCAAGATATGTTTTGGCATTATTTGACATTAATAATATTAAAACGAAATATTTCAAGATTTGATAAAACATGGTAACTCTACTATTCCAATTCAACTTTCAGAGAAAGCTTTTGATCATATTATGAGCTTTCCAAAGCTTCTGTTCTGACAGATTTCTATTTATGTTTATTTTTGTACTACCAGCGTTGCCACGATGTTTGAAGAGTAACTAAAATGTTATACTTTTTAAAATTAAATTATTTTGTTACTATGTTACTTTTTTTCTCTTGGTCTTGGTTACACATTTTTCTTGAAACTTTTTTTTTGAAATTTTGCTGTTAATAATAAATATTGTAAGTTCAACTGGGAGTCAATTTCTGGGTTTTAGTTTCGTGAAAAAGATGCTGCTTAGATTCAGAAGATTGAGTCCGGTATCAACATAACCGCCAGACAGCAACATTGAAGTTGTTGTTTTTTCAATGTACCTATTATAGGGACCTCAAAGTTTCTGATGTAGACACGATGAGACTCATAAGTTCAGACTCTAATTTCCGTATCCAAGCAGGGTCATACACTGCCATCCGTTTTACACCAAGTTTATCGTAATTCTCTTAATTTAAATATTCGCAGTGTCAAAATTTACTATTAACTTATCCGTCTTTAGATGAAGAAAACTTGTGTGTTCATATTAAAAATAAATATTTAAATTAAACAACAATATTTTTATTCTTATATTAATTTGCTTTTTTTCTTTTTTTGAATTTGTTACAATTTGTTTGCTTTCGTGACTTGATTTTTTCTTAATTGTTACACTTTCGTAAAGGCCTGCGGCAACGCTAATAAACATCGGAGGTATTTAAGTATCATTCATTTTTTAATCAGACAGAATTTTGATAAGATTGAGGCTCTCTCTGCTGAAATTGAATAAAATAATTATACAAAACAAATCTAACTTTCCTGTCACACTGGTTTTGTGCATAAAATTATCAAGAAAAACAACTAGCCCAAAGCTAAACAAGTCTCAAACACTTTTTGATCTAAATAATTTATGCATACAAATTGTTTGTAAAAATCGATTCAGTATGTCTTCCATAGCCATACGTTCAGCACCAAGTTTATTTTCAAATTTCTTATCAAAGAATTTATTAAATATTAAAAGAATTAATAAAATGTCTTCTTTATCATCCGAGAAGCCGATACTGTACTCCTACTGGCGGAGTTCCTGCTCGTGGAGGGTTCGTATCGCTTTGAACTTGAAGGAAATACCTTATGACATAAAGCCAATCAGTCTTATTAAATCTGGTGGCGAACAGCACTGCAATGAATATCGTGAAGTTAATCCCATGGAACAAGTTCCTGCTCTTCAGATTGGTAAGTGTGGACTTTTATATGCGTAAGATCTGATGGAGATTTACAAAAACAAAGTTTTATTCATACAGATGGACATACACTGATTGAATCTGTTGCTGTGATGCATTATCTTGAAGAGACAAGACCCCAGCGACCTCTACTGCC
Source organism: Dasysyrphus tricinctus (assembly GCA_963921185.1). Taxonomy (NCBI): domain Eukaryota; kingdom Metazoa; phylum Arthropoda; class Insecta; order Diptera; family Syrphidae; genus Dasysyrphus; species Dasysyrphus tricinctus. Next base: position 13,264,864 of record OY992530.1, read on the forward strand.
ACAAGATGTCCACAAAAGGGCTAAGGTTCGTGAGATATGTGAGATAATTGCTTCTGGCATTCAGCCCTTGCAAAATCTCATCGTCCTTATACATGTTGGAGAAGAAAAGAAGAAGGAATGGGCCCAGCACTGGATTACGAGAGGTTTCCGAGCCGTTGAGAAGGTACTTTCGACATCAGCTGGAAAGTTCTGTGTCGGTGACGAGATTTCCATGGCCGATTGCTGCCTAGTTCCTCAGGTTTTCAATGCTAGACGGTATGTTTAACAAATATTTACCAAAAAGTTTTATTAAATGTACAATTTTTGTTCTAATAGATTCCATGTTGATCTTCGTCCGTATCCAATTATTTTGCGCATCGATCGTGAACTGGAGAGTAACCCAGCTTTCCGGGCAGCTCATCCTTCCAATCAACCCGATTGTCCACCAGAATTGCCAAACAAATAAAAAAAAGACTCAACTATTGATTGTGCTTTTCATGAAATCTAAATGCACTAAACAAAAACTACAAAACATACTAATTTTTAAATATCATGCTTAAAATAACGTTTGTTTACTTTTTTTATAAAAACAAAACAAAAGAACAACCTTTCGGAAAAAACTTAAAAGATTTAAAAAATCATTAAAATATCTGTGGTCACAAATTTATAAAAACAAAAAATTGTAATACTATTTAAGAAATTTTAACTTATTTAATAAGTATAATCTTAATTAAAAAAAAATAAAACGCAATTCAGGGATATTTTACAAATTATAACAAAACACACAAATATATAAAACAAAAAAATGTTTATGAAACCTATTTACCTGTTCAAAGCAAAAACAAACAGATAAAATACTCTCAGTCATTAATTCTTAGTAAGAAAATAGAAATATAAATACTGGATAATGCATTTATGTATTAAAAAAATTTAATTGAAAACAATTATAAAACTAATGCAACATCAATACAAATATTTTTCAAAATAGTTTGCCTAAGACAAGAAGATTAATCTTTGGATAAATAGAAACATTTTTTGAACTAAGCATTGATAAATTTCTTTAAAAATAATGCATGCAAGGGAGGAAATATTGGTGCAAAATTATAATTAGTTAAATTGAAATTTATAAGTTCCGTTATTCTGAAACAAAATTTTCATTGGTTAATCTCTTGTGTGACAGCTTACGCCGAAAAAGAATTAGCACATTCGAGTAAAATCTGAATTTCAATACTTATGTTTCGTATCAGCAAATACCCTATGTCGAACTTAAAAAGTTTTGATTCATTTTTAAACAAACGGTTTTGAGTTTAGAGAAAAACAAACAAACTCTTAAATCATTGGAATCACTTTCTAGAATAAAATCAAACGCAACAATAGATATGAATCAATTTTTATTTTATAGAGTTTATATTGCTGAAGGAATATTTGAAATTTGTGGTAAAATTTAATGAATCTTTAGGTTTAAGATTAACTTAATATAATTTTGCACCATTATATCCTTCAAAATTTGAAAAAAAGCAGTCGGCATTAGTTGTGTTGATAAGAAGATATTCAGTATAAGGAAGTATGTACGAAAAATAACGAAAAAAAAACAAAAATAAAATGGAAAGACATTGTGATTGGATTCAAAACCATTAATACATATAATTAAGCATTTAAGAAGAATAAACTTGGACAAAGTCTCAATATTAGAGAATCTTTTGTGTTTTATTTATTTTCAAGTTTCTTATCATAGTCTGAGATTAAGTCATTGGGTACCTTCAAACCATTGAATAAATATAAATAGAAGGTGACACCGGGCAAAATGGCCGCATGATTTTATAGTAGCTCTGCCTTCGCTTTAAATATTATGATGAGGTTGGTGTATAACATAAAATTAATTTCCTTAATTATAAAAAGTAGGTGTATTCGAAAGGGAATTTTTCAATAATAGCATTGTTTGTTATTTTTGTTTATTATGAATTGCTATGGAAACGATGGGTGTCAGGACGATTGTAGTGTCTGCCTTGGATGTTAGTTGTGTTCTAATATGAAACTTAAATTTTCTTTAGAATTTGTAGTTTTGAATGATTTTCGTTGCCTTTTCAAATTAATTTTTTTTTTCAAAGCTTAGTATATAAATAATAAATGTACTGATTTTCTTGATACGAAAGCTGCATAGCATTGCTGAGGTATCCAACTTGAGTTCAATTGATCTGATCATTTGGATAAAGTTTTTAATATACAGGAGATAAAATAAGCTACATATATTCTACTACCACTTTTTTGAGATAGGCATGGGAGAAGAGTATAGGTTGGTAAACAGAATTCCCAAACGCCAAAAACTTTTTATTAATGTTTAGAAAATCGTTCGATTTTATGATGAATATTTTAAAGATAAGAAGGTTTTTGTATACATAATACAAATTCTAACTACTGAAAAGATAATGCAACAAGTCCAATCCTTAATGCTTAGTCTTCTACTTGGCTGATTTATTTCAGTAGTACTATATAGAATTTGTATAGTAAAAAAACCTTATAGGAGCTATGCCCGGCCCCGGACAAAGAAACTTCCAGCTTAATGATTAGGAACTCTAATCTTGTTAGATATAGTTTACAGTGGTTTTTTGCCAAAAAGTTAAAGTGAACTTAATACAAATTGCGTATGACAAAGGCCCGCACTATGTCACTGATGAGCCCAAGTGAGTAAGCCGGACGAAACGCCATTTTTTGAACTAAAGGCCATAAAAAGCTATTTTAAATATTCATATTCAAGTTTAAGGTCTATCAAGGCTTTTGAATAAATAATTAAGTAGATGTTAAGATGTAAGTATAAGAACTAAAAATAAAAATATTACCGTCATACTTTGAGCGCTTATAGTAACAGCTAGTTTGGATGTGGATGCATCACCTAAATATGAATATAGGGGTCTGGTATGTGCGTTTTGATATCGAATTAATCGAAAATCGAGGAATTGAAATAAAAGAGGTATAACAGACTAAGTTCTTGTACTACTTATATTACAATTTTGTTTATGAAATCAGTGACGGTACAGACGTGTTGTTTACACAAAATAAACAAATAGGTACCGGCGCGCGGTTGAAAACGAAATTAAAAACTTATTGGGGCATATTCATAGATGTAGTTTACGCATTATTACTAGACAAACCTGATGGAGATTATCTTATAGAGTTATAAGGTTTTGATTAGCAACAACTTACAATTTTTAGAAAACTTTTACTTTGTTTGAGACTGACAAAATTTTTTGATTGACTAAATAATAATTGAAATAATGTGATTCTAAGATGTTATGGCCATAAAAAGAGAGGAGATCTCAAAATTAATACAACAACTAAGGAGCAAGTAAAATCGTTTCGAACTTTGTATTAAGTTAATTAATTTCAACAAAATGTCGGAACTGTTACTAGCTCACTAATTTATATCAGGATAATTCTTATTTTAATTATAACTCTTTCAGAACCATTACCATTTTTAAGAAATTTGGCTGAACTTCGAATGATTTTGAATGAAAAACAACAACCTGTGTGTGTTACCACCAAGCTGTTTAGCATGGAGTTATAGCTATTTAACGAGTATTTCGTTTTGCTCATATTTATTGAAAAGCCCTTTGCCGTAATCTGGGAGAGATCCATGAATCAAGTGATTCAAAAGCCGATACACAACACACTGTGGCACTGAGGCCAGATGATTAGACCAATCCCAATGCAGGGCCCGTATAACGAATTACGATTATCGTTCAAAATCCATCGTTTTCGTTACATTGCGATTAAGTCCAGTCATATTGTGTTTTTAGCATTTATTTTATTTATTTAAATAGTGGAGAAGTTTTGATTTGTTCCCTGCTTTATGGTTTCGGGGGTGCTGAATCGGAATCTGAGGTTTTCGAATAAAATTTCGTGACGCAACGTGGACAAAAATGCAAAAAATGATGCAAAAGTGTATTTTTTGGGAGGTTTTTACTTATAGCTTGAAAACTATCCATTATTCGTGAATTACATCAGAGAGCAATTGAAAGTGTTATGCCGCGAAATAAAAGATTTGTCGAGCTTCGTTTTATTAAATAAAGAGTCTTTATTGTTTGGAGTTTTACTTAAGACTAACTTACAAAAATTAAATGTGGAAATATCAACCACAGATTTACTCTTATACATATGTACGTATAGATAAACAAATGCATCAAATATGAAATTCATATTGGATGCTTAAACGAGATAAAAAAGTGATGTGGTATGCATAAACATTCTGTCTTAAATCAAAATGAATTTAATGATGAGACGTTTTGGTCTCTACTTGAAATATAAACAAAATTGAAACAACAGTTGAAAAGTATAGTGTAACTATGCAACATATACCAATCGAAGTACGAAGTCAACAGTCAATAGACTTTAAGACAATGGCTCTATAGCGATGATTTGAACAAAGAAACTTTATGATGAAGAATAAACATTCAAAATGCAGACTAATTAAAAACGAAATTTACTATCATGCTTATGCATAACAAAAACATAAACAATTTCCAAAAAATCTCTGTTCTAGGTTTTTGTTCTGCGGCAACCCATTTGGACTCAAGCGCTAGTTGAAAATTGACGTGTTTTTACTGTTTCCGAAAATCCACTAGAAAACACTAATTTACTATTTTGCGTGACAACATTTGAATTTTTGTCTTTAACATGAACCAAGATATACTTTTTTTGGTGGTTTTGGATGCGCTGATTTCGAATCTGCCCTAGAAATTGCTCTAGCACGTCACGTTTTTAAGATATTCAAATCTAAACATAAAAAAGGAATGCGTTTTGATGCAAATTGTTTAAAAAAAAAACTCGCGCTGATTTCTTTTTTCGAATTAATGTTTATGGTCATTCTAAAGTATGAACATTTTGCTTCGAAATTCTTTTTGAATCTTCCAAATACCTTCATTCATCTTTGAGAAAATCATTAATTAGTTGTTAGCTTTCGTCTTAAATAAGATAGTATGAAAGTACGCTAAATTCATACATTTTAATTAAGGATTTCTTAGAGAGAAAAAGGAATAGCCTAGGAAAATAAGACAAACAAATGGCAAAACTTCGAAAAAATTCCGTCAAAGCTGAAATTTGGTGGAGAGCTTTGTTTTGACGTCTTCAGCATTTCCTTAAAAGTTCCGTAGATTTGGGCCGGGGTTTAATTTTTTAGGAGGGGGGGTAAAATTCAAATGTTTCTTTATTTCACGAAAACTAGCAGTTTTTTTTTAAAAAATGTGTAGCTTATGTAATCTTACACGAAAAAGATTAACATATTTTTTTCATACAATTAATAGATTCAGAGAAAATCGTGCAAGAACTTCATGGTGAAGCTAATTTTGTCAAAAAATGTATTAAAATTTCATTAATCGATCGGCAAATTTTTTTGTACGAATTGTGTTTGGCTACATCATCTCAATATAAAACCAAGTTTGTGGGTTGCTTGCCCGGGGTAAGGAGAAGGCCGTCATCTTGGAAAAGAAAGTGATTTGGTTTTTTATTCAATAGCTCGATCGAATTTTATTTTACGACAAAATAATGACAGAATAACATTTAAGCATTTATCAAAGACTGATTTTTGAACACAGTGTATCGACTGTTATCAAGACCAAAACCAACGTCTATCTAGGTGTGGATCTGTCGATGCTTCATGACAAATCGCTTCAGGTCTGAATTCACCAACTAAAGCTTCATATGCGTGGATACTCCTACAGAGGAGAAACATTATGACATTAAGACATCAATAAGAGCTTCTGAGCAAGATGTTATAAGTAATGTCCTAGCAATGGACCTGTTGCACTTCTCATGGTTGAAGCCACGCACTTTAGCTTCCGAAAAGTGACAAAACGATTTCAAAAACAAAGTGTTTATCTTGTTTAAAATATGACTTACTCTACTGAGCCAGTACATGCGTATGTACAGTACATATGTCGCTACATCCCTTATTAAAATCTAAGAGCAAAAACTTTTTTTCGCAGAAATAATACAAGAAACTAAACGAAAATGAACCCTCCACCCTGAATAAATAATCCAAATCAATAAGTCTCTAAGCTTCCCACATATATTTTTTTTTATCTAAACACATTATAAAATAATAATAAGACTATCCTCAAATAATTTTGTTCTCTATTTCAATAAGAAAAATAAAATCTTCTGCTTAGCTTGAAAAATCATAGTCATGGCAACAAAAAAAAAACAAAAACAACCAATACCAACATACCTTATAACACAAATTGTAAACAAAATTTAAATACAAAATAATAAATTGACCCATAATCGTCATGGAAACCAGTAATAAAGGAAATATTAAATAAATAAATATCCCTTTGAGAATTGGTTTGCGTACGCAAAAGTTTCATAATTTCTATTTATTTGTTTCTATTGGCCATACACCTTCTAGTAGCGCTTTTAGTAATGCGGTGTCACTTCTATTTATATTTATTCAATGCTTCAAACGTTCACATCAAGGGACTTTATATTCAGTGAACTTCATTCATTGATCGCTTATTTGACAAAGGAATCTAGGTTTTTTTGAAATATCAAACTTAAACTTTACTTCAATCACTTATCTTCAGTTCATCGTGAAGAAAGTACCGATATTATTTTTATCTTAGAAACACCTCACACCAGTGGCGTAGCTAGGGGGGGAGTGAAGGGGGTGGTCGCTCGGGTACCAGGAGTTAGGGGCGGCAAAAGGGAAAATCACCTTCGTTTTCAATTCCAATTACAAAAGTTTTTTTAGTGAAAATCTTATTAAATTTTTATTAGAAAACATACAATTTTTATAGTATTCAAATTTGTAGGGGTGGCAAAATCATCCTAGTTGTTTATGAGAAGTTGGAAATAAACACAATTTTTATTTTTGTTTAATAAGTAATTCAATCTATTTTTTATTAAATTGAAATCAATAGGGGCGCAAAATCATCATCGTTGTTTATTACAGAAGTTGGAAATAAAGAAAAAAGTATTATTTTTTTAAGTTAAAAATTCTATAACATTTGTAGGTATGAGAACGTACAATTTTTCATTGTGTTCAAATTACTTGGGGTGGCAGGATCATGACCGTTGCTCATTAAAGAAGTTGGTAATAAACACAAAAGTTAATTTATTTAAATTAACAACTCTTTCAAATTTTGAAACAAAATGATGGCATTCGTAATGACCATTCTCTTTTGTAGCCTTACATAATATGTGTTTGTTAATCCTCTCAATTTAGAGTTCAGAGGGGTTGACCTTTCTCAGAAAATTTTTCGCGTTAGATTTGAAAACAAAAGTGCTGTAGATTAAATATTTTCGCAGATGATTTGTATAAATATTATTTAAACAAAACTGATAAATGAATAAAAATAAATAAATCATTAGGGTACATTAGTTTTCCTTTAAACATAAAACCAGCAAACAAAAAAAGATCTAAATTATGTATGTATGGCTGCATTCAACACAAATAATTTAAAAAAAAATGTGCGTTTTTTTTTTGGCGAATGATTGAATATTATTTTTTTTTTTCGTAAAATGAAGTGCAGTATGTAGATTTTGCAGCAGATTTATTTTGAGAAAAAATGCATTAGATCAACAATCTACTGCAATTTCAGTGAAGTTACAACTCTGTAGTCAGACTAATGGTTCAAGGTCATTAGATCTGAGAAGTATGAACAGTATGCAATTTCTCAGTTTTGCTGTCGAGTACTGATGACAATAGGCTTGTCTCACCAAGTAAAATCTCACCGAGTGCTCAATATCAAGTTGAACAAGATTCTCGGTTCAATCGTACTGAAATTATGGAAACAAAATTTTTACTTTGCTTTAACTATTTAAATGTTTAAGCACAAAACTTTATGAAATGAATGAAAAATAATACCTACTAAGATCAATTTATTTTTCCGGTTTATCAACATTCAACCTCTATTTTGTATTTTTGTATATCAATTTCGTATTTGCACATCACCGCGAAATTACAATTTGGCTGTCCAATGAACAGTTTTAGTTGAGAAAGAACATTGAGAAATTAATCAAAAAAAAATTCGTCTCAGTAATCTCTGAAGAAAATCTCAGTGATCAGGTGAGATTTTTTGTCCCACTTTAAAAATCTCTGAGCTCTCAGAGATTTTATTTGGTGAGACACGCCTAATGAATAATAATGAACCTCACTATTTTTGGACGAAAGCAAACATTAAAAAATCAAGTCTCATGTGCCTATATTATATACAGTCGGTTTAAAGTTAAATCTCAGTAGGTCAGAAACAAAAAAATGCATTCAGTAGATATTGCGGCGTGTATCAATATTTCGCAGAATTTAATTCCTTGCATTTATAAAAAAAAAAACATTTTAATCAAAATTTTGTCTGCAACTTTAAGACCGATGATATGAAGGTACCTATCACGAAATTTTTTTTATTAAGTATTGTTAGACCGAAGGGGCGGCAAATTATTGTTCTGCCCCGGGCGCCAAATATCCTAGCTACGCCACTGCCTCACACCTAGAATAAACCCATTCGGTCCAGTCAATTTTTACTCAAAAGGGCCGTATGGCATAAGCAAATTGTGGAGTAGCTTTGACTTTATTACTGTTTTATGTTTTTGGGGGTTCGAACATGAGCGACTAAAATTTCGTGAGGCAAAATGGAAAAAATGATGCCAAAATGCGTTTTTTGAGAGATTTTCACTAATGGCTCGAAAACTATCAATTATTCGTAAATTTCACCAAATTACAATATTGAAAGTGTACACTATTTTCAAAGAACCTCTGTTAAAGGTTTTTTTTCTTTGACAACCTATTTGATCTCAAGTCCTGAAAATTGACGTATTTTTACTGTTTCGGAAAACTCACTCGAAAACACTGATTTTAAGAATTGAATTTTTGTCTCTAACGTGAATCTGAGTAATTCAACGCATGAAAGACCATCAGAAAAGTATTTTTGGTTCATGTAAGAGACAAAGATTCAAATTCTGTCACACAAAGTTATTAATTAAATATGTTGGAGAGCTGATTTCCAGCGAGTATTTGTTATTAATTAAAATCATTTGACGAGGAGCAAATCTGTACATTTAAATGCATTTTGGAGTGTCAAATAGTTACGATTTGTAACTATTTCCAAATCAAGTCCAGGACATGAGTTGAAAGTGTTGATCTGTCAAAGTGCACAAGTGAACCGATTTGTTTACAAAACAAACCAAATTTTTGTTGGTTTTGATTAAGTTCAGTGCAAAAACAAAATTGAAATAGCATTTGTGCCGATTGAAAGCGATGTGTCATTTGAAACATCAACAATATCTAACAACGAATCGTTCCTAAATGAAGTTGTAACAATCTTAACAAAGTCTAACAATGACACATCAACAACATTTTTTGACATATCAACAATAGTTAACTATAGTTAGAAAAAGAACACAACAAAGGTATTTTTAGATTAAGAGCCAACAGCAGATTTTGGGTGTGATTGATAACAAAAAAAGCAGTATATGCAACGAATGCTTCATTAATGTCTATTCAAAAAATCGAGGTCTTGTAGTCCACAAACAGGGCCTTAAAGATAAAACAGTGAATCGAAAAAAAAAAATATGAATGCAACTTCGAGGGTAATCGTGTGAGCCGAAATTGGATTTCTTCCCTCCCTAGATAAGCTCCTCGGATCTCATATCATGGAATCTGAGATCATTTGAGTATATTGCTCGCCCTGCCAGACTATTAAAAACTTTGAATTAGATTTTTTTTTAAAAGGTCTGGCAGGGCGAACTAAACACTCAAATGGATTCCGTGATATGCGATTTTTTTTAAGTAGCCTTCAATGTACATACTTTCGATGCCAATACTTCTTTTTTCGTTATCAATCATTTTTCTGTTCCACTTGGCTTTTAAAATTATCATTTCTCGCTGATCTTTTTGACCACTTAAACATCTTGAATACGAGCCTCCAAGGGAGACAATTATTATTACCGCAAAAGACAAAATCAGAGGACTCCTCGCAAAACTTCGTTTGTGTTTAAAAAAAAATTATGATTATTTTCCCTGAGTTCAGAAAATTCTCGACAAAATTTCATCAGATTAATTCATGCCATGACAGTAAGCTCTCACATTCCTCTGATGAGAGTTTGTATAATTTGGAGAGAAACCAATAAGTGACTTTCCAGGTCTTTATTCTGAAGGTGGAAATGGACAGAGGTAGATACTCAATCCTTTTTTGAATATATCAGTCCATCTGGCCAATCTTTCATCGATAAAGACGACAGAAAATTTTATAGATTTAGCTGCAGATGGTATGCTCTAAATTCAATGTAAAAACCATTGATATAATTTCTGGATAAAGACAAGAGAAGAGGAAAATATATAGAGCTGGCAAAAAAGGCTTTAAGATTGTCAGTGCCATTCTCCACTTCCACTTCATAGCTATGTCAACTCACGTCCTCTTCCTTCAATATTGTTAACGACTCAAACATACAAGCAAGTTTTGAACATTTAATAAAAGATAAACAGTTGCACCCGCCTTCTCAAAAAAATTGTTTTAATTTTTTTAGTACCATGTGCCTAATGGCTTGCGACCGCAAACCCCCCCCTAGTTATTCTTGGCGACCCCCTAGGGGGTCGCGACCCACAGTTTGAAAAAGGGTTACGTACGAATGACCGACAAAAAAATGTCGACTGGTTAAAATGTCAACTTTTATCGACTTTTCTGTAAGTTAAAATACCGACTTTGTTTTTACCGACTTATTAAAATGTCGACAGTTTGAAATGTCGATTTGACAAAAAGTCGACTGTCCTGATAGCAGTCGAGAAAAATATCGACTTGTCGGTATTTTTTCCATACAGAAAAGTCGATATAAAATATAAATCGACATTTTAACCAGTCGACATTTTGACCTGTCGATATTTTGTCTGTCAGTCATTTGAAAGTAACCGAAAGAACAACGCTCTTCCTTAAATGTTTTCACGGAATGACTATTAACTCAAGAATCATACATTCTTGTCTGATTTTTTAACAGGAACTTAACAGTTTTTTGATGCTGTGGAGAATTTAATACTATGTATGTTTTAGACACAAGTTCTTATATGTATTTGATTCTTATAAAAATTAACTCATTTAGGTAGTTATTAATTTTATATAACATTTTGTTTAGCTTCAAGAAAGTTCAATAAAACGCATTTTTGTTGCCTACCTATGTACATTATAATATTTCGAAGTTTTAACTTCCTCATGTTCTGGATGTTTTATTATTGTATTAATATTAAAACACATTACAGACCCTGAAGAAGAGGCAATTAAGACGTCGAAATAAAAAAATTAAATTACAAAAAATGCGATTTATTGAACTATGACAATGCAATATTAGAAAATAATAAATCAGATCATAGTTTAGGGAATGATGTTTACAAGCGTGCGCTGGTAAACATCTTTCCCTAAACTATGATCTGATCAAATAATGTCGACTTTCAAAATGTCGACTTTTAAAATGTCGACTGTTGAAATCGACATTTTAAAAAGTCGGTCAAATTTGTGTCTATATTTTAATCTGTCGGTCTTTTAACCAGTCGAGATTTTTTCTGTCAAGATTTTAAAAGTCGATCTTATGGAGTCGATATTTTAAAAGTCGACATATTATCGTACCCAATCCTTTGAAAAACACTGTCCTAGAGTTACCAAAACACAATCAATCATTATAATGAAAACTTGAAAGCCAGGGGAAGGGTGTTTTATGCGAATTAAATGGAGGTTATCAGAAAACTAGATGTTTTATATTATTTTTCACGTAGGCCCTTTTAAAAGACACAGACGAGTAAAACTTTTTAATTTTTAGACCACACGGTTTAGTAAAAAACACGCGTTAGAGGAATGACAATTTCGCTTGACGAAAAACAAAATCGTTGCCTTAACTTGAAATAAAAAAGACAACAAAGTTTTTTTGAAACTCTTACTTCAATTTTCATAAAGAGCAATTTTGTACCGTTAAACAACAAAAAAATCAGTTTTCTATTTTGAGCCTATATATATATTTTTTAAATTTCCAAATGATCAATTTATGGGGGACACTTACTACATAGCTCCTATTTAAAAAAATGAAGCAACTAAAAATCACTTAACTATTTTTTAGTTAGGATGCATATATTATTAAAAAGACTGCATCATTAGATTTTTTGTATCGTTTTTAGTTTCGTTGCTAAAATTCAGACAGTGTGGTAAGTAGGCCTGGGGACACGTCAGGGGATTGACATTTTGGGTGTTTAAATGGAGATAGTGGGTATGATATTTTGTTTAACTTTATTATTTAGATCGAATATTAGAACCCGTTGGTTTCAAGCCATCCAATTACCAAACTTATAATAAAATTTTGTACGTCGGTTCAAAAATGAAGGAGACTTAAATATTAATATTTTGAAATATTGACCCATATACATAGTTGCGAGCCCTTCCAGAACATTTCTGAATTCATAATATAATATTATGCATAAAAACAAGCATTTTGTGTAAAAATTAGTTAAATCTGAACTGAAGTTCAAAAGTTAGAAGTAAAAACCTTTCGACTTTACGTTTTTACTCACCTATGCTGGTTTGTGGATTTTATTCAGTATCGCAAACAGATTTAAAATAAAACTGCATCAATTTACTTATATATTTTATTTATTATTACGGTAAAATATGTACGAGTTTTAACAAATATATTTTCTCTATTTTGTTTTCTTGTTTAATTCATTTATTATTTCTTGAATATTTTTTTGTTTTTCTGTTCAAACTTAACTTTCAATCGTTTTCTCTTTTAAAACTTTCCCAGTTTTAAATTAAAATTGAAACGTAAAATCATACTCTTGTTCATGAATGTTTTTTTTGTTTTTTTGTTTCACATCATTGAACAAACAATTGTTATATCATATAAAGCAGAGTAATTGCTATTAAAAAAGAAATTCTTAAAAAAAATTGTAAAGTTGTTAATAAACTGAAGAAAAAAAAATTGATAACATAAGAGCGAAGCAAAAAATATTACGCGTTTATTTTAACTAGCACTATGCAAAATATTGCCAAATTATAAAGAAACAAAATGTTGTATATTTAATTGTTTTTTTTTCTACAATGCAATATTTGTTTTGACGTTTCTTTGCACTCGTTGCGATGATTAAAAATTCAATTAATCTTTCATTTCTTGCTTTTGCTTCAATATATTTAATTTTTTATTTTGTTATTCTTATATACTGTGAATTTTTAAGAAAAGAAAACTTTGGAGTTTTTTTTTTTAAATTTAATTTTAATTTTTAGCCTAAGAGCACATTTCGACCAACAAGTTATTTAAAAAAAAATGCGCATATTTCGTTCATCTCGAAACTGATCGTCAAGACGGCATAATGATTTTATTTTGTTTTTAATTCTTTTAAATCTTATTTCTGCTCTTATTAAAATTTATTATCTTTTTTTTCTTCGTAATACTATTCAAATTTAAACTTGTATATATATGCATGTATATATATATATATGTATATATATAATTTTTTAATTAAATTTATTTTTTTTCTTTGTTTTTTTATTATTATCACAGTCGAATCATAATAGATTTTTGTTGTTTTTTTTTTCTTATGTTTTTTTAATTTTTTTTTTTTTTCAATTATGAGTCTGAGTGATGTGAGAATAGGATTTTTATAATTTTTTTTTTAACATGAAGATGTTTTTCGTTAATTTTATTTTTTTGTTTGGTAAAGAAGTGTACGAAATTTCAACTGTGTAATTGATTTTTTATTTTAAATAAAATTCAAAAATAAAAATAAGGTCATTGTAATAATATGAAAGACTGGAAAACATGTACCTACTACATTTTTTGTTTGAGCAAATTTTGTTTTTGTTCCAAGTTCGCGTATGTTGCTTTAAAGATTCAAGAATATTTTTGTTTTAATTCTCCTTAATCCTGTTTTAAGAAATTCCTGTCTAATCTGGAATTAAAGTTATGATTTTTGTTTTGTTTTTTTTTTTTTAAGATAACTAGGCAAATTTGTTAAAATTGTATCTCCGTTAGTAGTTGGAAAGTATGCAAGATTAGGAGAGAGATTTATATATATTTTAATGAATATATTTTTTTTTTTTAAATCTTTGAAAGGAACTCCTTTTTGTAAAATCTAAGGTTTTTTTCATGTAGTGGATTTAAATTTTACTAATTAGTTTACTCTTCTAAAGGTACTTATGTAATGACGATATAATGTTGCATGCATTTTTTTCTTTTTTAATTTAATTGTATTGTTATAAGATTTTTTTGTTTAGGTTTATGACTTTAATTTATGAATAATAATTAATAATTAATAATAATGATAATAATAATTTTAAATGAAAACTCAAAGAAAATATGGCAAAAAATATGCCGAGAAAAAATTATCAGGACGCTCTTTGTAAAAAGGGATCTGTTTATGCTTTTTTTATTTTCAATGGATTTTCTTGCGTCCTGATTGATTCTTGCGTGTTGAATATATTATGTAATTTTTTTGAATGTAAATATGGTTTTTTTGTTTTGTGTTATATATATTAAATATCTATGTAAAACACTCTCGCCATTTTAAAGGCGAAAGGCACGCCGTTTTGCATGCAATTTCTCTATCTAAATTTTTTTTATTTTTAATTCTAAATAAGAATAATTATTTGTTTTCCATTTGTGTTGTTTGTTATTTATTGCACAGCAATATTCGTCTAATAAAAGGATGTATTTCAGTTTTTTTTATTTGCTTTCCCGTTCGTTTCTTAATATTTTGTTTATTTTTAATTCTACATGTATGTATGTATATATATATCTAGATATACATATATGCAATATAATTTTCTTATTTTCTTATAAATACATTTATTTTTTTTATAACTTATTTCAAAATAATTTTCTAATGTTAGTAGAGGAAACATAATTATTTGTTTTTTTTTATTTACTTCAATTTATTTTTAATTTTAATAGGTTTTATTTATTTTTTTTTATTTAATGTTTTAAATTAAAATTTTATTTTCAACTGTATATTGTATTATTTTCTGCTAACTTTTAACACTTTTTTTCTTTGTATTATGTCTACGGGACTATAAATTTAATATAATTATGATCTTTTCTTTAATAATAATTAATTAATTGCATCAATGGAAATCGTAGTTAGGTACTTTAATGATTTTTTTTCTTTATTTGATTAGAAGATGTAACAAGTTCTGTTTTTTATTTAATGTTTGTTTTGTTTTCTTAATACAAGAGAACCTATATAAAAATGTATAAGAAATTCCTTTGAGTATAATTTTCTTGATGTGTGTTATTGGAGACGAAAAATGTAAATAACTTTGAATAACATTAAAATCTACGTTTAAGAAAAAAAATCATACTATGGTATGATTCGAAACTATTAATTCATGGATTTTCGTAGATTTTTTTTTTAATTTTTATCCATGAGATCGGAAGAAAGTTTTTCTGAAAAATATATTCTACAAAATTGTTTGAACGTCTACGTATTGAAATTAGTTTGCATTTTGTGTTGGTTATGATGATTTATATTGATATATGATGCTCATGAATGGGAATTTATATCGATAAAATAAATTGTTTTATTTAAGATAAAATTCATTTAAGGTTGCTTATTGTTCTGAAATTTAATTATTTTTTTTTTCTTTTAGATAGGATCTCTCGATTGATTGTTTAAGGTACTAGAAAAAGTGTAATGCAGCTAAAATATTTGTTTTTTTTTTTTTAATTATAAATTCAAACTTGGGTTAAATATTTGAAAAGAAAAATTATTCAAAAAATAAATGTAATTTATTAATAAGTTTTTTATTTTGTTTATCATTTATTTAGAAATAAATATTTTTAATTAATTATTTTTATTTTATGTTAAGAAGTAACATTTTTCTTTATTTTTAATTAATTTTTGTTTTAATGAGAAATAAAAATAAAATATTTTACTATTATGCTATCAACAAAGAGTTGAACGTTTTTCATATATTTATTTATAATATACATACTAACTGTAACTGACTTTTGTTTTATATAGTATTTAATATATTTTTTTCTTTGTTTACTATTTCTATTTGCTAATAACGTTTTAGCTTATAAGATAAATATGTATGTATATGCGTATGCATTGTGTTTTCTTTTTTTTTTCTTTGTATTGTTTTACATGAATATATTTGAAATAGGTATTAGATACATTATATTATATTATATTTATATGGTTGTTGTTTTTTAACAATATTTCTAAAATATTTAATAGACTTCCATTTTGATTGTGTAATATATATTAAAGATTTAAAAACAAAAAATTAACAAAATATTAAATTCTAATAACACAAAATAATTTAATTTAATTAAAATTGAAAAATTAAAGTAAGTTTTATCATTTCCTCTGAATTTTATAATAATTAACAACGATGAATTATGTTTATACATAGATATTTTAGTATCCTTGTGTGACCAGCAAGTGAAAATATGGTTTTGCTCTATTTAGAATAGATGTTTTTATGTATTTCGAAAGTATATGCCATCTTGTTTTATTTTCTTTTATTTTTTTTATTAAATACATATATGTTTTTTATTTATTTTTTTAGTTACATATCACAGATCCAGTACTTTGAATTATTTTTTTTTTGTGATAAAGAGCTATGAAATGGTGTGCGATTATATGTAATGATGTTTTCTTTTTTTTTAGTAAAATGATATCAATATAAAAATAAATTTTTTAAAATAATATTTTTAAGAAATTTGAAAAGTGTGAAAATGTAACAATAATAATAATAGGAAAGTTTATTGTATTTAATTTAGCTTACCGCAAATAAATAAAGTTGGAAGAGTTTTATTTTCTTTTGAATATAGCTGAATGGTCAGTAGTATTAAGTTAAGTAATAAAGCACAGTTTTATTGTAATGTGGGGAACGATTTCGGTAGATTTTAAAGTTTATATTAATTTAGGGATTTTAATTTAAAGTTGTCTTGAAAAAATAATAATACATATTTCTTATAAAAAAACTGAATGCGATTAAAAACTACCGTGAAATTACGTTCGATATAAATATGCATATTCATATAACTGCAGATTGGTATAATTAACTCGAACGACACTCTGGTAGTACATAACGTGAAATATATAAAAGTTTGTTCCAAATGTTATAGTTGCATCTAAATACGGAAGAATTAAATAGATTTTAAGTGAAATATATTGTCAAGCAAAACTATCAACTGAACGTGATTTTTATTCGGCAAATCCCTGAAACAAACTTATGTGTTTAATTCGAAAAAGAAAGCGTTTGGATCCAATCGAATTTCATGTTTTCGACCAGTAATTAATTGTTTTACTTTTAATAAAGTCAAATGACATTATGGTCCTTAAAAATCTATTTGTTCTTATAGTGTTTTCAAATGCACCCAAATAAAATTCCAACGGTAAGGCATGGTTGTAAATATTTGAGTACATTTGATTCTTTTATTATTTTTTGTTTTTTATTTTATTTTTTCAGTAACCACATTCAACAGAAAATTGACTGCGGAGATGGTATAAATCTCATCCATCGTTAAACTGAGAATAAGTAATCATTTTGTTCTTTTGCTCTTCCAATTGTTTTGAAAAAAAAAAAAAAATAGAAGATCGTAATAAAATAAACAAAATTTCGGTTATCAGGGAGTCACTTTACCCATATCCATTGGAAGGAGTGGAAGGGTGGGTGGGTGTTTTAACAACTATAGTTAATACACGCTTGAGTAATGTTCATTTCACAGGGGGCCAACCTGATTTTCCTTCCTTTTAACGTTTTTTGAATATTTTGACTTTGATTTTGTCCCTAATGGCAGCTCATTTAATAAGCGGCTGGTAATAGAACTCAGACCTTCGGCATGACAGTCCAACGCACTAACCATTATACCACGAGGTACTACTTTATGCATAGTTTAGGTATATCTTTATGTAGGCCAAGAGCCAGGTACTTTTTTTCTGTAATTTATTACTGAACTGATTTTCTTGATGGAATATGTTCAGAGGTGTCTCCGGAATGTAAATCCAAATTTTTGAGAAAGTAAGTAAATCCAAGTTTATTAGAAATTAAATTTAAAAGTCAATATATTTTTGAAAACAAGCAACTCGAAAACAAATTCATAATTTTTCAAGTATTCAGCCTTATCGCAAATAAATTCTCCCCCGGATTTTTTCTTCCGTCTGATACTCTCCTATCATAAACAAGGAAAAGATACTTAAAGTGCCTCTACACTATCCCACAAAGTATTAACACATGTCAGAATAAAGTGGGAAGAAATTTCATACGACTGCCAAATTTGTGTGATGTAACTGACTTTCATATTTTCCTTCCACACTTGCATCAAAAATTAGTTTCACCATAACCTCAAACGCCCAAGTGGGATAGAAAGTGTGATGGTTTTAGAACCGATCCTAAATATTTTCATGTATTAACACATTTCAAATCGTGTCGGATGCGCTGTCAAGTTGTGTGTGATGAAATTTCATATTTTGTTTCCACACTATTATACATGATTTCTTCACACTTTTTTGACAAGTGTTAATACTCAGTGGGATAGTGTGGAATGGCTTTTAGGGAAAGCAGGTATCGCCAATTCACTTCACATATAACACGTAAGTTTAACTTATGTCTTTTTTATTTCCAGGTCTGTTTGTTTATTTCAAAATTGTTTATCTTCCGTGTTCAAAGAGATACATTTGGGGTAGATTTCTCTCTCAAAAATTACTTAAACTTCTGCCAAGACTTCAATCGAACTTGATTGGGCCACATTTTTGGTTGCCTCCTTCTGCAAAATAAAAGTAAGCGTGATTAAGTTCGACGGTAGAAGGTATGCCAAATGCTTTTTCGGATGGTGGCACTGAATTTATTTAAATATACAGTAAAGATTTGAAATCTGTTTTGCTAACACGGTTTGCTGATCAAACTGTAGCAAAATTAATTTTTGTTAAAAGAAACTACTTTTTAAATAATGTTAACCTATATCCATGTATGTAGAAGTAGGTATGTAAATACAATGGGGAAAAATTAAATCCGAGGGAGAGCAATCTCCCTCGGAATTGGCGATAAGGCTGATTGACTTTAAAATTTAATTTCCCAAAAACTTTTCGCGAAAACAACAACTGGATTTAAAAAAAAATGCACGACTGGGTCGCACGTACTTGCTCTTATGTTCAATACACTGTGAGTTTAGGAAAGTTTGCATGAGAGAAAAATGTAGAGAATTATGAATACCGATATTAAAAATAGCTAAATCAACTCCTTTGACAGTTTGAAGTGAAAAAAAAAGAAAGCCATTTTAATTCTTGATTGAATATGATTGTATGGAAAAAAGTTTAAAATCATTGGAACGGTTTTTTAAAAAATATTTTCTTAAATATTAAATTCTAAAAACATGTTTAAAGAAAAATTTTGGTATGCAAAACTAAAGTAGGTATATATTTATGTGCATTTAAAACAGTGTTTTTGAAACTCTTATGATAAGCAATATTATTTGAAATTAGAATACGAAAAAATGTATTTCAATCCGTTCAGCTGATAATGAGAAAATTCAAATTAAAATGAACTATTCTATGAGAGGTACTACTAATAGTTTCCAAGATCGCACAACTTTTAGCACACGGAAAAAGTTTAATCAAAATCGTAGGAGTTGTTTTTGAGAAAAAATAAATATTTTCCTCAATGGCTTTTAACTTTTGTATGGAAGGTCGCGTTATTTTCATAAAAGTAAATTTTTTTCTTAAAGTATCGAGTTTCAAAAAAATCGATCATGTCGTTCTCGAAATATTTGACTTTAAAAAATATTTCAAAACATTTTTCAGAAATCCAAAAAATATTTTTTTCGTAATGCAGGTAACAAAACTTTTTATATTTTTGGACAGTTCTATTAAAAAAATGTTTAAATCAGTCATACCGTTTTGAAGAAAATCGAAAATTAAAAAAATGGTTCTTTGGATGGTACCACTAATAACAATTTTTTGAAAAATGGTTTTCCATCCATAGGATGCCTTTACTAGAAGTAATTTTTAGAATCTTTTTTAAGAAAAGTTTTGGATTCGTTTTTGAGAAAAGTCCAATTATGTAAAATTGCTAAGAAAAATCGTATGGCAGGTACCGTTATTTTTGGTTCTAAAAAAATGAAAAAAAAGTGTGGGCATAATCACCAAAAACCATTATGTACCAAAGTCCTAAATTTGCTATTGCTGGTCCATTCCTGGCAACTTTTCCGCAAAAATATTCAGGGGCCATACTGCAAAAAATAAAATATCTTGGATATGGAACTTGTTGTTTTTGTTTCTTACTTTGTTTATTTATGTGAAAACTTTCAGGCAGCTGAAATGACGGTGCTTGTGGAAAGATGTTTGAAAAATATTTGCTGTTTTCTGTTACGGTGCTGGTGTTGGTTTTATCTGTTTAGTGCATAATGGATAAGGCCAGTTTTGACACAGAAATTTGGGAAAGTTTGACAGTTGTGTAAACTCAGCCTTAAACTGGATTTTAATTTTAATTGTTGAACATTTTGTTTTGTTATTTTTATTTCCTTCACAATAGACTCACTAGGAAGGTTGATGGCTTCATTGTTAATGCCTTTAAACTTTGTCATACTTTAATGCATTGCATATCATGGTATGGTGCCTTTAAAGTTTTTTTTTTGTATGGATTAGTTAGCCGGAAAGTGAAATTTACTTAATAATTTTTCCTGGTAAGCATTAGACAATCCCTACTCAAAACTCACTATAATCTTGACTAAACTAAACAAAAACTTCCTTTTATTGCAGACAGGTCTTATCATTCGATTTTTGTAATTTATCCCTGTTATATTTGTACAGAAGAGGCACGATCTACTAGACATTTTCAGGCAAGTTCGTTTTTCATCTTTTTTGAAAAATACTCATATGCAGGGTTCAAACCTTCAATAACAAAATTTCGGGATAGATTTGTAAAAAAAATTGCGGAAAACGAAGGGAAAACTTAGGTTTTCAAAAACTGTATTTTTAACAAAAATGTATTTAATGCAAACATTCAGATTTCAGAGTCAGAGTTGGTTAAAAAATTGAATAACAGTGTTGTCATTTAATTTCAAGTGGTTTGGCGAAAGAATTTTTTAGTGTGAAAAAAGAAGAAGATCTCAAAAAATCTGAGTGTTGGAGTAGATTTTTTTTTCTTCCTCAAAATTCGATAAAATTTGCTCCGACTGGAGTAAGGTTCGAAAGCTTATATGCCAAACATCATTTTTAGAATAAAAAATTATTGGAATGAAATGTCTTTATTCAGTTGGCCCGCCACAGCCACAAGTTTGTTTTATACACAAATGAAAAAATGTTACCACAGAAACTGATCTCACAACTTCCCGGACATATTTATATTGTATTAACAAGATAAACGAAAAAGGGGCTATGTGTCTTGTAGATACATATATTTTTTAAACAACTTTTTTGTTAAAATCTTCTCATTTTTATTATAACATCTCAAAAATGTTTCGAAATTTATTAATCTCAATGGTTTTCGTTTAAGAAATGGACTGGTACTCATCAGTATATTTAGTTGCTATTTGTGCCCTGTTTTTGGCTGAAAAGCGGATCCGATTGGTCCATAATATGCAGGTCCGATAAGATTATAGTCTGCTTACTTAATATGACAAATTTGTGGCAGATACCTGAATCTAGTCTATTCCTAATAGTTGTTTACCTTTTTTTCAAAAGCTAGGCTGACCTAACGACTCCATCAGTAGATACTAAACACATCGATCTTCTTTTTTTAAACTCATTTAAGAGTAACGTTTCAAATGTTAGTAGATTACAACCGGCTTCTTTGAAACTTACTTTTGGATACACACAGCTTGATAGAATCGGTCCCCCATATTCTATGCACGTGCAATGCTCCTTCTCATAGACGAAGACTTCACCTTGGTCATTTTTTACTTCAATGATCAAAGTGATCAGTGAAGTGAGAGTGAAGGTTGTCTGTTACGCTCCACAAGAAGCTCCAAATGGTTCACCGAGTAAGGAAAAGGATTTTATGTGGTATCAAAAGGACCAACCCATGGTCTAAGTGTGTCAGTCTTAACGACTGGCAGCCACTTCAACCTAACCTAACCTTACCTTATTGTGAGTTTAATCCGGAAAATATTTCGACGGAAAATTTTTTTTCGTTCAGAATTGTAAAAGCTATTGTGAATTTTACCCAAACTGCTCCTTGACCAAAAATAAACAAAAAACTTGTGCAATGCGCACCCCTGTTTTTCTTTCGTTCGCCGCCCTCAAAAAATAAGTGACAATTTAAGCTCTTAATTACGATACATTTCGCCCGGTGGAATATTGTTCAGGTGTTACTCACAATAAGGCTGATAAAATCTTTGCACTTTTCTTTATTTAAAAAGACTTTTGGCCTTGGTAGATCCAACTTTTTGAGTCCGCTGTTCATTTGAGAATTTTTTTTATTTTTTTTTTTTAAGACGTAAAAGATTTGAGATATCTGCTGATATAAGCTGATTTCATATTAAACAATATCTCATGTTATGTTATTGTAAATTAATTTTATCGTCATTCATGTGTTCACAACGGGCTTGCTCAAAACTATCAATTCCTTGGAGCCAATTTCTATCAATTTTCCTTACATTTCGGCCAATCTTAGCCACAAAAGAAAAATATACAGTTCCGTTAAATCACAAGAATGAGGTAGTAAATCAATCGACCTTTTTTTTGTAGAGGGCCAATTTATTCCTGTCAACAGCATGGAGTCAATTGATTTGAAACGTTGCTCGATCATTAATATTGTATCACTATCAAATTATTGGTAC
The DNA here is from genome assembly GCA_963921185.1 of Dasysyrphus tricinctus. Lineage (NCBI taxonomy): Eukaryota > Metazoa > Arthropoda > Insecta > Diptera > Syrphidae > Dasysyrphus > Dasysyrphus tricinctus. The sequence continues at coordinate 13,287,586 of OY992530.1, forward strand.
ACATTGATACGCAGAATAGTAACAAAAGTTGACAAAAAAATATCATAATTTAAAAATCACAATTGTTACGCAGTTTCCACGGTATAAGAATAACAAGGTATGCTTAACAGTTCAGGCAATTTATTCGTGACGTCATTGCGAGTGAATGATCTTAATTGTTTGTCATTTATGGTAAAGAAAGTAAACAGAAATTGTTTATGTTTTGATGCTTTTTGCTATTAAAAATCAAAGTAAAACAATAGATTATTTATGTTTTGAAGTTATGTTTTGTTAAATTTCAAGTAAAACAATAAATAATTTATTTTTTAAAGCTATGTGCTGGTGAACACTCGCTATGACACCTCACAAAACAAAATATGGCGACCCTTCATCTCATATTCACTATACCTTGTATTTTTATACCATGCGCAGTTTCTATAAATAAACCGCTTTTTCGCTATTTCATAAGTTTTTTTTTTTTTTTGATAAATGAAAGTTCTATTTAGTTTCAATTTGTATGCCTTTTATTATAATGAAATGATACCGTACCAAAGCCTTTTAATAAACATTTAGGCCTTAAATAATGTTTCTCCCCCTACAACTATTTTTGTTATATGTTAAATTTAGAATAAAATAATATTAACAAAAAATAAAATAAAATCGATATTTCCGCGAATCATACTCATTTCTTTGTTATCACTTGTATAATTGTTTTCTTTTTTTATTCAAGTGAGTCTGCTATTGGTTGTTATTTTTTTTTTTTCTTTTTTATTAAAAATGTTTGAAAGTGTGTGTACATATGTGTTTGTGTGTATGTTTAACAATTGATGTGATGTGAATATTTTTTTTTGCAAATGTATATATTATATATGCACCTATTAAATCATGTATGTATATTTTGCTATAATTTACACAATTCAAATAAGATTTGACAAAACTAATAACAAAATTAAAAACAAAAAAAATACAGGTAATATTATTTTGTCACACAAGGAATATTTTATATGTTTTTTTTTTTTTTGTTTATTTAAGTTTAAATATATAAATTATTAATAATATATTGCACAGTATACATATATACACACATGTCAGTATAAATATTTTATCTCGAACTTTATAACCAACAAACCATAATTAAAAAATATTTAAACAATGTGTAAATATATATGTATGTATATTTATATATTTAATAATTAAAAAAAAACATCTCAATTATTTTATACAAATATAATTTTAATAATTAATCTTTTACAAAGAATAAAATAAAAAATCTTCAAAAATATTATTTAACATTTATTTATTTATATATATATTATATATATATATATCTATATATTTAAAACTATATATTTTAATTTATTATTAATTAAAGAAACAAAATTATGATTTTAAACAGAATTTAAAGAAATAAAAATAATGGTAAATATCTGATGATGAGCGTTTTCAGTGAATGTCGAATGATAACATGTGATTTTTTGGAGAGCGAAATGGTTTTATGTGTTTTAGTTTTTTTTTTATATTTTAAATTTTCAGACAGAAGAAAAATCTCGCAGGATATAAAGGAGTAAAGAATTCCGTAAACGAAACAACAACAACAAAAAAACAAGCACTATTAGCATTGTAAACATAAAAATTTATTTATTTTTGTTTTTCTTTTTTTTAATACATAAAAATATATATTTAATAATAAACTCTTTTAAAAATCAATAAAAACAACAAAACTATGGTGTATGAAAAAAAAAACAAATATACAAATAAAGGTGTGTAGGTAATTTACAATGGTTTTTCTTTAATATTTTTAAACTTTAACAAGATAAAATGAAATAAAAAAAATATTTATAGTTCTCTAATGATATTATAGCTAATTTTCTAGCTAAATATGAATTGAAAAATAAGGCTAACCCTGGTCTTTTTTTTCGTTATTTTTTTTTATTTTTTGTTTTTACTTTATAATTGTAACAATGTTATAATTTATAACTTTGTTATGTCTTTCTTTGCTTAAAAACGCGCAACGAAAATGAATTATTATTTTTAAACAAAAAATAACAAAATTATAAAATTGCACAGTAAATTAAAAAAAATATATATATTTTTCTCTCACTTAAAAACTAATTTAAAAAAATATTATTAAAAATAAAAACTCATAAGCTATAAGCAATTTGTGATGGCGTTATTGTAATACAAAAAAAAAAAAATAAACAAAAAAGAGTGAAGAATACCATAAGAAAAAAATTACAATAATAATCTAAAAAAATTGTATTCGTTTATCCCTGGCGACGGATACGCTTAAAAAGATATAGTTATTTATTTTTTTAATTAATATTATATTATTATTATTAGAAAAAAAAGCCAATGTAAAAATAAATTGGAAGTAGAAATCGAAATCGATGCAGCATTGTTTTGTTTTTTATTTTGTGTTATTTTTCTTTTAAGAGTTTTAGTTGTTTTTTTTTTTCTTTTATATATAAAATAACTTTTACTCTCTTAATCAAGTTGAATAAGACAAAAGGGGCGCGCACACATTACCACTAACGATCCAATTGTTATACAAATCAAAGTAATCCTTCGTTAATAAATCATCATCATCATCATTATCATATCATCAATAATCCAATTGAGCAATATTTATATGGTATTTTCTTCATGCGGGTTGTAGTTGTTGTTTTAATTATATTGTTAGTTACCATTTCGTTATAGAGAAGAGTTCAACAACAACAAAAAATATATTAATAATAAATTGTGTAATTTAACTACTTTTTGTTGCAGCAAGAAACAAACTGAGAGGAATGCAAAAAAAGGATTCACACCACTACAAATTAAATTAAGAAAAAAAAGTTAAAAGTAATTGGTTTATCCTTTTTTTTTTACTAAAACGAGGAAGGAAAAATTAAACAAAATGATTTCCTACACTAAGTTATTAATATAAAACAGAAGAAAAATTAACGAGGTAAAAAATGTAAACATATATGCATATTAATAAATATTTACCTTGAATCACAATATAGTTTTAGTATATTTTATTAACTCTATGCAACAAAACACAGAAAGGACTACAACATCCTCCTGAGGATATCACTGAAAACGCTCATTTAAAAATTCACATTTTTGTTTTTCTTTGTTTTTTTTTTTCAAATGAGAAAACGTACAGATAATAAGAGTAGGGTAAACAATTTTTCCTGTTAAAAACAAAAACCTAAAATTTACAATTGTTTCGATTCACAACTTATTGGAAATGTTTTTAATTCTTTTTTCTATTTATCAATGTTTTTTTTTTATTGTAAAATTGAATTTGTGGACATGGTTAAAACATTTTTATGTTTTTTTTTTTTTGGTTTTTTTTACTAATTTTTTCTTCTTATCTCCATTAGTGCCACAAAGTCAATAATAATATTTTTTTTTGTTTATAAATAAGTATTTTGTTATAATTGAAAAATTGAACTATGTGCATAAAAATATAGACGAATTTTACTATTTTTTATCTTTTTGTTTTTTACTTAGAACATTTTTGTTTTTTAAACTGCGTTTGAATATTTCTCTGTGTAGATGGTAAATTTAATAGATTTTTTGTTTGTTTTCTTATTTGTTTTATTTTTTTGTTTCTTTACGATATTAAATTATTAACAATTAAAAATATAAAGAAAGTGTATGTATGTTTGTCTGTGTGTGTATGTATGTGTGTGTGTGTGAGTTGGTTTCTATATATTAATTTTTTTTTTGTTTAAATAATTATATATAAATAGCCATCATACACACAGGATTTGTATAATATTTTCTCTCTAATTCACAACAGTGGTTAATGGAATTTGGCGCGCCCTCTTGTTCTCCTCCTCGTTGATTTTCTGTTCAATTAAAAATTGTGCCTTTGCGATGGCATTCGGTTGACCAGTAATTGTAACAATTCGATTTCTAGTGCCAGGAGCGAATATGCCTTTTTTAGATATTTGTACATTAGCGCCAGATACGTGTTGAATTTCAACTAAACTACGACCATTTGGACCTGGAATTTGTTTTTCAGTTTTTTGATTGGATTTTTTTTTGTTTTTGTTTTTTATAAGATTTTTTTTTTAATTAGAACCTCACTCTGTCTAAATATAATGGTTTATTATTTTTTTTTATTTAATTTAATTTAATTTAAAAAATAATAAAAATAAAAATAAAAGTAATTTATATAATTTTTGTTTTAATATTCGTTGCACACACCTCCTATTGTCTAATAAGAATTATTGCTACTAAAAAATATATTTATTATCAATTTTATATTATATATATGTATTTTGATTATTTACTTATATTTTTCTTTCCTGTAAATACATACATAATAATTGATTTGAGGTATATCGACTTAATAAAAAAAATATATATATCCAATTGTATATAATACATAACAAGTGTGGTGTTTCTTTTAGCCCTAATTTATTAATATAAAAAATATATATAAAGGTATGAATATATGTATTTGTTTTTTTTTTTCCTTACATAATCTAACAAAAAATATCATATATATCAACGTAAAATTTAATATTAACTTGGTGATGGAATGAATTTTGGAATTTTTTGACCGATATGTTTCTGTTCATGTTTGTGAAGAAAAAAAAGATATGTTTCTTGGACTGGAAGAACCCTGATTTAAAAAAAAGACTACAATATATAACTATTTAAGGAAAAAAAATTACTTATTAAATTGGTTGTAGAAACCATGAACTTTGGAATACACACATTAGGTAGGATGCAGACAGACTTAAGTTTTATAACCCGAAAGACAAACATTTTAGCGTTTGTTGGTTTTAATGCAGAATTAGAATTTATTTTGACAGTTTTCCGCTTAATCTGATTATTTTTAACAGCTTCTATTTTCGAGTGATGTAAACAGAATTGTAAATATTTTCTACACACTGAATCAATTTTTGTTGTAGATTTCATAGCGTCAAATTGAAGAAAAGGCACGTTAAGTGATTGATTACTTACGACTTTTAAAGCAGTAAAATTTCTTAAACAAATTTTGCCAATATCTTAGTTAACAGCTCCCGTGCGAAAAAATAAATGTTTGCAAATATTTTCGCATGCAAAAATTATTGAGGTGAAATACAAAATTATTTTGTTTGAATGATGGGTTTACAGTTTCATACAAAAAAAAAAAACATTGCTGTAATGGAGGAATCCTATGCAAAACAATGAAGCGGCAATTTTTTTGCATGCGAAAAAAAAGTCTGGTGGATAAAATATGTTTTTTTGGATGGTCGGCTTACATTTAAAAAAAATAAATATATATTCACCTCCAGACAATATTTGCATGCAAATGGTTTTTGCATCCAAAAATGACTGTTTTCCATTTTTAGGTCTATAGTTGAGTTATTGAGTTTAAATTAATGACTCAATGGGTAGCTTAGGTCAAGGCAATCATTTTTCGCTTTGAATATTATTGAATATGGTGCACAGAATAGGTGGAAAATTGTTTTGAAAATGATGATTTTTATTTGCACGGGAACGGTAAACTATGGTAATCGTGCAAAATATGGCAAAGGTCACACTGTTCTGTAACCATTTCTTTTTTCCCATTAGTGCGATTGCAATTCCTAAAACTTAGGATTGTTCGTTGAGTCCTGAAGTTACCACTCTGGGGTCAGCTTAAAGCGTTTTTTTTTAAACCCTGATATCTGTGTTTTTTAGACCTAGGGTTGCCCTGGACTCGTTCTGAACTCGCCCTGAACTAGATATTAGTTTTCTGCTGAGGCGAGTAGGGGTAAAGACTAAACTGCCAAAGTGACATAAGCTGTGAAGAATTTTGTTTGTTGTTGAATAACGTGCTGCAGGTAATTCTTTTGTTTTTGAAATAGAAATTCAAGGAATTTCTCAACAACAAATTTGAGGGGTTTTTGGTGATTTTTTTTCAAGAACCGAAAAACCCAGGTTTTTTGACAGTTCATGGGGTTGTCAAAGAAAACCTGGATCAACGAACAAATCTCTTTTTGTTAATAATGGTATTCATGCAATGATGGAAAACACTGGATAAGTTTACCATTTGGTTAATGCACTGTCAAAATTTGTATGAGAAATGATTTAATTAAATTTGTTTGGAAAACTTCAACAAACTTCATTAGCTCCGAGCAAAGCACTAAGGTGTCAAAAAAAGATCTGTTTCTTTTTTAAGCTCAGAGCACTCAGAGCGCTCAAATTATATTTTTGTTTTAAATCAGAGCTAGCTTGGAGTTCAGAATAAAAAGACCGAGCGAATGGAGCTAGTGATTAATCGCAGTTTAAATAGACGCGTTCAAAACATCAATTTCAGTTTACATTTTTGAATTTTTTCGAGTTTTTGATTGGCCAGTTGGTTGAGTTGAGTAAGATGAAAATTAAAGTTCAGCACTACATTTTGGTGCGTTGAACGCATAGCTATCATGTAACAGTTCATTGCTTAGATGTCTTCCAAAATTATAGGCAGTTTTCTTTTTTAATTCAGAATAGAGCTCTGAACAGAGTCTGAGCATGTCGAGCATGTTCTGAACATCATCTGCACCAAGTGTGTTCTGAGCGCTCTGAAACTGTAAAATGCTTGTGTTCAGCATTTAACTTTGTCTGCACTGTTATGAATGCTCAGAATGAAAAAAAAAAAAACAAAAATTTTGTTTTGACAGTTCAGATTCTGTTCTGAACTAAAAAAGAAAAACGCCATACATCTGAGAGCTCTGATCATACTCTACTCAGATCTTACCACGATAGCTCGAGCTCTACTCCATGCTCTGCTCAGAGCTAAAAAAGAAAAACGCCACTTGTGACTTTTTAAATCAGCCGTGTTCAGAAATATGACATATGTCAGAGACTAACCAAAACTGTGCCGTTGTTCTGTATATGGCATTAAGATTGGTTAACGATTAGGAAAGCTTCTGTTTTTAAATAATTAGCCCGCCATCGTTTCGTAGTCCAATTCCCTTCGAACTTTAAAAAAAATACGACTATATCGTATATAATATTTTTGTTATCGGTCCGAATAGTTTGCTCCAAATTTGATCTCGTTTCAGAGAGGTTCTCCATTTAGAACTAACTTAGAAATCTGAACACGCCTATCTAGCATACACAATAATTTGTCAAGAATTATTTTGCTTTTTCTTTTTATGTCTGAAATTTCACAAAGTTTCCCAAACTTGGGTTTTTTCTCATATGGTTTCTGACAGCAAATTGTGAACATTTTTGAAAATTTGCAATAAATTTCACGTTTCTAAACACACCTTTTAGTTGGCGTTTAATCTTTGCGGTTTTAACATCTGACTCAGAGCATTTAACCAAATAGTCGTCACCATTCTACACAATTGGTAAACTTAAGACGATGCATGAATGCCCTTAATATTTTGAAATTCAAGACGTGTGTGAAAACATGGGGGAAATCCTAGCTGAGAAAATGTTTGATATTTAACAAGAAATAAGATACATTGAAGCTGATTGTAAAATTCTGTAGTTCGAAAACTGTGTCTGGCTTGACTCTAAAGTACAAAGTACAAAAAACAAAAATGTGTATTCTCATATGTATCAAATATTTAAGTTACCTAAATTTAGTTTGTGAGATATCAAAACTACAATTTTAAACACTATCAATATTATTTGGAATGTAAGTCATTTAAAAAAAAAAGTAGCTTGAAAAATGTTATTGCTCTGGCAATTTTGAGCACTCGGAAGGACAAAACGAAGAAGGAATTTTGAATAGTTAATAAAAACCAAAAACTAAGTTGAAATTTTGTTTTTAGAAAACTAAAAACAATGAGATAAAGAGGAATGTTTTGATTTTTTTTCTTGAATTTTCTATACATGCTATCATAAGTATAGTTGAGGTGGTTCAATCACAGATACTTTTATGACTTTTTGAAAAAAGAATAATTGTTTTAACTAATATTATTAATATTTTTATGTTTTTTTTTTCTTTAGTTTAGATTTTAAGATATGGATAAATGAATTCAACAATGCGCGGATTGTATGCGGTCAAATACGGCAAGATTTTGACTAGATATATTTTGTATGTATTTTAATTGCAATGTCACAATAATTAAGGGACATTTTGGCATAGATACAAATTACACACGGGCTTTGTTGTTTGTTTTTTTCTTCTTCTATTTATTTTGTGACTATTTGTTGCTTTGAATTTATTCCTATTCTGTTTTTTTTTTTCTAAGGAAGAACCTACGCTATATGAATAAAATGGAAAGTCACATTCAATAACAAAAAAAAAATTTAAAAAAAAAACAGTTTTTAGATCTAAAAGGTATACCTATACTCGTCTTTGTGACACGAATACCGTAAAACAAAAATGGAATTATAAAACAAAACAAAAAAGAGAAAAATAACTGCTAATAAACTTAATAGGGGTGGTAATGATGGTGGTAATATTGGGGCATACCTAAAATAGCGCCAACAATAATTTCTGGAATTTCAACATTTTTGGTATCCTTTGCTCCCAAGTCACCAGGTGTGGGACTTTTGCTAAGTCCACTCATTTGCGTCGCACCAAGTGTTTGTCCACCAGCACCACCTGTTGCTGCAGCTAGACCAAAGCTATTATTATTCATTGAAATTGGCGTGGCTGCTTGTGATCCAAAATGCCGAAGTGGGTCAAATTGGGCAGCTGCGGCCGCAGCTGCAGCCTCCAATTGTGTGGGACGGGCGGCAGCAGCAGCAGCTGCTGCAGCTGCTGTGTACTGTTCCAAATTAACTTGCCCAACAGCACCAAAAACATTACCAGCTGCCGCTGCCACTGTTGCTGCAGCCGCCGATTGCTCCATAGCTGATACACCCAAGTATCCAACAGAGCCTGTGTGTGCTCCATTGGTGTGTGGCACGCCAACGCCCATACCAAGGACACCATATTTAGCGAGGACACCCAATGCTGCACAAACTTCTGTTGTCGCTTGTTCGGAGTAACCAGAACCTCTCATAGCAACCTTAAAGAAAAAATTAAAAAAAAAAGAAATAATTAATATAAATCTTTTTGAAAAATAAATTTTGAAAAAATAAATGAGTTTTAATGAGAAAAATATACTCTTTTTTTAGTTTGAAAACATAAAATTTGCAAAAATATTTTACATAAATATAAAACTGGCAACTTTAATTATTATTTTTTTTTATTAAATAATTCCAACCAATGGATTTAAAAAAAAAAAAAGAAACATTCCGGACTTTATTTATTTTTAAATAAAATACATACTTTTATTAAGGAAAAACTATCTTGAAACTATTAAGGACTTTATAACTAAGTAAGGCCTAAATGTCTTTTTAACTCTAAATTTGCGATGAATCTTCATGAGTTGTGTATTTTTTTTTATTGACCAATACGTACAGCAGTGGGCTTAAAGGCCTCAGGTATACATCTGTCGTATATGTCGTACATTTCATATAGCATCTTAAGATCCGCAGGATATTGTCCAGTGTTCTAAATTTTAATTGATTTTTTTTCTAATTAAATAAGATTTTTTATAATTTCAGGATCTTAAAGTTTATTTATTGAGTTATGTTTTTTTTTTTGTACTTAATAAAACTAATTTGTATGAAAAGTGAAACCTGCCTAAAAAAATATATGGTATAAAATAAAGTTGTTTTTGAAAAATTCCCCTAGATTTTGTCTAGTACAATTTAACCTTGCTTTGAAAAAAATAATAAGAGAATACAGATAAATAGAAAGAAATTTATATAATTTTGATCCCTATTGTCACATCCGTTCTGAAAAACTGACTAATGTATTAAATTTATTCTGATTGGGGGAGCAAGCACCCTAGCTGACCCTTTTGCGTACGCTTTTGCCTAAGAAGTTATATATCCAATATCATTTGAATTTCACATTATTTTTCATTTTATTACTTCACAAATCCATTTTATGTGATTCCGGATAAACATCTATCAAGGTGTGTGCTAAAAAGTACTAAATTACAATCTGTCTATTTTCTGACAATTTTAAGTATTATTTTACACTTTACTGTTTTATACAAATAAATTGTTTTATATAAATAATAAATAATGTTTTAAATAATTTGGTCTTTGACTAATTTTAATTAAAAGCGTGTTTTTTTTAAACAAAAGTGCAAGAATGTAGTGCGATGTGATTTTCAAAATCATATATACTACGATTGACAATAATTATTATCAGTTGATGATTGAAAATTGTTGAATTTTGATATTTAACAAAGCGATGGAGAAAAGTTTTGATCATTGAAAATGATATAGACTGTTGGAAGTTGCAGGAATATTATTAATTTTCAATTGAAATACCATATTTCAATGTTTATCAAATTGATAATTGACAATCACAATAAAGGTGACAGTTTTAGACAAAGGAGAAGGCTTGGGAGAGAGTAAAAATTTCCCCTATCTATATATCCATTCCCTCCTATTCCTTCCACCAACAAAAAACAAAAATCACACTGCAAAAATCGGGTCATGTAAATGCCGACATTATCTGTCCAAGAAATTTCTTTGGAATGAGATTCACCGTTTGGCAAAATGTCAGCATGAAAGTAAAAAAAATGCGAGGAAAATATAGTGTCATGCGTTTCTTTCACTTTAGGTGTATAGCATTAACATTAGTTTTCACTTTTTTTTGTCAAACTTCAAGAATCACATTTGGAGTTAAGGCGTGTATTTATCACTTCACAGTTTCTCAGATCGAAAATTGACCCCTGGACGCTTTCACGCAACACAAAGTGACAGAATGGTTAGTAGAACAAATTTTAGATAGAAATACGATTCAAGTTTTTGGAAAAAGTCTAGGTTAAGAAGCTCTAAAGACACGGGTCTACAAATATATATCGGTTTTTAAATACGAAAAACCAGGAATGTTTCTTAGCTCTTTTGAATGAAACATCTGTGAATATTTTTAAATTGTATTTCTGTGAAGAGGCATTCTACACATCGTCGTCGGTTAAAATAATACAAAACAAACAAATTGCCAAGTTTTAATTTGACGTTTGACAGAAGACACTAGACGTTTAATACTCAAAAGATCACATCTTTTGTCTTGAGATCTTATCTCATATTTTTTTTTATAAAGTATGAAAAAATGGAAAAAGTTAAAATCTTTTCGCAATAATAAATTTTTTCTTTTCATTTCACACGATTGCACATTTTTCATTTCATTTTATTTCATATACGTTAATTGACAGGTGACAATTCTATAAATGTTCAAGTAATAAAATATTGACAAGGGAAATAATTGTCAGTAAAATACAACGACAGTCATAATATGCAAGTTCAGGAAAATGAGATCTCAGAGCCTTCAACAATATCAAGTTTGTTCGTTGAAGTTTACCCAGGGTTGATGCAGGTTCTTCACAACCCTAAGAACTGTCAAAAAAACCTGGGTTTTTCGGTTCTCAAAAAACACCAAAGGGTCTTCTTTTGTGTTGTTGAGATAAGAAAGAAATAAAATTTCTTTTAAAAATGGATAAAAACAAACCACAGTTTTCGTTTTCTATTTCTTTTTGTTATTTTTAAAGTAAAATTGTGTATTACGTGAATTTATATTTCAAAAACAATAGAATTATCTGCTAAATGCTTCAGAGCCCATGTCACTTTGGCAGTTTATTCTTTACCTCAACTCGCCCCAGCAAAAAACCTAGTTCTACTCCAGGGCGAGCTCAGGGCGACCCTAATTCTCAAAAAACACAGAATTTGCTGACCAGGGCGAGTTCAGGGTTTTCACACTTTCGGGCGACCCCATGGTGACTTCAGGGCTCAACGAACAAACCTTCAGTCTCGTGAACAGGATTCCTCAGAAATTTTGCTGTCAAATCTGATTTTCCTGAACACGCCTATTAATAATTTTGTTTTTGAGGGAGCAAAATGTGTGAGATCTGACTTTCCTGAACCCACCAATCTGTCACTGTCAATTGCTGACATTTTTTGTTTGTAAAGTTATGACAAACTTGTCATGCCTTTCACTACATTAGCTGTGTTTTTTTGCATGTCCAAATGAAATTGTGTGAAAAAAACGACAGCAAAGCAAAACAATTTACATGTTAAATACAACAACAACTATGTCCATATAGAGTTAGCTAAGTCCAGATAATTAACTGGAGTTAACTTTTGTCCCGATAAAAACGGTATTGCCAGACTACCATTGTCGTTTTGTTATCGATAATATGTATAGAAATGTCAAATGTTTGTTGGTAGGATAGTTCAGAACAAAATAGAACAAAATGGCAGACCAAGGCAAATGTTGAAATGTCCAGATGTCGTTTTTTTCGCCAAACTCCATATGGACATACAAAAAAACGCAGCTATTATATAATGTAGCTTGAAAATATGAATTTTTACGTTAGAAATTGTGTGACAGTTCTTTTGATAATAAGTTTAGTTGTTGAAAATAAAAAATTCACGTGCATATAACAAATAATGTTAAACAGTATTGGTATTTAAGTTTAGAAAATAATGACATTGTTTTTGCACTCAGCATAACTCTGAGCCATGTTAACTTAGAGGTGTGGGTTTGAGCCCCATTCTAAGCAGCAATTCTACATTCTCCCAGCTTAACTGGACGCCACCCGTGAGATTTAATGAGATAATAAACACCTTGATCTCAATCCACTGTGCCAAACCTTTCCTATCCTCCTACTCTTACTAACTAGTGCCATGCAATTCAAGTTGCATTTAAAACACCTAAGGTCTTACAGGCATATACATAGATAGTTAAAATTATTATTAAAAAACCTTGAGTTCACGGTTGCCGCTTGCAAAAAAAAATTCCTACCAAATTTCCCAAAAAAACCTACCAAATTGAATAAAAACCTACCAAATAAAAAAACTCTAATTCCGTTCTGCAAATTTTCTTTGGTAGAAACCTCAAACACATTACAGGTACGAGGTTTATTCACAATCGTGAAATCCATTTTCCAGAAAATTTGAAAAAAAACCGAAATTGTTGTATGATGAGCTAAAATAAAAATTCGAGTTCCACCCCACTCCAAAGATGTGCAGTAAATTAAAAGTGAATCAAGGTTTATGTTAAGGAGGTTCACTTGGGCGCATAGATGCTAGCTATAGTATATTTCCGAATTATATATTGAGGTAGTTTCATGCTATCATTTAATGATTTCTCCTTCCTTGGAATTTTCTATGCATCCAATTTTGACATAATCTTCAAATGCTTTCACTTGAGGTATGAATTATGTAAAATCATTTCATTTTGAAAAATGAATTTTAAAAATTATATCATTTGGAAATGAAATTAGAATTTTTCCACGAAATTAGTCATTATTTGTTCAAAACTACGCAGATCAACGCCAAATGATTCAAGTCTCTGTTTACTTGAGTTTATTTGACATTTTTTGAGTTGATCGGAAATAATCTCAATTTTTATGACTGTACAATGTTTTATATTATGCTCAAGAGTTGTAAGAAAAAAGAAAAAACCTACCAAATTGGATTTTAGCCTACCAACCTACCAAAGCTGAAAAATCCTACCAAGTTTGGTAGGATCCTACCAAAACGGCAACCGTGCTTGAGTTATGAAATAAAAGCAAATTGCAAAACATTTTTAATATTTTTAAATTTAAGAAAAAAGCACCTCCACAAAAAAGAAAAGCACACAAAACACAATTGAACTGTTGTTTTTTTTGCCTCCAACAAAATGGTGGCAAAGCTTCACTTTTTCTCTGTACAAAAGGTCCTATGTTGGCCATCTAGATATATATTGAAATCTATGGTAAATTGTAGGCATGTGCATAAGTATGTATATATTTTTTTTTCTCTCATAAAATTTTTCACTACAAAAGGGGATATCCAAAAAAAAAAACAAGCCTTGATTAAGACAAAATATTTATATCGGTCGGAAAGATATCAATTGGAGATAAGAAATATGAAATTACTTTCTTTGAAAACTATCCTCGAGACTGACGATTTAAAAAAAAACATAAATAAGTACATGATAGTTCCCTATACAAAGAAGGTGTATCTAAAATATAAAATAAGTACTTCACGAATTAACTGTCATCGATTGCACAAAACAGCAAACTAATATTCGTAGTTTTAAAAGTTTTTTAATACTAAAAAATCAAAAATTGGTTGAAATGCGGAATTGTATCCAAAGATCCGTTTACTTGTCATTTGTTTTTATATTAACGTATTATTTGAGGGGCTCTCGAATTGCAAATTAAAATAACTGACACTTTCAACTTTGATAACCTGCCTGTATATTACCTCAGGTGTGTGCACTGTGGCGAATACTTACTTGTTTTAGCGGATACCGATTCGATTTTTAACGATTTTAATCTTGAAAAAATTCATCTTTAGAAGTGTAAATTAAAATCTTAAAATCTGCGAGAGGTAAAATGTTTCTGTTGGAGCCAGACAATTCAATAATAACATCTATAGAGCCATGAGAGTTCAACATAAACTGAGTCCGAACTTCTTGAATCTTAAATAAATTTTGACTGTACGGCTAATTTTATAAAAAATTGATCGAAATCGAGACCATAAAAGTGTTTCATCTAAATTTTCTTTTGGAACCACATTATGGATGATACTATACATTTTTTATCCCATTGGAAAAGCAACATAAGTAATGAAGAATGTGAAAACTAGTTGGGGTATGTCTTAATGCATTCATAGATATACGCTACGTAGTCTTTGAATATTAAAAGCACGGAACATTCTTGACTTAGCTAGCGATGTCAGAATTAGATTTTATTGCTCCGTCTTAAATTACTTAAATCAAATAATGGGTGCTCCTAAGAATATGCATTAAATTTTTATTTAGTATTGTTTTTATTATTATATGTATTAAATTTATTACAACGCGCCATCAAATATAAATAAGCAAACTATTAAGCTTCTAAATGATCAACCAATTTTAGTTTTTAACATTTAATTATTTTTTTTTTAACACAAAGTCAACTGAGAACCTGCTTTTACTTTAAAGAAAAAAAAAAAACAACACCAAATGAGATGAGCAATCGAAAATATATAGAATATCAAACGAAAACAACAAAATTAATTGTTTTTTTTTTTAACAAAAACTCACCTTAATGTGTTCTAATAGCTGTGTAGCCACAGCCAAATTTGGTGCAGGATTTGGTGCACCAAGATTCAATGATAAATTGATACCCGTACCATTAACTAATAATCCTGCAGCACTACCAGCACCACCAATTGCTTGGCCTAGTGTTGAATTTAACGATGCCGTACTTGCATTGATAGCATTCTGATTCGATGCGTATGGTGAGCCGGTTGGATTGAAATTTGCCACCGGACCATTAACATCAGCATAAGAAACATTTAGGCACGTACCCGATTGTGGGTCTTCAACGATTTTCGATAAAATCATTTTGCAGGCATTTTTATTATTCTCTTTGTCGCCAATTATTGTGATGCATCGTTCTTGTAATGAGATGTCTTTGGGTTTTTGCGATATTTGCACATATGATCCACTTTCTTCTTTTACTTGTTTAATATAAGCACCACCCTTGCCAATTATCATACCGGCCGTTGAATTGGGAACTAAAATTTTAACTTGCTTATCTCGTTCTTGAGCTTGTTTCGAGTCGATGTCTACGATTTTGGTATTTAAATCTGGCTTTTCACGGATTTTATCCATAATAAAGTCTATGACATTCATGATACCCTCAACGGAGCCGGTAATCAGGCATACACGTTCAGCGGTTCCTATAAAAATACAAAATTTATAAAATTGAAAATCGATAATATATTTTTGATTAAAATTTATTAGAACTAACCTGGATAGAAATCGTGGGATTTCGACATTTTGACTCGAGCGCCAGAGTCCTTTTGCAAGGAGGCGATTGTATCGCCTCCTTTGCCAATTATGGCCCCCGACGCCACAGCAGGCACTAAGATCTTCATGTGATACGTTGAATCACCTAAAATGATAATAAAAAAAAATTGTTTTGGGAAAAATTAATTAGGGTTGTTTTGTAAATTATATTTTTGACACATTACATCAAAAACACACCAGTTTAATCATTTTGTTTTGGAAATCAATGTTGAAAAATTAAAAATAATAACACCCCAGTGAAATTATAATCTAATTAATAAATGAATTTAATGATTAATGTGATGTGAGATGCGTGTATTTTTTTTTATCTGAGTTTTTTTTCTTCTTCTGTTGAATTGTTAAAATGTTGTATTTTTGATTTAAGATATTGGAGTCGCGGTTTTGAGTATTAATCAATTTTTGTTGTTTGTTTTTTTTTTTAAGTGCAAGAGCATTTTTGTCATAGATTCACAAAGGTCTATTAGTTGTTGCAATAAATGAATGAAGATCACATTAAAATGTTTCTTATTTTCATTGCAAATATCAAAAGAAATTGTTGAATTCGAAATGTCGCTTTTAATTTTTGAAATTTTTGGATGAAATAATAAGAAATACAAAAAAAAATCATTGGATATTTGCATGAGAAAAGACATTGAATGCAACAAAGTGACTAGAAGTTTACAAGAAACCTTCGTTCTTGTTGATTCTAATTTGAATAATATATATAGAACCCATTTAAATACAAGTTAATAGAAGTTAAGTACTTTCTACCGAAATAGAAAAAGCTGTTTTTGATTCGCTTATTCGTTCTTGTCGATTCTCATCAAATTAAATAACATGTATTTTAGGGTTTATTAAATGCTATTAAACAAAGGGCATAGCTGCATGCACCAAGGAGAAAGCTTCAGTTAAATAAGGGAATACAAAATATTTTCAGCCTAAATTGTTTAATTATTCTAAAATTGAGTTAATCTTTTGATGTTTTACATTGTTAATGATTTGCGCTTGATGACTATAGACTATATATAGAGCAAAAACTTGTTCGAAAGATTGAAGCAGCTGGGAAACTTATATAAAATTAATTAAAAATTGAAAATTAACATAATACGTATATGTTCCGTTGAATTATAAAAAAAAAAACATACATACAATATATAGATAGATAAACACCAAAAGGAAAACACAAGTGCAGGCTTTGAAATTGCAAAATAATTTAAGAAAAAAAAAAGAAAAGAAGTTTAGAGTGTACAGCGAAGATATTCCATAAATATATATACACAATAGCTGATGATGTTTCGTTCTTTGCATAAGTAATTTTTTTTTTTTGTCAACATTTACATTAGATTTTATTTTGAACTGAAAGCGCATATTTTTTTTACAAGTTTAAACACTTAGTAGACAATAAGTCTGTAAAAAACAATATAAAGAAAAGTTTAAGTATTTTTTATTATATATGTACGTATATAGAAAATTTAAAGGAGATTTTTCTTTGTTTTGTAAATTTTATTCGTTTTTTTTTTTTGACGGTAGAGATGAGATAGATGATACAATGACTTAGCTTACCATGATGGAAATTATTATTATTTTCAATTTCAACCTCAATTCCAGAACAATCTGACTCACCTGGAATTAAAAAATAAAAATATCGTTTACAAATTTAGATGTGTGTGCTCAATTTGTATTATTATTGTTTTTTTCTTTTAATTTTTATTTTTTTATATATAAATTTGTTGGTTGGTGATAATTCAATAATTGTTTTGGTGTGCATACATGACTTTAATTGTAATTGATTTTGATATTAAATTTAATTTTAATGTTATGCCATAACTCAACTGACCGGAAATAGTTTAATTTTTGGTCATTATTGTTAAAAAAAAAGCAAAAGTAACTTCATAATGATAGGTAATTTGTGTGTGTGTGTTTTTTTCAACTTTGCTTTAACAGACATTAATTTGTGTCACAGTTAAATTGGTTTAGGTAGTTCCGGATGCTTATTCAAAAAGAAAACAAAAAATAGGTCAGATAGAATAAGTTGTAAAAAATAGAACAAAGTTTCCAGTAGGTAAATGTAACCTATAAAACATCAAGGCTGTTTAAATATTAAAATGCCGTAATTTGTAAAGCCATTTCGACTAGTATAGAACACCTGAAATTTTGATGACACAATATCGTCCCCCTTATGCCAGAAGTATAAAAGAGAATAAATGAAGTGATTGAATATTCCCACCTCTGAAAATGACAAGTTTTTGTCAAGTTTAATCAAGAATCTGGAAAAGCTTTGGTAGGGGAAATCTAGACAAGGAAAAATTGTCAAATATTCGTTAGGCTCTCGCTAGTAAAAACTCGTGGGATAAGGCCCTTTAAGCCTTTGGTAGGGGAAATCTAGACAAAGAAAATTTGTCAAATACTCGTGAGGCCTTCGCTGGTAAGAACTTATGGGATAATCCCTGGAAAGGCTTTGATAGGGAAAATCTAGACAAGGGAAACTTGTCAAATACTCGTGAGGCCCTCGCTAGTTATAACTTGTCGGATAAGTCTTGTTATCCCATCACAAGTACCCCATATATGACAAAAACAAAAAACTAATATTTTATACGCATCACACAATAGTAAGAAAATTAAATTTGTTGAGTAAGTCTTGCTGTCACATCACAAGTAAAACTTGATAAGACCACATTAAAAACTATACTGTTTTTCCAGGTGGGAGGGAATATACATATACTAAATATAATACATAATAGGGGTATTCACGTCTAGAATAAGTATCATTGCAAGTGTAACATTCTCTTGCAATACAACAACAAAATATACTGAATGCAATTGTTGTACACTTTTGCTATACCTCAACCTTATTGTATGAGAAAAATACAACATTGTAAAGTTTACATTTGTGCAACTGATATTTCGCCGAATGTCATTCTAACTGTCAGCGGATATGACATTTCAGATAAGACTTATGAAAAAAATGGGATTTACTTTCCATCGTTCAGCAAATAATCTTATTCTTACAAGAACAAGATGGAAAAACTGTTCAAATGGGCTAGAACACATAAAGCCATTCTTGGGATATCTAGTGTTTATGTGCTAAAGCCCATTAAAACCCTTTTTCTTTACAGTTTTTGTGTTGATTTAATTATTGCTGATGGATGGTGGCAAGCAAATCCCATTTCTTTCAAACGACCGACGCGACGTTGCCTCATCGACAATTCATCGTATTTGAAATTTTGATTCCCGACTCCTAGATCAAAAATTTCAATATCCTTCTGGGCTTTTTTCTATTTCCATAAAGATTCCCGTTATTTTTCTTCATCCCGTAACGTTTTTGCTCTTTTTTCTTACTTTTAAAAGCAATCTTCAAGCATTTTCAACCATTTCGTCCACTCGAGACTTTGACACTCCTGTCAATACCATAATGCCATAATGCTATCTTCCTCTGAGAATTGTCAGTTCGTGATAACGATGTTTAATTTCTAAAGCTGATGAAACGTTTTTTTACTCTATAAAAAGTATTCTTCACGGGATTGTGATGCACAAAAATATATAAAAACAAATAAACACTTCAGTTTTTTTGCTACAAAACCTTGTTAAAAATGTGCGAAACAATAAATTTCGAGATGCAAACTTTTAAAAATAAAAAAAAAATACAAAAAATACGTTGTTGATGTAGTTTCGCTGTCGACAACGAGTGATTATCATTGGTTTGGTAGAGCCTTTATAGTTCTACCTTAACAATTTATGAAAAGTAGCTTTCCTAATCATTGAGTAAATGTAGACGTCATTTTTTTTGTTCTTGTTGTTCTTGTTTAAACTTCGTTTTGACAACTTTCACCGCCAAGTAAATTCATACGATAGTTACAAAACATGGTCAGCGTTCTCTGAGATATCACACATATATCATATTTTTGAACACGCCTAATTCTAAAAATCACAATGACGTTTGTTTGTTAAAAAATTAATGATTGTTTGTTAAGTTTACCCAAATAAATTTGGTTAATTTTCCGCATCAAAATGCTTGGATACGATTAACGAAAGAGCCTGACTACACGAATAATTTTTTCGGTCGTTTCGTGTAGGAATGTAGGGGAACGAAGTAACGAAAGCACGTATGAATATTTTAAGACTTTTTCTGGTTGAAATTTGACGTTTATGATTTGACAAACGAGTAGTTGCGGGAGATTCTTATAGACTTTTAAATAATGAACTTTAAAATTGATTTTCAGAATAGAATAGGTAGGTATATGCACAGTACACATATTAAAGGTAATATCATTAGAGTTTTGATTTTTGTTTCTTCGGCGCATATATCAAAATTTGTGTCAAATGTCAGTATTTGTTGTTGTTTTTACGTGTATTTAAGTCCTCACACTCCCAGCCATTTTTATTTCTGACAATTTCAATTTTAATTTGTTGTTGTTTTTACGTGTGTTTTCTTCCTTACTCGCACAGCCAATTTTTATTTTCGACTGACAACCTGCGCAGTATAATACCTTAGATTTGTGTACTGTGGGTATATGTACATTTGAACAAGAAGTAATTTAAAAATATTTCTAGTTATTATTACTTTCTATTTTCGAATAAATGAACCTCAAATTTTTTTAAAGGAAGGAAACACGAATGGACTTTTTTTTGTTGTGTGTAATCAAGAAGGTACGTACCTGTCAAAAAAGACGAAAGGCAAAATTAACGAAAAAACCATTTCACGCTTAAAAAATTTGACAGTTCATTAACCAAATGATAAACTTAACCAAATCGTAATCTTATCTAGTGTTTTACGACGTTGCACGAATACCCTTATTAAGTGTGTTTGCTTACAGTAGATTTGTCCTCAATGGACTGAAGAATCTAGAGTGCAAGAAAATAGATTCAAATATTTTGCACTGACAAAAAAAAACAGTTTTTAAGTTCTGAGTTAAATAGGAGTAAATCAATTCTGAAATTAAATTAAACTCGAGTTAGCTCAGAAGCAGTTTTACAGAGTGGTTGTCAAACATCAAATCAAATAGAACACCAAAGTTTTAAAGTTTCATTATCGCCCTTTGACTATCAAATCAAGATGACAATACTATTGAAATGCATTATTCTGCAATTAAATGGTTAGATTTGCACTCAGTATACATCAAAACCCCCTGAAAAGTGTTACCGCATTAGTTTTCGAGTAATACCTGACTGAATTATCTGAGTTTGGCATTACTGCTCACGTTTCGAGCAATCTAAGCATTCTAGTTAGTACCTACTAGTATACCATAAATTGATGTGGCACTCACTCCCTTGGTCATTGAAGCGGTAATTTGGCCCCTGGTTTCAGGATCGGAATTTGTGTCTATCAATGGACTATGCAATAAATAGTTTAAACATTTAATATCAACAGAATATTGTTGTTTATGTGGAACAGATCCAGTGGCATGGTTTAAGTTTTTTCTACTCAACAATCAGTTAAACTTTAACTACACAAACAAAAATGTCCCTTCAT
The DNA here is from genome assembly GCA_963921185.1 of Dasysyrphus tricinctus. Taxonomy (NCBI): domain Eukaryota; kingdom Metazoa; phylum Arthropoda; class Insecta; order Diptera; family Syrphidae; genus Dasysyrphus; species Dasysyrphus tricinctus. The sequence continues at coordinate 13,308,777 of OY992530.1, forward strand.
TCACCCATAAAAATGAAACACATCATCAAGCAATAAAACAAACTACATAAATTGTCAACGACTCTGTCTATACTCTACACACACATACATTCAACAACAACAACTGTCGTTCTTTTTTTTACTCTTGTTCAAACAAACCTGGTTTTAAAATTTACAGATACTTTTTTTTAAATAAAAAATAAATACATATATGAACGTTATCTCTAAACTATTGTTAGTGACAGTCATTTTATATATTATTTTCATTTTGAGCATCGCGTGAACTATATTGCTATTGCCAAGGGAACGATCTTATCTATACACAATACATTTATGCTTTTGGAAGCATATATTTCAAACTATACGTGTATCAAACTGCCAATGGAATAGATTGACATTGTGCATCAGAGTAGGTAAACTTGGATATATGAAGCAAAAACACAGATAAAATATTGTAATAGTCCAGAAGGTATCTATAGTCATTGTGTGTTTAAAAGTTTCTACTCAAGTTCCTCAGTTACAAAATGTTGTATATGATAGGGTTTACACTTCCGACTCTATGTGTGTCGAATTGGTGATGCTTCATTTCTCAAAGGCTTACAATTCAGTGCGATAAAGATTTTTTTTTAAAACAAAAGTTGACGGATTTTTTTTATTTTACAGGTAGATTAGGTCTTGATTTTTCCAACAAAATATTCAAGGCAGATATTTAAAATTTTGAAATTTTGAAAAAGCAAAAGTAAGTTAGGTACAAAAACTTGGCCATGAAAAGAGGTTGGCTCAAGTGAACAATACACAATAAATTACAATACATATACGGGTGTGCTGTGCTGTGCGGAAATTCAACATGGTTGACTCGTCTAGACATAGTTTTTACAGTGGCAGTAGTCTCACTTTATTTAGAGCCAGACCTGTAAGCTTTCAAGCACTATTACCAGTCAAGTCAGAACCTTGTTCTTGTATTTGTACTTGTACTTGAAAAAAAACTAGTAGGTACAGTTCACTTGGTACCAACTTAGAAAAGAAACAAGTATTTTTCAAAGTACTTTGCTTTAAGTATACATGTGCTGGGTACTGTTATACTTCCCAGTACAATTCCGCTTTCAAATACTTTGCAAGTACAAGTAGCAGTGCTACTTCAAGTACTTGTCAAGTACAGGTCCATTTTCCATACATATGTACTTAGAAAAAATTCCTTGAAAAATACTTGGATTTCCTAATTTTCAAATTCCAAGTTACTAGTTACTTACAAAATATTGTTCTAACATGAACTGGGTACTGTAATACCAGAGACCATAGCAATAAAACCACGACATAGATCCTCGTGTAAACAGGCACGGCGAAATCACAGCAAGACGAACTTAATGGCAAAGATACTGAAAACCACATTTGGACTTTTAAGCTTGTTTTAACCTTTAAGAAAAAATTGTTTGAAAAAAGAACTTTTGCGAGACTATAGCGAGACCAAAGCGAGATAACGACAAAACTTAAAACGACGTGTAAATGTCACAGTGAAACCACAGCGAGATGAACACAATTTCCACGACACTGCACTGAAAACCACGTTTGGATGACCATGGCTAGACTACAGCCAGATGACACCGAGACAGGGAGTCGACGCCATAAGCCGTACTATCGAATCAGAGTATGGCCGTTTTCGAAGACGGCAAATAAAACAAATTTAATCGTCAAATGATCGTAATTTTTTGACGCAGATATCAGCAAATATGCATCATTCTGCCTGCATAAAATCAGTTTGATCAACCTCAGTCAATTTCCTCGTAAACGCATTTGACATTTTCGAATACCTACGCTTTCTAGCTTTTCAATATTTTATTCATCAACTCGATTTTTTTATTGCACAGTTCCAACGCAGATGATGTTTTCGAACATGTGACTTTAGCGACAATGCTAGTGCAGTCAAACTTGTATTTATTTTGCAGTTTGCGTTTAAAACCATTTTGAAAATGCTTCTTTGACGCAGGCGACGTTTTTGCAAACGGTTTAAGCTTCAACTGGAATTAAAAAAGTTCATCTAAATATGAGCACCCAGGAGGAATCACAATTTTAGGCCCGATCCCATGAGGGCTTGAAGAAGTGGAAAAGAGTATCAAGTTAGGTGGATAATTTGACGTTAATTAGTCGTTAATTATTTGTGACAACTTCGAATTTGTCATTCTATGTTTTTTTTTAAGTGGTAGAAACGTCTAAAATTCAATATTTTAGTACTTAATAATTTGCCTTTAATAAGTCATTAATTAGTCTTGAAAAAATCAATTTTAACGTGCGATGTTGTTTTCTATGTGTTTTTGGGTTACTTGTTTTCTATGACTGTCAAGTTCGGACCGCTGGCATTAATTTATCGTTGTGACAGTTTTAAATTTTTCGTTCAATATTTTCTATGATTTTTGGGATGCTTTGGTAACTTGACATTACTCGAAAAGTGGTAAAAACTTCTTATACTTAATGTTTTATGGCTTAATAATTTGCTGATGGTTAATCTTTAATTAGTTGTGAAAAAGTGAATTTAATCGTGCAATGTTTTCTGAGTTTTGTGTGGATCCGTTGCCATCTTGATATCAAGTTAGCAAATCACCACGTTAAAAAGAGGTGAAAACTGCTAAAACCGAATGGTTTATTGCTTAATAATTTTACGTTAACTAGTCTTTAATTAGTTGTGACAGTTTCGAATTTGTCGTGCAAATGGTTTCTGTTTTTTTTTTTTGTTCTTTGCTAATTTGACATCATGAAAGCATAGCACCACCTCAAAAAGGGGTAAGAACTGCTGAAACCGAATGAAGTTTTTACAACTTTTCAAAAAAAAAACATAGAAAACATAGAATTACATAGAATGAAACTGTCACACCTAATTTACAACTAACTAACGACAAACTATGCCACTATATATTTGTCGATCGAAAACAATGCACGATCAAATTGAATTTGTCACAACTAATTAATGACTAATTAACGGCAAATTATCCACATATTCATTTTTCGATTCGTCAATCAAAGTTACTTTGCTAACTTGACACTCATCATTAGACTGCAATTTAGTCACAATTTTTGTATTGCAATTTTTGAGGCAAAAAGTTTTATTTTGGAATTGAATTGACCTATGTATGTTTGACTTCAAAGCTAAAATAAACATTTTTTCCTCACTTTACCCCAATCAAAAAAGCCAGATATTGCTAACAATCCTAACCAAGTGCATATTGTTTATTTATTGACCCGAATTGATACATTACTTTTTTTCTGCCATCGATGTCAAGTATTGCAAGGTGATCTTCAATTAACAAAGGCTACTTTCTGAGTCGCTCGACTTTGACAAACAATTTTATTTTAATTATATCTAAGAGCTTCTATCAATCAATCTTACCTGAATTAATTAAAAGAAAGTTTTTTCACATACATATATTCTCGTTAAAAAAAAAAAACACGTAGGCGACATACTGCAAAAAGGTTTATTAATGAAACAAAAAAAAAAACACCCCAGCAACAACAATAATTAACGTGGGAACTCAATCCAATCCTATACTTCAATTTTATAAATTTTTCTTTTTCATATTAAAATATTCCCTTAAAAAAAAAAAAACTGAACGTTATCTTCAATCATCTACTGTACTACAAGATGTCAAGCACAAGTTCTATTAGACGGTATAGTATTCAATGTGTGCCTCATTTAATTTTTGCTCTATAAAAATATGAAGGAACAAAAAAAAACAAAGTCTTCTAGAATAAAGAGTGTCCTTCAAAAACAATAAAGAATACACATGCATTGAAGTGCTAACTTTTTCTTTATTTTAATTGGATACATTTTAGTGCGACATATGTATCATAGAGTACTATTTGGTTCATAAGAAATTTCTAGATTTCAAACAAATATTTTAGGCCGTGTTCAAATTAATAAAAATAAATAAAAAAAAAACATACAGGTGGTTCTAAAAGATTAGCTATTCAAGCTTTTTATTAATTCTGGCAACTGATTAATTTAGTGTCTTTTTAAAAATAGAATGTAGACTTGTGATAAGTTGATGATTTAGGGCTCTTTTATTGGTAACATTAAGCTAGAGAAACAATACAAGTAAACCAGACCAAATAAAGCCTTAAATTATAACTTTTATAGATGCACTTTTCATTTAACACTCGAAATTTATATCCATGGTGATTAATTTTAAAAACAGTTGTCACCGAAGAGAATAATTATTTGGAAAAAAAAAACAGAAATTGAAATGCTTAAAATGACTCTTCATTCTGACATTATTAATAAACATATTTTTTGTGTATCCTTTTGAAATTTTCAAATATTTGGAAGCTTACTAGTTGATACTAATCCAGAACAAAACATGAAATTCCTTTTTTTAACCTAAAAGGGAATTTTATGAATCCCTAAACGTCAAAACTGACAGCTACCATTTTGTGGAAACTGTCACAGCCAAGCAAAGCCAAAATAAAAGTTACTTTTTATTTGAAGTGAAGTTTCTGAAAAAAAAATTATATTTTAAGAATTATTTTAGTAACAAAAATCTTGCAATTTGTTTCAAGAATAATTGTTAATAATAAAATTCATAATGAAAGATCCCACAAAATAATAAATTTGACGTTTATTAACAAACGAGAGAGCAATACAGGGTGTCCCGCACCTGAGTGGAAGTATCTTAGGGTGTGGTTCCTGGGTGTATTCTAAGAAAAAAATTGTATGGGGGGAAAGTTGTATCTCCCCTCCCTGAGGCAGGGGGTGGGCAGTTTCTGAAAAATTGATTTAAAATGCCAAAAAAAACATTTAAAATCAACGAAAACACATCTAATAATGTTCTATAATTTTTTTGGAAGCTAATACTCCATTCTTACATTTAGTTTTCAAATCAAGTTGTTTGAGCGAATAGTTTTTGAGAAATTAAATTTCAAAGTCAAAATTGTTGGAAAAAAACTGTGATTTTTTTTTTTCTTAAGTTGATATTTTTCAAAATTTTACGTAATTAAGTGCTATTTTTGTGTTCAATATTCATTGCCCTCATTTACTTTTAGTCCATTACCGAAAACCAAATGTCAAAATCTATCTTAGTTTTTGAGAAATTAAGAAAAAGGTACTTTTCCCAAAAAAGCCCGAAAAAATTAATTTATTCATGAATTATCCATAATTTAACCCTTTTTTCGGGCTTTTTTGGTAATAGTACCTTTCGTTTTTTCCTAATTTCTCAAAAACTAAGACAGATTTTTACATTTGGTTTTCGGTAATGGACTAAAAATAAATGAGGGCAATGAATATTGTACACAAAAATAGCACTTAATTACGTAAAATTTTGAAAAATATCAACTTAAGAAAAAAAAATCACAGTTTTTTTAAACAGTTTTGACTTTGAAATTTAATTTCTCAAAAACTATTCGCTCAAACAACTTGATTTGAAAACTAAATGTAAGAATGGAGTATTAGCTTCCAAAAAAATTATAGAATCATTATTAGATGTGTTTTCGTTGATTTAAAATGTTTTTTTTTTGGCATTTTAAGTCAATTTTTCAGAAACTGCCCCCCCCCCCCCTGCCTCAGGGAGGGGAGATACAACTTTCCCTCCATACAATTTTTTTCTTAGAATATACCCAGGAACCACACCCTAAAATACTTCCAATCAGGTGCGGGACACCCTGTATATTGCTAATTGGTAAAGAGCTCTATTCACTTTTGAATATGTAAGTTAAGGGATGTGTTTCTGTATGCTGATCAAGTTGAATTAGATTTAAATTTAGAGATTGAAATTAAAAAAAAAAGAAAGCATCTTCCCCTTTGGATGTTCAGAATATAACTCTGCGTTCGTTTTTCTCTCTTACTGCTCAAAAACCTATTGATAGGCTAATCCGAAATAGACGCGGTGCTGATGTCGTGCTAGCTCACGATCACCACCTTATGCTTGCCTATCTTCGACTTCGAACTGCATCTGTACATGCGGAAATTGACAAGACTTCCTTCGTTCACCCAGGTACAATACTGACATACCTCGCCACTGAAGCGGAAGCAACCAGTAGTTCAACGCCAGAAAAAATAGACCAACACTGGAGCACCGTGAAAAATACCTTTTAAGCTGCAGCACTGGAGTGTGTGGGTATAAGGCAGAAAAACCAGAGCAAATGGGTCTCTGCAGGTACTTGGAGAAAGGTCGAAGAAATTAATGCTATCAGACTTCAACTTGCAGCAGGCTCAGAAGGTGAGAGAATTGACATCGAATCTCAGTATCGTAGGAAAAGAAAAGAAGTGCAGCATAGTGTCAGGCGTGACAAAAGACGTCACAAAAATGCATCGCAGAAGAGGCTGAGGTAGCAGTTTCCAGGGGCAACAGAATCAGCACCGTCTACAAGATAACCAAGGAATTGGTCTGAAATAAATCCCGAAAACAACATATCAAGGATAAAGGGGGCACCCTGCTGGTTACGGATGAGGATCAGCTCAGAAGAAGGGAGAAACACTTTGCCATCTAGAGTCTTAACGGTGGCGGTAGTGTACTCATTCCAAGCCCAAATGAGCAATTCGCATCATCAACAAGTTAGCCGCCCTTGCCCAGTCAGTTTAGTCGAGATAACATACAGCAATCTAATCCCTAAAAAACAACAAAGCTGTAAGTTAAGACGGCATTCCCGGTGAGCTTAATCAATCAGCGCCAAAAATATCCGCGAAAATGCTACATCACTGAAGAGGGCAAATATGGGAGGACGAAAGTTTTTTCCGTGGAATGGAAAAAAGGGATAATCGTCAAACTGCCAAAAAATGGAAATCCTATGGATTGCGCAAATTAGATTTGAATCTGTGCCCTCCATGCGCTGCGTTGGCGAAAATAATCTTGGAACTTGTCAAAGAGCATCAGGATTCTATTCTCCACAAAAAGAAACCGGGATTCCGGGCGAAAGTTTTCTTGTTGAATGGAAAGAAGGGATGATCGTCAAACTACCAAAGAAATGAAATCTTACGGATTGCGGGAACTCGAAGGGAATCTATAACCTCCCTGCACTGCGGTGGCAAATGTAATGGCGAACACAAAATTGGAACGAATCAAAAAGCATCTGGACTCTACTCTCCGACAAGCTCATCCTGCATAGATCATATCAACACCTTGAAGATCTCCTCTCCATTTGCGGAAGGGTATCTGTGGCATTCTGAATTTAGAATGGAGTTCGGCAGGGCTGTTTACTATCACCATTGTTATTTCTGGTTGATATTGGCTATGTCTTCCATGCAGTTGAAGTCGAACAAGCGCGAAAACTCCGATGGACTATGCTTTATTTTATGCATCATCTCGACTACGCGGACAATATTTGTTTGGTTTTACACAACATCATGGATCTATGTATTTCAGACGATGAGCAACAGGATCAACACCGGAAAAACGAAGATCCTTAACATTTTTGGTAACTCTGCTCAAGTTGACGTTTCGGGACAGCAGGTCGAAGCAGTGAACAACTTTGGTGGTGCAGATGAAGATGTTAATTAACGTATTTGCAAAGCAAAAGATTCTTTCGGCATGTTATCAAAAGTTGGGAGGAGCAACGTCAATAGTACGAAGACAAAGCTGCGACTGTTGCGCTCAAACGTAGAGTCGTAGAAGGAGGTTTCAATGAATTGGATACACCCTACGGTGGCGTGCTGAAATTTCTATTGCGCAATAGAATGGGATCCTTTTATTCAAGATTACAGAAGACCTGGGTGTCAGGGTAAAACTTGGCGCCAGAACAGTCGAAAAGAAATCTCAAAACTGGGAAAAAGTTGGAGGGAGCTCAAAAACATTTCCAGAAACAGAAGAAGATGGCGTAGTTGACCCCCTTCGTCCCACGTAGGGGTCAAGGAGCTAAGAATTCTGGATGATGTAATGTAAAGATTGATTAAGGAAGCCATTTTATTAAATGGTGACATTTAATGCCAAGTTTGATGGAAATCTCGAAAACGTCAGATCAAAGTCAATTTGACGCAGATATTGCTTTTTTGAAGAAGATATTGCTATTGTCAAATATGCAGCTGTCCTGTTTATGCAAATCAACGTCGTCATTTGATCAACGTCAGTCAATTTACTTGCAAACGTAGTTTACATTTACGAACACGCTACCTGGCTTTTCAATATTTTCTTCGTCAACTTAATTTTTTTACTGCACCGCAAAAGATGTTTTCGAACATATGATTTTAGCAAACAGTATTATTAAACGCCATGCTAATGCAGAAAAATTTGTATTTGCTTTTTTTAACCGAAAATATTTGCAGTTTGTGTTTAAGAATATTATACAAAAGCATTTTTGATGCAGATGACGTTTTCGAAAACGGCCATTTCGATTGGGGTCAGAATTACAGTTCTTGTTCTGAAAAGAAGAGAAAATTGTTCTAAATTTGATTTCAGAATCGAAATGAGAAGCGTTCACACACATCGAATCGGTCTTTCGGATTGGCGATCGAAAAGGCCATATGTCAAAAAAAATACGATCAAATTGACACTGATTTGACGTTTCCAAAAGCGGCCATTGTTATCCTCAAATATGCTTGCAAAGAATCGGTTTGATCAACGTCAATTAATAAATTTACTAGCAAACACATTTGAAGTTTACGAACATGCTCTCTCAGTTGTACCGCAGATAATAGGTCTGATCCTTTACTTTGGGTTTCTGTGATTTTTAGTCCAAACTTGTGTCAAAATACTTTTTTTATATGAACTTTGACACAACTTTGGACCGAAATGCGCATAAATGTACAGAAAATCACAGAAATTCAAAGTAAAGGAACAGACCTAATATTTTCGAACATGTGACTAAAGTTAACTAGTAAACTGTATCATCAAACACAATTTTAATGTAGTGAAATTTGTATTTCCGTTTTCGAAAAGAAGAGTTTTTCGAACGTTTTCAAAAACACCCTTATACCTTGACCTGGTCATAGTATCTACCTCTAGCGGTAATAGAAAATAGTCCGAAAACTTATACTGATATGTACCGGTAACATCAATTGGTATCCTCATTTTGATAATGTAAATTTTTGAGACTTTCTATTTGGAATAAGCATTGCGATAGTTTATTTCGGGATTCTTTGCTAAATTCCTTTTGTAATAAAATCTGTAGAAGGGTTAATTATTATATTTTTTTTCTTCTAATTTCAATTGACGTGCTAGATATGTTCAATTTGTTTCTGCTGACACAAATTTAAGGTTTATTCTTTTTTTTGTATTTTCCCCTCAATCATCAAAAATGGGTTGAATATTTTTCTCCTTAAAACTCATTTGGCTAACCAACACAGAAACGACTTAACCAGAGGCCGGACATTGTTTACATTTAAATTGTGTGTTGGGATAGAGAGTATTATGTTAGTCAGTGGGTATTAGTGAGCAAATATAGGGGTGAACCGGGCAAAAATTTAGACCGACACATGCCAGGCAAAAAAAAAAAACAAAACATATCTACGGTAAGTTTAACTTGATTCACCCCCATATATCTCTATTAGACGACGAAGACTTAAGGTTTGCTTTCCTAGCCTTAATTCCATACATATCTCACTTTGTTTTGCATAGAATTTTGTCGCTTCAGATGTTGTCGTTGTTGTTGTTTTTGTTGTTATTGTTGTAGCTTTTTTTGTTGCTGGCACTGCCTATAATATTGAAGATGTTGAAGGAAAACACAATAATTGCAGCTTGCCCTAGTTTTGAGCGCAATACACACCACTTATTGCTCTCCATAGTGAGCTACCCTTATACATATATACAAATAGATACATGTGTGAATATACTTATATATTTAACTTTTTTAAAGATTTCGCTCTTCTCTGTGAGAATTTTGCTTTATAAGTATGTGTAAAATAATGTAGGAGTAAATGTGTAGTTTCATTTCATTTCACATATATTTTATCTCAGAGTGGCTCTGCATTGATTCTGGCGCATTCGCGTTGATTACACAATTTACAAAAAAAAAAGAGGCAATTCTCAGGGTGGTACTTGAAGAAGTATTATTATTTGCACTGAAAAAGTATCTTCAAGCCTAAATTCTACTTCCGGGATTTTTTTTAATTTTTTTTTTTTTTTATTTAAAACTTAGAAGTTTAATATGTATAAATTGAATTTTATAAATAATGGTATTTAACTAAAAATTTTACTAACATTGATTTATATTTTTTTCAAAACAACATTAATAGATTTAAGAATATAAATAAATCAATCAATCAATAATGACTAAACACCTGTGTGCAAACGATTTGTTTATTATTTATGAGAAAGTTTTTGCATGTTGCAAGTGACGTCATCAGTATCAGTATACGAACATTTCGAGAACATTACGAATGCAAATTACGTCATCATACTGTTTAGGTAAAGATCTAATAATTCGATTGAAATGTTTGATTCATACACAGTTTGATGCTGATTTGCTATTTTTGTATCTATTTATAGAGTGAACATTGCACAGCCCAATTTTTTTTTTATAAATTTGGACTTTTAAGATCGGCGGGGGAACACAGGAAATTATATCAATATCAATATCATTTTCTTCAACCAATCGATTCAAATAATTGCAGCAATTTTGGGAGTCAAATGGCTTCATTGTTGTAAAAGATTGCATTCTTTGCGAATGCAGTCTTTTACAATATCTAATTGAATTCAATAAAAAGTTTGCATTCTGTTTGAGGAATGCGACTTCAATAAATGTAGTCGCTATTCTTTTTGTCTTAAAAAGATTACAATTTTTATTTTTTAAAATTTTTTCCATATCTACTGATTCCAATCTTAATGTATTCCCCGCGCTCTTTTTTTGCATTCTAAGCATTCTTTTGAATTTTTTTGCATTCTTTGAATTTATCTTTTGCATTCTTTTGAATTCTTTTGAATTCATTGAATTTGTTCAAATTCTTTTGAAGTCTCTGACATTCTTTGAATTGTTGCATTCTTTTAAATTCTTTTGATTTTTTTTTAATTCAATTGAATGCAAAAGAATTCAAAAGACTTCAAAAGAGAACTCAAAGAATTAAAATGAATTCAAAAGATTTTGAAAAAATGCAAAAAACTTCAAAGACTTCAAAAGAACTCAGAAGACTTCGAAATAATGCAAAAAATTCAAAGAATGTAAAAGAATGCAAACATTCAAAGAATGTAAAAGACTTCAAAATACTTCAAAAGAATTCAAAAGAATTCAAAAGAATTTAAAGAATTCAAAAGAATTCGAAGAATTCAAAAGAATTCGAAGAATTCAAAAGAATTCGAAAAATTCAAAAGAATTTAAAGAATTCAAAAGAATTTAAAGAATTCAAAATAATTCGAAGAATTCAAAAGAATTCGAAGAATTCAAAAGAATTCGAAGAATTTAAAAGAACTCGAAGAATTCAAAATAGGTCCAAAAAGATTGCAATCAACTGATGGTTTATCAGCGGAACAGTTTAGCAGATTAGTAGTTTCAGACAAGAGATCATTTATGAAAATAAGAAATATTGTTGGAGAGAATACGGAGCCTCGGGGCACGCCAACATTTAATTGGTGAACTTCAGACTTGAAACCATCCAAAACCACTTGGATTAAACGGTAGCAAAGGTAATTACTAATCCACCGAAGAAGCGATTCATTGATACCAAAAGCATGCAATTTTGATAAAAGAACTTGGTGCCATACTCTATCAAATGCTTTAGAAATATCAAGCTCAACAAATTTGCTGTCTCAAAAACGATGCAATGATTTATTCCACTTTTCGATGAGAAAAGCCATCAAATCACTAGTGGGAAAAACACGAAAAAACATTCCTTTTGGAGCGTTTATAACACCCAATTTTTTCTCAAACCAAGAGAGCAATTAATTTTGGTTATGCAAAACTAATTTGCAATTAATAAGCAACTAATGATGTGATATTCTCTAATCTTAAATTCCAAGTGTCCTGCTAACTTCAAGCACATAAAATTCACCAATTGGGATCTGTATTTCTATCCATCTGAAACAGTGGATATTGGTTTCTTTGAGTCCATAAACGTTAATATAGTGTACTGTATCATTCACTGCTAAATACAATAATTGCTAAGCGAACAAATGAACAACCTTCGTGTTGAAAATATGCTTGTCTACCAAGCAATTTGTTGTGTGCAACTTTTCAAATAGTAAAGGCTCGAACGGGAACAAGAAAGTTAATAAACGAAAAGCTACCCCTCGAGTCAAGGATTATAGTTCTTCAGTTATTTGTGAGCTGAACTTAAATATTGCCACCAATTTTCTAACCTAAACAGGAATTCAAAACAACAAATTGCTAGCAACTAAAGTCAAGTTGGACAAAAACTTGTAAACTTACCCTCCGAGTGTACAACTTTCGCATTGAACATATGGAAGCTCTCTTACGAAGCAATTTGCTGGTCGCAACTTTTCCATGTAAAGCCGAAACTGTTAGTTCTTCAGTTACCCTGAGGCTACACGAGAGAGTAATCGCTAGCGAGCTACAAATACATCGAAACTTTTCCTACCAGTTGAGAAGCGAGTAGAGCGGCGAGTGATTTGACAATTAATGTATGTACCCAACTCGCTAGCGAGTACTCGCTCGTGTGGCCTCAGGGTTATTTGTGAGCTAACCACTCTGGTAAATTGTTGACAGCAATTTTTTCTATTTAAAACTGAAATGCGAAACAAGAAATTGCCAGCAACTAATTGCCAGGTCGGCTTAAAGTCAAGGAATGCTTAACCCTCCGATAAAGGTTTCAATCATTCATATCTTCCAGACATCTTCAATCCACATAGAGCCAAATTACAACATCACAAATCACCATTGTATGTGCGTTCACATAATACATCAGCTTCACTGTTATACAAAAGTATACTTTACTTTAAATGAATTTATTATAGAAATCTTTTACAAAAATAACACTACTGAAAAAGAATCGTGATTTGAACAAATCACAAGAGAAAAAATAATGTTCACCATTATTTTTTTTTTTTTTTTAGTTGCAGGTAGTTCCGTTAACCGGAAACAGTGCGAATATAATTGCCTTCAATCACGATAAATACGTTTATTTTCCTGCACGAAATTAAACCATCCAAGGATACACAAGGATACACATTGTGTATTATGTTATATGAAGGTCAAAAATTTGTTAACAAAAAAAAATCATTATTAAAGAACATAGAAGGAACAAAAAACAACAAATAATGACACAATTTAACAAAATTAAGAGAATACAAAAATAAAGTAAAGTAACAAAAAAGAACAGAAGAAATATTAAAAAAAGCAGCCCAAACCAATTCAAAGATTGATACCCAACTCCTTTTTTTTATTACCACATCAAAACAAAGGATTTAGTCGCAGTTTAAATACAGACTTTTGTTATTTTGAGTAATTTAAATAGGAGCTTTTAAAACAGATCTCTAGGTTTATGAAGATTTATCTATTTATCACAAAAAGTTTAAGAGAATTTATATTTTTTTATAATCACTTTGTCTAAAGATGTGATATAGAAGAAAAACACTGAAGCAAAACAGAAAAATAATTCTTCACCTATCTAATATGATAAGACGATATAGAATATACGACTGGCAGACATCTGACAGTACGAAAAACTTTTTTTTTTTTTTTTCTTTTAATCAGTTGATTGAAATAAGTGGTCAGCACAATTTGTATCACAGAAACAAAACTAAGCTTTTCTGGCAGTAAAGTAACCAAACTGTCAAAAGAATGGACAAATTCATTCTTTTTGTGATTATACTGGCAGTTTTTTAATCCTGTAAATTCAACATTAAACAATGGCTGCTTGGTAAATTGAATTTTTTCGCAACTTATCCAAATAAAAGTTTCATGAAATTCTATATGACTGTCCAATTCGAGTTTCATTTTCGTTCAGTGCCACTTTTTAGTTTTTACATTGACAGATTCGTAATGTTCCCAATTACTGCACGTCAAATTGTGTGATATGGACTGTCAAGTTGTATTAAATGTAAAGCTTAATTTTTTGATAAAATAACTCTTACTTTTTAACGGCTGAGAACGAAAAATTGTGTAATAAAATTAAAACCTGAAATGCATTGAACACGTCTTGAGAAAATTTCAATTCCCGAAATCGTAAATTTGCATTGAACGCACCCCAAATATGGCGGAACAGTAATTTTTTGACAGCTTGGTTTTAACTCGCACTTCATTATGCCAGTTTGGTAACGTGAAATTTTCAACAAGTTTCCTAAACTGTGGACGTTATTTGATACATGAGTGAGCAATAATAGTGATAGCTGGAGCTACAGCGACATCCCATTCTGTTCGATCTGTATTTCACTTATTCCATACTAAAAATTAATCACAGAACACAACATTAGTAAATGAATAATTTTTTGACAGAGTGGTTTTAAAATGAGCTGCCATAATAACAACTGTTGTACATACAAAACTTTTCCAACAAGGAAATTTGAATTAATTTAAATTATTGAGTTCGTAGACTAAGAAAATATCGCAAGCTAAAATCCGGTAAGATGGGGCTTTTTAAAATAGATCTTTTAATCTTATTTGCTTGATCTAAATTGGCATCCAATAGACTTAGGGCCAGGTTGTTCACGTTAGGTTAAATCTGTTATAAGATTTTTCCAGGCTCTGGTTAATTGGATCCTATCGACCAATACATTGGCTGATTTCGATACTTAGCAACTCAAACTATGGAGTTATTGACTAAAATTGTGGTTAAAAGTGCATTCGGGGATTTATCAGTCACATTAATCATTGATTAAAGATGATTAGCTGTGAACAAATTGGCCCTCAAATCAGTAATGAAAATCTTAAAACAAACTTAATATTCTTGAATAAAAAAAAAACTTAATTTGAGGTTAAAAATATGTATATTTTTTAAAATTGGTCAGTCTTAAATTTATTTCAAGGTTGTCTTGATTTTGTAATTCATTACCGAAACGTGCCGAAACAATCTTAAATATGCAAATACAAAAATAAACTCTGTAAAGAAGATAGGTATCAGATTTCAACCTCGGTTTTTGCATTGTCAATTAACTTAGTGGAATCGTATCTGGCTGGTGGGTCGCAGTTCAAATCTCAGAAAACCCCAATCCAACAAAATAAGTTGTTATTTTCAAATACATAAAATAAAATTGTAGGTATACATTTCAGAGTGACAAGGTGAACGCAGCTGCAAGACCCTATAGTAAACAAAATAATATGCAAAGCTTAAAAAATTACATTGAAATAAAGCCCTACAAATGCTAGTCATTTAATTTTCTATTTATTTAAAAAGAGTTTGTTTATGGCTTAATTAAAACTAGCACATTCGGAAAATAGTCCCAGAGCTCTGTTGAAGCAATAATTCTTAAATTATTGCACTTGTTTTAAGAATTTTTGAGTTCGAAATTAATAAAATAACATTTTTGCAGAAGTGAAGCCCTACAAATGCAAGTCATTTACAATTCTGTTCATTTAAAATGAGTTTGTTTTTGGTTTAATTTAAGTTCACACATTCACAAAATTATCACGAACCTTTGGGAAACAAGAAATCTAAAACAATTGCACTTTTTTATAGAATTTATGAGTTCGAACCTAATAAAATAATAGTTTTACAGAAGTAAGCCCCTCGAATGCGATCATTTACTTTTCTGTTAATTTAAAATGAGTTTTTTTTTGGCTTAATTTAAGCTCGCACACTTTGAAAATTATCACGAAGCGGTGTTGAAACTAGAAATCTTAGCTTGTTTTAAGAAATTTCGAGTTCGAAACTAATAAAGTTACACTTTTACAGAAGTAAAACCCTACAAATGCAAGTCATTTACTTTTCTGTTTATTTAAAAACTAGTTTGTTTTTGGCTAAATTTATGCTCGCACATTCTGAAAACCATCACGAACATGTGTTGATACATGAATTCTTAAATTTTGGCACTTGTTTTAAGAATTTTCGAGTTTTCACGACTTTCGTTAACTTATAGGCTTGTTTTAACGCGCTATTTTTCTTAATCTAAGCTCGTTTTTTTAGTGAAGCATGAGATAAAAATATAGAAGGTCGGTAAAATATTTTGAGTTCCATATTCAATTTAAGATTTTTGCTGCTCAACACAAAAAAGTTAATTTAAATCAATTGCGCATGTTGCTAAAAACGACGAAATCAAATTTTAAATCGGTGAAGTTGGGAGCTGTTTTGAAAACTTGACAGTGGTAAAAGCTTCCAACTATGCAAACTCACTTTTGAAAGATATAGAAACAAAACAAAGAAAACGAAGAACATGTGAATCATATCATCGTGAGTTCATACAAAATTTGTATTTTTTTTCCACCCGTGAACATGCTCGTGAAACTGTGTGGCGACAAAAGTGGAGAGTTTTCGTTCACAAGCAACTCTTCTGCTAAAAGTACGGGAACTCTTGGTGAACAGTTGACAGTTCGATTACAAAAGTATAAAAAAGTTTGTTGCAGATCATAGATCAACGTTCGCAACACTTTCACAAGTCTATACCAATGAGAAATGTCAAAAAATCACTTTCTCCACTGGCAACTGTTTTCTTCACGAGGAAGTATGTACTGGGCTTAAGAAAGACAACAATAGGGCAATAAATTCTGGCTGGGATACCACAGAGAAGTGCTCTAAGTCCAGTTCTGTTTTTTTCTCTTCTTTTTAATCTTGAAATATATCTAACACTACTATGGTTTTGACGTCTGCGAAGTTAGGATAAATTGAAATCACTCTTAGAAATGTCAATAACTGCTAAAAACAAAGGCCTGAAAATATTCCAATATTGAAACCACGGAATAAAAAGGAGCAATCATCGGAAGGTCTTATCTCCATTCAAATATTGACTTTTTTAACCAACATTTACAAGATGTCATTCAAACAAAAAGTAATTTATAAAAGAAACATAAAAAATCTCACTTAACAAAATAAAAATTTATAACACCTTTTTTAAACGTTAAGTAAATGAAAAAATGCATTTACTTGCTTATTTGTTTGCTTCAAAATCATTATCATAATTCATAACCCTTTACCTTCTGGTTAAACTACAATCATAAAAAATCTCTAATTTAAAACAAAACTTTACGTCACTAACTTTTTGACACGTTTTGCATAAGGCCAAAGTAAAGAAAATTAATATAACATTTGTGTTCGTTTATAAGCTTTAGGGAACAATGGAATAATGCTGCTGTGAACGAAATTATGAAAATTATCTTAAGGGACAGATTCCTTATTGACACGTTCTCTCTTCCTTTCCCTCTCCCTCTCTTTCTATCTCTCTGCGCTACTATGGGACAAATGCTTATAAGTGACATTTATTTTTAACAAAATAAATATTTAAATTTAAATTGTTTACCAACCCTCTCAATTTAAGGAAGGTTAATCTCGCCAGGAAGTAACCCAGGTGGGGCTTATGTTCTTCTCTTCATCTATTTTCATGCACACACAATAGGTTCTTTTATCACAAGTCTTGACCCCATATATAAAGCTAGAACCTATTTTTTTCTACATTTTCTCTTTGTGTCACATTTTAATCAGGATATCGATGTAAAAGAAGAAGTCCCATCACACACACACAAACACATTTACAGAAAGAACAAAACACCAAGAACTCTCTGTAATAGTGTTAAAAGGTCATGTGTCTACTTGAGTAAAAAATAGGGGCGTGCACAGTGTCCTTTTTCAAAAATACAAAAAAAAAACACACAAGAAGAGTCCTAGAAAAAACTTTAAATTGCGAAGCTGTGGAAATTATAGGAAGTAGGAGAACCAGAACTGGAAAAATAGGTAAAATCTAGAAATTTCTTCTTGTGACCTAATAAAATATTTTCTTTCTTAAATTTGTTGTATATAGAAAAAGGAATTTAAAAAAAAGTGAAACAAAAATATAAAATAAAACAGAGAAAGAAAAAAAAAAAACAAAAAAAAACAAAGTAAAAATAAAGTTTAAGAAACGTTCCCACAAACTTTTTGTTATTTTTTTTTAAGAAATAAACATGTGCTTCGGTTTAATTTTTGTTTGTGATTTGTTGAAACACACACACAACGAGAATTTTTGTTTCAAATGAGAATTTTTAAGCAACAAATTAGAACTAGAGAGGCACACTCACCAAAACACCAACAGGACTTAAATGGTGACGTACTTGATTGCGTCATTGTTGTGGAATTTTGCTGCTGTTGTTGTTGTTGTTGTTGTTGCTGCTGCTGATGCTGCTGCTGATGTTGATGTTGATGCATGTGGTTCATATGATGCTGTTGTTGTTGTTGCGAGTTGTGATGTTGCTGCTGAAGTTGTTGGGTTTGCTGCTGTTGTGATATCGATGACGAAGTTGGCGACGGTATAGGCGATGGTGATGATGACATGGAATGTCTTAATTGTTGCTGTTGCGTTATGGAAGACGGCGAAGATGGTGACGGCGGCGATTGACGATGTTGTTGAAATTGCTGTTGTTGTTGGTGATGATGTTGCAAATGTTGTTGTTGGGCATACAAGTCCAGTGCATGATTCTGATTAAGCAATAGACCACCGGATGATTCTACCACACCGGAACCCAATGCGAACGATGATCTCATTTGGTGTTGCATAGCTGAGTGTTGTTCGCTCATCTTAATAATATCACGGAACAATTGGTGGTCAATGAAATGGTTGCCCTCCAGAAAACTCTCCCTCCTTTCGTTGTTGTTATTGGTGTTGTTGTTATTGTTGTTGATGGTGGAGATGATGGTATCGTCGTTATGGTTGATGATTGAGGTTGTTGTTGAGTCCTTGTGTTGAGTTCTTTCGTGCTTCTCCTCTTCAGTCGGTTTTGATGGCGGTGATTCGAGGAGTGTTGCAAACGATGCCGACGATGGTGACGTTGTGCTATGACGATTGAAGTTAAAACTATTATTAATTTGGCTGCCGTATAAATTGTAAATGGACGATTGCGATGGTAAATTTTGTAGCGACGACGATACTATTGATGATAGTGGTTGTGGTGGTGGTAGTGGTGGTGGTAATTGTGGTTGATTATAATTATTAATGCAATTATTGTAGCTATAATTAATTAATGGTGTGACTGAAGTTGGAGTAGGCGAGTTGCTATACGTTTTATTAGTCTTACTTAATTCGTCTAAATCAAAACTTTTACAGTTATTGACATTATCAAAGTTTTCAACTAATTTTGCGACAGCAACAGCAGCAGCAGCGTTTTTGTTGTTGTTTGTGGTTGTGGTTGTGATTGTGGTATTGGTATTGGTATTGGTTGTGGGATTGGGAGTAGTGGAAATTGCAGTGGTTGTGAAATTGAATGATTGTTGATAATTTGTGTGTTCTGTTGTTATGGGTGATGATGTACAACTCACGGAATGCAATGAACGATTTGAATTTGAAATTGAATTTAAATTATTATTATTGATATTTGAATTATTAGGAGATAGCAATGTAGGCGAAAAAGATTCGTTTGATAGTTGCTTTATATTGCTTGCATCGCTACTATTCCGGCGGTGGCGATGATTATTGTGATTCAATTCAAATGTATATCCTGGCAAATTGTTGCAATTCTTCAAATTTATCAATTCGAAATTAAGATCCAAATTGTCAACATCATCATTCTCAAGGATATCAAACGATGTGATATTTTTACTGTTATTATTATATTCTTTAATCACTGCTGCACTAAATGATGATTGTGGTTGAGGTTGAGGTTGTGGTTGTAACTGTGGTTGTGATGATGATAGATTTCTATGCAGTTCCGTAGTTGCAATGGATTCGATGTTATTGTTGTAGTGAAACTGTTTTTGTTGTTGTTGTTTTTTAAGTAATAAATTACAATTATTATTGTTGTTGTTGTAGTTATTGTTATTTGTTTGTGTTTCGTGGCAATAGTACATTTGTTTGAATTATTATTTTCTTTCTTTTTTTTTATTTCGAGTCCTTTGGGTTTATTTTTTTTTTTTTCGTTTCGATTTATTTCTTTCAGTTCATTTATATATGAGTGACGAAATCACAGCGTTTTCCCGGATTGTGTTTAAAAACTTTTGTTCTTTGTCCAAACTGACACACGATTGATTTGATTTTTTTTTATTTATATGTAAAACGATCGAACGAAAAACAAACTATGTGGGAATGTTTCTGCACAAAATTAATATAAACAAAAAAAAAAACAAAATAATATTATATACATTCGCTCTTCAAATTGTTGCGTGATTTTGAGAACAAAAAAAATTATGTTAAACAAAATTTTAGAACGAAAATTTGAGAAAAAAAGCTCTTGCGTTATGAGATTAAGCATTTGTTGTTTTTTTACTTGTTAAGTCCATACAAACAAATGAAGTTTAGAAAAGAATAGAAAAAAAAAACAAAAACAAAACAAAAAAGTTTAGAAAGGATTACTTTTTTTGAACGAATATTTTGAGGATCTATTTTTTTTTTTTTGTATTTGATCCCAAAAGATGAGATCGTGTTTAATATATAATGACACCACTGTGTTACGATAAAGATGTCAACAACTACTACCTGGGCTAACAAAAAAATGATGATGGCTTGGTGGCCTATGATCTCTGCTGAGGCGTCTCTGATATAGCGACAGAGAAAAAGAAGAAACAACGCTATGAATACGAAATTTTTGGATTTTGCAACACGCAACTGATTTTTGTTTTTTTTTTACAATTTTTTTATATTATTTCGCTTTATTTTTGAAATATTTCTTTTTTTTATTTGATTTTGTTTTTTTGTGGGATGTGAAGCAAAGACGCTTATTGAAACTAAGATGCTGAGTGGTTATAAAGAAATGTGTATGTGTGGTAAAATATTGCACAAGAGAAGATTGTGTTGAGTTAAAAAGATACAGTGAGATTGATTGAGACACATAAATATTTAAATTTTATTTAATTTTGTTTGCTGATTGTATTAAAAAAAAAGTCTATGAGAGATAACAAACAAATATAGGTAGATGTGATATTGAGGACGATTATGAATGACGTTTTTTTGAATGTCAAATTAGAAAGTATATATTTTGATGTATGTATGCTTTTGATAAATGTTGCAACCATGAGTAGCAAAGAGAAGACAAGAAAAAACTAAGCTAACAAAAGGCATAGAAACCCCTCTAGAAGCTCTCTATATATCTTTGTATGAGTGTTTATTTTCTTTTAGCATACAAAAAGCCAAACACTTTGGTTTCAGGGTTAAGATTTGTTTTCTATGATGCATTTGAAAGCCCTCTCTACCTATTCCCCCCCTCACTTTTTCCGACAGTTTTATTTTTTTCCTCCCAAGCTGTGGTTTGATGCATGTGTTTATATGTTTTTTAAAGAGAATAGGAGATTTTTAATGTAGACGAAATAAAATCAACATCATCAACAAATATCAAACATACTAACTATTTGGTATAAATATGCAGATATGGGTACTCTGTTCCAACTGCTGTTTGGCTTTAGAGTAGAGACCATCATTGAAAAGATTGCCTCATAATATCTGAATCTACTTCTGTATGTTTTGGATTTCATTCTACGGTCGACCAAAGTTGGGAAGTAGTCAGTCGTCCGTGTAGGCTAAAACAAACCAACGAACGAATGAATTGTATATATGTACAGTGCGGTTCTTCAGATTGAATGAATTTTATTTTATTAAAAATTTTTGATTCTGTTTTTGTATGACAGCTAAGCGCTTAGAACTCGGAGTTTGTAAATGTAAACATACTGCATCACGGACAAAAACAACTGCCAAAATGGTAATATTCCTCAACTTTTTTGGATAAAACCGGCTTTCGGTGTTGAGAGCAAACACCCACTTTTCTTAAAGAGTAGACAAATTGTGTTTCGGACAATTCGTTTGCTAGAAAATCTCGACCAAATAGTTTATTCAAAAGTAATTAGCTGTGAGCGTTTTTATTTTTGCTCATGAGTACTCTCATAATGCTTATTTAGTGCTCGTGAACTTTTTTTGATTATGAGCCCATGGAGCGTACTCCGAGGTATACGTAGCTCTGATTTAAAAAATTTAAAAAAAAGAAACACAAGTTGAGCGCTCTGAGCTAAAAAGGAAACAAATCTTTTTATGACAGCTCAGTACTATACCCGGAGCAAGAAATGAAAAACGTCTTCTTCTAAAAAAGAAGGATCACTTTCTTTCAGACAACATTTAAGAATAGTGCGCTTATGAAGACAAAATTTATCTCCCATATAAAATTTTTCCCAGGGCAAATTTCATCTCGGATTTTCTCCAATCAGTACGCAGATCCAACTCCAAATTTGACAGTAGTAACCATTGTACGCGAAAAGGTGAAGAAAGTCTCCACTTATTTTTTTTGCAGAAAAATAATGCTCGAAACATTGTTGTATTAAGACAAATTATTAGAGGTTTGTCAATCCAGTGACATCACCGTAGCCATCCGTCAATGGAATTTGACAGCTCATGGCATAACAGATGGGGGACAAACTATATTTTGACAGAAAAAATTGATTTTGATCCAAATGTCAACCAACTGCCCTAAAATCACTTTTTTCCGGAGAAGTAAGAACATTTCAAAAATTTCGGAATTTTTGGAGATTTTTTGATCCATCAACATCGTAGCCATCCTCAAATGGAATTTGACAATTGACGGCTTGAAAGATGGGGGAAGGACTATATTTTGAGAGAAAAAGGCAATTTTTAGAGATTTTTTTAAGCCATTGACATCGTATAGCCATCCTTCAATGGAATTTGACAGTTGATGGCTTGACAGACGGAGAATATTCATTTTTATTCAAATGTCAGCCAATTACCATAAAATAACTTTTTTTTCCAGATAAGTAAGAAAACTTCAGAGATATCGTAACTTTTTGAGGATTTTTAATCCATTAACATCTTAGCCATCTTTTAATGGAGTTTGACATATGGGGGACAGATTATATTTTGACAGAAAAATGTTACAAAATTGCCCTAAAATCTCCTTTTTCCATATTTTCATCTGTCTACGTTATATTTTTCGTGCCCTATTACACGACGACTTTTGGGTCATGACTTTTTTGGAAATTAAATGAGTGTGAAAGGAGAGATCAGCGTGCAATAGCAGACTTTCTCATTATGCGCAGGCGATCACTCTGATTCCTGTGTGAAAAATTTTCAAATTAATGTGACTGAACAGTGGCTACGCTACTGTTCTCATTTGAGTTTTATTTTTATCTCTTCACCTTTAAAATTTGTCTTGAGAAAAAAAAGTCTTTGCTATAAGCTTTAGGCGGAGAAGTGGAACTCGGTTGGTGAAGTTTTTCTGAACTTTTACTTAATAATGATCGAGTTCATAAGGTTGACTACCTATAAAGCCTAGTACATACTTGTGAATCATGTCATGAATCCATACAAAATTTGCATTTTTGTTCACCCGTGAACGTGCTCGTAAACCTGTATGGAGAGTTTTCGTTCACGAGCAATTCCCGTGCAAAATGCACGGGAATTCCTGGTGGACAGTTGACAGTTTGATTACAATAGAAAAATGCCTCATTAGAGGCATTGTGGTTTTAAACGTCAAACGTTCACAACACACTCGCAAGTCTGTACCAGTGAGCAATGTCAAAAAATCACTTTCTCCACTGGTGATTGTTCACTTCACGAGGAAGTATGTACTAGGCTTAAGAGTGAAGTGACAGAGAGTTAGATACAATAAGCAATTGTGAGACCCGCTTTGTTTCGTTTTCTATTTCATCTGAACAAAATCTTTAAATATCAAAGTAACATACCTATTATGACTAACAATTATTATCAATTTGATTATTGATAAACTTTGAAATATGGTATTTCAAATGGCAATTGTTAAAAAAAATGACCAACTATTCATTGAAAATTAATAATATTCTTCCAATTCTCAGTGGTCAACATAATTTTCTACATCAATCACGGTGTTAAATATCAAAATTCAATATTTATCAATCATCAACTGATAATTGTCAATTGTAATAGTTGTCTAAGTGATAAAACTCATGAATAAGATGTGTTAACTGCATTCATTTTGTAGTGAAACGAACTGAATTGAATAACGTAAAACGTAACAGCCTAATTTATAAACTCGTTTTAGCAACGGAGAAAAGTTACTCCGGCTTTAAAACACATCACATCTAATCCTGAAAAGTTTATTCATAATAAAAATACAGAGGAAATAGGAGCGGAGAGTAAGCTAAAACTATAGGATGAGATATAAGGCCCGAGTAAAGCCGTTTTAGTATCTAAATGTCATGTTGACATCGTGTGAAATTTATAAAAAGAAGTGTAAGCGAATGTTTGTTTACCTTTTTGTTATTAAGAACGTTTTCTTTAAATTATACTTATCCATTTCTGAATTCTTTTTACAAAATTCTAAATTGAAATGAATAATTGCGGAAATCAACTGGATTTTGGTTACGTTTTCAATAACCAGAGTTTTAGATTGGTTATTTCTTTTTTTGACATAAAGAGGGCGCAGCTTAATAGGCTCGGACTTGTTTCACCTGGAGTAAAAACGGAGTAAATTCTTCGACTTGTTAAAACTATTCCGAGGTTCAACCGAGGATTAGGGAATTCTAATAAAAAAGGCTGAAAATGTTTTAAAAAACGTAAAGTGTTACACCTAAGCTTCTAAATAGGAAGTGTCACGAAATCCATAATCTCTTTAGAGTCTCCCTACACCTCCATAATTTAGATACATATTAATAAATATCTAAAAATCGATTGATCCATTTAGTTGGACACTTTTAACAGACGATCGTTTTTTTCCAAAATTTGATTAAAATTTGAACTTTGATTTTGTTTAGCAAAAATACCAAACCAACAAATGAGCTTAAGATTTTGTTTTTTTGTTTTTTCTCTTTTTTTTTAAATGAATCTAATCAACTGAACCGCACTGTAATGTATACATTTTTAACTAAGCAAAGTTTGACATTGAACTAAATTCAGCCGAAGTAGTAGTATTATTATAAGCAATAGCCATAGTGTGACAAGCTATATAGTGACACCGCAGCAATTTGATGTAAGATTTGTGATGTGTGTTGTTTTTTTTGTTGCTTTTTTTGATTTTTGATTTTTTTTTTGTTTCTATTATTGAATTCAAATATACGAATTGAAGATATACATAACAAAGTTAAAGCCAAAAAATTCAATACTAGACGAACCGGTTCTGTTCAAAGATTGATGTTACACTTGTTATTTTTTGCTTATTTTTTCTTTACCACAGTGTGTTGTTATACCGATGATGGCGATGATGTGTGGTAATAAAAAACTGGGTAATACGTTTTGTATCTTATTATTATTCTCAATCCAATAAAATGGAGAGAAAAAACAACACAGAAGGTATAAGAAAATACAAAAAAAAAAAACTACACAAAAACAACGTGGTTTTTAGTATATGAGAAATGTCAAGGTTAATTCGATCATAATTCATTTATAATAATATCAAAAGATACTACAATTTGAAGCAGATAACAAATTCCCGTATTTTATGCACTTTTATCCGAAAAACAAACAGAATTTAAAGTATTTATTCAAGTTAAGGATAGGTACACGAATGCAAAACAAGGGGATCAACTATAGGTATTTTTTTTTTAATTTTGTTTCTTATTTACTCTTGATGGATTGAGATGAAAACGTAGCACCATGAACAAACACCGCGACGAAACAAAAAAAAAAAGTTACATACGACAGCAATAGATACGCAGATACTACTTGACTTGTTGTTAGAGTCAACTTTATGAGCTATGTGTGGTGTTTTATTTCCAACTATCATAGAAGTTCTTCAATAACTAACTATAGGTACGTCGTCGTATACGTACAGATACGATTCTGTACTTCTATTAAAGCATGCGTTTTTTTCCGCCCGAATGTATACAGTCATGGAAATATTATGAAATATTTTTAGTGATAAGCAACGAACATACACATATTTGATCTCGTTTGCGATGGATGGTCTTTTGAAATGGAATTTTTTTTTTTTTACAAATTTATATAATATACTTTTTTTTTATTTGAATTTAAATAATTTCAACAACAAAAAAAAATTGCAAAAATATTTATTTTGGTGAGCGCAAGATAAAGGATATTATATCGAAAAGCTATAGAACCCCGTCGTCGACAGTACCATGGAAGAGATGCGACACGTTTATAACGGATATAGATGTTAGTTTGATGGAATGGAATATACATTTTGTTGGATTTCCATTGAAACTCATTTGGGAGGTGAAAAAGCTATCTATCTAAGTCTCTGTGAGTGCGCGGCGGCACAGTCTAAGGTCTGAGAGTGAGAATTCACTGATCGCGCACAGACATAGTCAGAGCTATTCACACATACATTGGTGCAAAAATATAAGTATAAAGATTATAAAACAACAACAACATCAACAAAAATAATGTCGAAGAGAAGCAAATCAAATAAAATGAATGAAAGAACGAAATGAAATGAAATGAAAAAAAAATTGAAATAAAAAAAAAACCTGCGCAAAAAACACGCGCACGAAGTTTAAAATTGATATTAGCCAAATGTTGTTTAACCACAATCATACAATTTTTTTTTCGAAACGAGAATAAAGCACACACTTGAAATTGTTTTTTTTTTTTTTTTTCTATATTTTCTGTTTCTAAGTTTTATATTTATTCTGCAAAACTGATTCTTCTTTTTCAAGCTCCAGTGTGACACGTTTGCTGGGCTAAATGTTTTTTAGCATTTTTGTGAATCATTCTGATTTGAACAACAAAAATTGATTACTTTTTTGACTGTGTTTCAATGTAATAGAATTTTTTTCTGTATGAGAGGTGGAAATAACATCTGAAAGATATTTTTTTGTATTTCACCTGTACAAGCAATTGGAGTTTGTAGGGGTGATTTTTTTTTTTGGTTTTTTTTTAAATACACTTGAATCAGTCTCTAGACAATTAAATAATAACATTTATGAGAGTGTGTTTTTAATTTTTGCTTTTTTGTTTAGCTTCTATTTAATAAAGGTAGTCACTTTTTTCTGTTTTTTTTAATTTTATATTCGCGAGAAATATATTGAAATACAATAGTTCAGGGGATAGTGTTGTAAATGAGCGCAGTAATTTGACACTGAAGACTTTTGCACTGACTAAATACTAACTTATGGTAAAAATAAGCAGAAGTGTAAATGATATTTACTTTCGCGAAAGCTTCTGACGAGCCGTCAAAAAGCCGAAACTGGAAACGATGGAAAAAAGGAATCGTGCAATTAGGTTCATGGAAGCGGACGTTATTTTTGGTTCAAACAGGAGTGGTTCTTTTCACTAATGGCTTTTGGTAGGGTTAGGCTTAGTGGGAGCGATACGATATCCCGCAAACCAAAATCTCAAATAACAAAACCTCGCATTTCTTTTTTGAATCTCGCATTTTAAAATCTCGCAAATTCAAAATCTTATTTTTAATAATCTCGCAATCACAAAATCTGGCTATGAATAATCACATCTCGCACCGAAAAATCTTTCAAATTTCAACCAAAATCTCGCAATTTAAAATCTCGCAAATCAAAATCTTGCAAATTTAAATCCCACAGCAACACACCCAAGAATATTTAGCATAATTTGTCTTCTTCCAAGTGGTAGTAGCATCGCTCGCGGTTTTCGAATTTCTTTTTTATTTTCGTTCGCATAGTTTTTTTTTTTTCGGTGAGAACGTGCGAGCGATACTACTGTGAAATTTGAGTTTGCAAAATTCTGATTTGCAAGATTTTAATATGCGAGATTTTAAATTGCTAAAATTTGGTTGATATTTGCGAGGTTTTTCCTGTGATATGTGATTCCAAGATTTCGTTATACGAGACTTCGAATAGAGAGTTTTATTTGCGAGATTTCATAACCAACCCATTCTTAAGGCTTTGCCTACGGCTCATCATGCTCAGAAAGGTTATTCGGTGGAAATGGTTAGAATCATCAAATATTACCTCCATTTTATAAAAAGTGTCCCATAACTTTTTTTAGATAAAAAGGATGTTTTTAACAGTAATCAGTAATCACATATGCACTGTCATCTCTAATGGTTAGGTAAAGAGGGTTCATTAATGAAATGCTGACTAGCAATTAAAAACTGAGAAGCTTTTTAGAAAGAAGATCCTTCAGTAGCAAATAAGCTGTTTAAATGCATGGAAGCGGAGTGCGAAAAAGTGATAAGCGATACGAATGATGTTGCTATTTCCGTATCTTGAAAGAAGTCTTAGGCCCAACTTTTCAATGCGAGATCATTCAAATTTTGGGGCAAAACCAGAGTTATCCTAAGTTTACTCTGAGTTTGCTCACCTTATATGGTGAGTTAAATCAGAAGCTAAACTGAGGGCAATTTTCGTTGTCGTGCCATCTCGATTTCGATAGTGAAACTTATTGAATTTTTTTGGAAAATGCCATTTCCATTGTGACGCCATCTCAATTTCCATAGAGAAAAGCGAATAAGGTTAGTATCCATAGTGTTACACATCGATTTCAATAGACTTATTGATAGTTGAAAGATAAAGTTAATCCTCAAATGAAAAATTACTTCTGAGTTAACTCAAAGATATTTTTTTTTTCAGGATTAGCTAGCTTTGATTTTACTCAAAGACAATTCAACACTGAAAAACTTGCCTTTAGAAGACTTTATGCGGCAGCAAGTGTAAGTAAGATCTTAAGGAAGGTTTCACATAAATTCCATGATATGCAGGTGTCATCACCAGACATTGCCTAAAAGGCAAGTAACCAAAGTAGCTACTTATATTTATATTTATATTTATATTTATATTTATATTTATATTTATATTTATATTTATATTTATATTTATATTTATATTTATATTTATATTTATATTTATATTTATATTTATATTTATATTTATATTTATATTTATATTTATATTTATATTTATATTTATATTTATATTTATATTTATATTTATATTTATATTTATATTTATATTTATATTTATATTTATATTTATATTTATATTTATATTTATATTTATATTTATATTTATATTTATATTTATATTTATATTTATATTTATATTTATATTTATATTTATATTTATATTTATATTTATATTTATATTTATATTTATATTTATATTTATATTTATATTTATATTTATATTTATATTTATATTTATATTTATATTTATATTTATATTTATATTTATATTTATATTTATATTTATATTTATATTTATATTTATATTTATATTTATATTTATATTTTTATTTATATTTATATTTTTATTTATGTTTATTTATCAAATTTCTACATTACAATCTCGAACGCTTCATAATTTGTTTAACAAGTAGGAGGTTAGTCTCTTAGATTTATGTGGTAATAGAACAATTTATGGTCAAGTGATAAGTGAGTCAGTTTAGATTGAAAATTTAAAGGAAATGGAATTTGAACTTTGATTTAAAATATCTATTGCGAATAGTTTTGACCAGCCAAAATGTGAACTTGTATTTTACAATTTAATTATGTTTGTATGTAGATATTGGCACAAAGTCATATGTCCACAGAACAAAAATGAATAAAAATATTAATATAGTTGACTTGTGGACTTATGACCCTGGAGTGGAATCAGCTAAGTGTTTTGATAGGCATTTTGACGATAGCTATCTCTATCATATCTATAGGTTATTATTGATCGTCAAAACGACAATCACTTATTTTAGCAATCGCTGTACGTAAGCGACTAGAGTGATCGCATTTAAATTTATGTAACGCTTAACTAATACTAATCAAAACTTAGCTCAGGTATTATGAAACATACCCTTAAGGTTGTTATTTTGTTGATTGACATCAACTAACTATCCACAACATTGTAGCTATACCTCCTAGACTATAATTTGATTTTACTTCTGGTTCAGACCTAAACAATGTTTATAAAACAAGTTGCGATGCAATCCAACAAAAAAAAATCCATTGTGCCAGAATAAAGCAATTAATTATAGGTTTTTCGATTGAATGATGAATTTTAACTACGACATCATATTTTGAAATTAAAATTAGTTAAATAGCGACATTGACATTAATTTGAAGAGTTTGAAAATATTACAATAATAGTTAGTGGTGATGTGCTCATGAGATACGAGTGAATTTATAATTTTGAAATTGAGATATACTTTTTAACAATTTGCATTACAAAATCATAATTTCTAATTAATGTCGCATTGAATGTGATCAGTTTCTATTGAAATAAATTATACAAAACTTTAAAAGGATCAAAAAAGATTAAGGTTTTAAGCATAAACATTGAATTATTATCTGCTGATCTTAGAAGATTTAGGGCCAATTTTTTAGTAGTGAATTAAACATCATATAAAACGCAATTATCCTTTAAATTGTGCATTAATTTTTGTTTTATTCCTCTGACACTTAATTAGTTGATGATTAAAAAATTTAAATTTTAAGAAAACCTCAAATGAAAAGGGGCGCATTCAAAGTCGTTTCTAAGCTCTTGTTCCACCAAGCTACACTTTAAAATCGCAATTGGTTCAATAAACAAAGTTTCTTTATTCATAAGCAAATTGCTTAATTTTATGAAATTGTTCTGCTTTTTGTGTTGCTTTTTTATTAGTAATTCATCAAAAAAATTAAAATTAACCTTTTTTCAAATATATACATAGAATTTTATATTTAATTTTTGTCTCTATCCATCATTTAACTTCATTTAATTCCCATTATATTTCCTGTATATAATGTATTATTGCTCAGTACAACATAGATACAGGTACAAATGCATTAACAACGCAAATATATTATTATGTCGCGTATACGCCCGAGTGAACATTTAGTATATGAATCTTGGAAACTTCTTTACTAATCCTTGTTTTGGGAAAAACCTGGTTTTTATGAGAAAGCTTAAGAACTTTACACCCAACTAGATGCCATCTATCATAATCCAAACGTGTTAGAAATGACATCAGACTATTCAATCGATGATATTAAATCATCATTTAAAATTGAATTTTTGTATTGATCATTGCATTGATTGCGTGGGTTATTTAATGTTTGCATCATTGAATACATTGCAAGATGATATATTTCATATTTTGAATCAAACTCATTCTCAAATAAAACTTTAACGTTGGCTTAATTATGCACTCCTACAATCGAATACTAAAAAATATAAAAAAATATTATAATTGTAAGTAAAATATGGATAAAATAAATTTATGGCTCAAATTTACAAGCGTTATTTGATCAGAAAAATTAAAACGAGATATTTCAAGTATTATAATGTGGCATTCCATTTGAGGTATTTATTTTTTTATCAATAAATTTATTTTAATCGATTTTTTTTAGTCAAATTATAGATTAATTTTGTATAGTAAAAAAAAATAATACATAGTTAAAGGGAGTTCCCTTTACGTGAGAGATACACCCAACTTGTCTTGAATTTTTCCAGATTGATATCTGACTTCCAAATCTTAAAAAAACATTGAATTTTGTAAGTCTTTTTTCATACTTCGATATTTGTACTACCAAATTAAATTGTCAATTTTGGTTATGTATACGCCCAGGTGATCCCTTTTAATAGTAGATTTTACTTTTGTCAAGTATACGTGCAGGAGCACCCTTTCAGAAATCTTTGTGGAACATTTTTGTTTGATTTTTGTTAAGTATACGCCCAGGTGAACCTTTTTAAGAAATCCTTGTTACGTTGTATTTTATAAGCAACTAAAATATAAATGCCATGAGAAAAATCCTCCAGCTCTAAATTGAAATTTGAATCTTGTAAGATTGTAGCTTACATTAGATTTTTGTCAAAAAATCGATGTAACATGATCTGCACTTTACAGAAAGATGAATTCAAGTGAGATCATTGAGAAAAAATATGAATTGATAAATTGATAAATTTTAAAAAAATCGTTATCCGCAAAGGAAAATGTCTTAGACGGTTTAGGGGTTTGAGCGGATAATTTTTTGTTTGAATGTGAAAAAGAATTTTAGACTCCGTAGCAGATTGGTAAGGATAGAGCCAGATCCAAAATCATAAAAAACCTTAAACCTTCAAAACAAAACAGAAACAATAAAATTGCTTCATAAGTTTTTCGACTTTTAAGTCGACTTCACCAGCGCTGAAGAACACTTCTTTAGACCAATTGGAAGAATACTATCCGGCCTATCAGATTTGTGTTTATTAAGACATTTCAAAACTCTTGCAACAGGACAAGTGTGAAAGAAGATTTGTCCCGTTTAATTGTTTGCGCCACAAGTACAGAAGTATGGAGCAGTCAGAATATTTTGTAGTTACGTCAAAGAAACGCATCTGAAATTTCTTTACGGATATTCTCCTATTTAAAAAATATTTTGAATATCTACATTTATTTGGCTTCCATAAAAGAATATAAGTATTTTAATTTTCTAGCGTAATTTGTGAAATATCGGTGTATAAGTGCTTAATTATTTCGATTTGCGAGATAAGGTACCTCTCCCTCCATATTGGCAGAGGCTCAAGGCTGAATATTTCTTTTTAAGTTTTAAACTGTCTGTTACTATTTTACCGAATTTCTTTCTAGAAGCATTAGATTATTCGTGAAAATTGTAAAGACGTTATTACATTTTGTTGATGTTCCACTTTGATTTTGATTTCACTTCGCACCGATGATGTATAAACTAGGCTTAGTGGTATATCAACAAAATGAAAAATTATAACGGGTCTTGCAATAGGAAATTTTTAACTTTGACAGTTGATATCGGCCATATTGTTTAAGCTTCATCTGTCAATTTGACTGTTATTTATTCAATCTGTTTTGTCTGGACGGATAGAGCAATTAACAACACGTGCAAATTATAGAATTGACTATCAAAATGGGTCATCTGTTCGGGACATGTTCATCGAAATTTTCATAAAAAAAAATCATTTCTAGCGATGGGGTTCATTTATGAATGAATGGGTACGTCAAGAAACAAAAATATCGAAACCAATGAGATCCAAGAGGGTCCAATACATCCCGAAAAAGTCACAGTTTGGTGTGTATTTTGGTCTGGCGCCGTCAATGATCCATATTTCTTTGAGAACGATGTTGGCCAATGATTTTCGACTACTTTTTGCCTGAATCGGACACCAACGGCATGTGGTTTCAACAGAACGGCCGGCACTCACGCAACATGGAAAATTCTCATCTTACGTGGAGGTGATGTGAACTGGCCACCAATATCGTGCGATTTGACCCCTTTAGAATTGTAATTGTGTGCCTATGCGAATGATCCACAAACCATAGCGGTCCTGAAAGCCAACATAACCCAAGGGTCAAATTCAGCCTGATTTATGCAACAAAGTTATGGAAAATTTAACATTTCGGATGGAGATAAGCCACGGCAGACATTTGCACTATCCATACATAATGGCATCGATATCGGCCTTTGAAAAGAATACAAACAATTTCAATGATATCTCACACACAGTTTTTTTTATTTCAATTAATGAAAGACCCTGTGGATGGAGAACTGTACGTCAAATCCTATAAATCATGAGGTTACAGATTTAAGTACCATTGATAGATCTCCTTAAGGGAATCAAAATGGACATGGTATGTCAAGCTAATTTTAATGTCACAACATAGCACATGGGGTTAAAGGTTTAAATCACACTCAAATTGTAGAGATAATCGAAAGAGATCAACAAATAAAGGGTGTCCTAATTCAAATTGGTCACATGGTCTTGGAAGCTTTTTTTTAAGCCATCAGTTTTTCGACCATAATCTCGCTCATTGCTACTTTTAAACCGATCGCATGTAAACGAGTTGAAAACATCAACATTTTTTTTTTGAGAAATCGGGAACCCTCCAATCTCTAAGTCTGTGAACTTAGCAGGGCAACTTTTACCTTCGCAATTGAGACCCTGACAGGAACTTGCAGCTTTTTTGTTGCATTTTTTCATTCCCGCTTTTGCAGTTCACCAAATAAAAGTGCAACCGAGTGACGATGTGACCTGCTAACTTCACACACGTTTTTTTGTAGTCACTCGATTGCACCCTTATTTGGTGAGCTGCAAAATCGGAAATACATAGAAATGCAAGAAATGCAAACAAACTGCTAACTCCTGTCAAGCTATCGATTGCGAAGGTGAAAGTTTCGAAGAGCTCAGTATATACATAATATTGTATATATAGCAAAAATACTCTTTTTTGAGCTATAGGCTATAAATTTCAATTTTTTGTACGTTTCTAATTCGTTGGGTCAAGTTTTTGGAAGGGTTAGTAAACAAAATAAGAAATGATGCTTAAGATTTTTTGAGACAAGACACAGCGATTGCAATACTTTTCTTTCCAAATCTAATCATCATCAAACGGAGGTTTATGGGAGTCTAAAATATTTAAAAGAGTTTTTTGTGCGGCATTTAAACAAAAATAAATAAAATGCACGACCGGGTTGCAAGTACTTACTTATATTTTCCTTAACGGTTTTTCACATTTATGCG
Organism: Dasysyrphus tricinctus; assembly: GCA_963921185.1. Taxonomy (NCBI): domain Eukaryota; kingdom Metazoa; phylum Arthropoda; class Insecta; order Diptera; family Syrphidae; genus Dasysyrphus; species Dasysyrphus tricinctus. The sequence goes on from OY992530.1 coordinate 13,343,017, forward strand.
GAAGGTAGTTACCGTTATTTGTTCATTAAAGTAAAATTATTTCTTAATAAAGTCTAGAGAATGTGAAGAAAAACTTAAACACCGAGTTTCCAAAAATCGACTTGAAATGTAGTTTCCAAAATATTTTTTGTATTTTTAAAAACAAAAAATTGGACATTTTCTAAAAAAAATCAAAAAATGTTGGTAAAAAAAACGATGTTTATTTTTTAGAAGCTTCTGTATAAAACAAAAACTTATTGAAATTAGAATTACCGTGTAAAGAAAATCGAAAATAAAAAAATGGTTCTTTGGCAGGGCCCGTTAATAACCATTTTTTGAAAACCAGTTTCCTATCCAAAGGTAGTTTTAACAATACAAATGTATTGATTTTTTTAAGAAAAGTTGTCCAAACGTTTTTGGTGAAAAAAGGATTTTGAAAAATTACTAAACATGATAGGTACCATTATTTTTGGAACTTAAGAAAATGAATAAAATGTGTGGGGAGAATCACCAAAAGCACTTCGTATGAAGTTTTAAGAAAATCGATCCAGCTGTAGCGAACAGACAGACAGAAATAATTGTAGGACCCACTTTTTTCGTCTTTCCTATCATATGTAGTAATGATGAGTTTGATCAAAATCTCGAGTTCATTGTTGTAACGAGTGTATAACTTGCCATGTAGTACCTATAGATCGCAAGTAAAATTGGCGTATCGAAATTTTGACAAGTATCAAGTCGAAGAAATTATCATGTGTCATAGCTTTTTGCTGAATAATTTTAACAGTCCGGTCCTGGTGAAATTGCAACATTAAAACAAAAAAGTTAATTATGGATTAGAATATCTCAAAAAATTGACCTAATTAACTTGATCTAAATGGCAGTCGGAAATTGAACTCGAATTTAAGGCATCAAAATCCTTCGCAAAACTAAAGACTTATTATTATGACAGAAATATTGTGTTTCCTACTTCTTTTCAGACTGTTAGGGCTAGTTTTTACACACTAGGTTAAATCTGTAATAACTTTTTCACAAGCTGTGGTTAAATGGAGATAATCAACCAATATTGGCAAATTAGTGATTTCGATAAATTAAAACTCAGACTATGGATTCATATAGACTAAACTTGTGGTTAACATCAAGCTGATTTACCAGTAACAATAAATCATTGATTAAAGATGAATAGCTATGAACAAACTGCCCTTAGCTGTTATATTTTCAAATAAGAATAAATTAAAAAATATCTACACTTAGTTCTCAAAAGTTCAATAATGACCAAGAGAAATATTTTAATTTAAAATACAAAGTTATAAATTTAGATAAAAGCTTCTTTTGCCCATGCTACCACCATATATTATATCAGCAGTATATACATACATAAGTTTATCTGTCATTTATACGACTTCCCTCTTCATTTCATTCATTATTCATGCACTCAAATGTCAAATTATTTATGATTAAGGTAAAGTCAATATAACACTTTTTTTCAAATCTACCTTCTCTTTCTCAAACAAAATAAAAAATACATAAAAAAAAATTTATCTTACATAAATAATTCAGTATTTCTTTTTTTAAAAAAGACATGTCCTAAGCGAAATAAAATGCACAACTCAATATAGGTAGAAAAATTATATTCAAAAAAAGAAAAAGAACTACTACCTAGGTAAGATATAATACATATCTATGTAGGTCACATGGAATGAAGGATTGCTACATAATTCAAAAATTTAAGTAGATGACAGTGAAGTACTTTCTTGTTTTTTAAGTTGCATCTCCCTAAAAGGAGAAAGCTTTATTTCTAAGTTGGCTATGGGTATCTTGAAATTAATTTCTAGTTTCTTTTATTTTTTGTTTTTTTGTTTTTTTTTTTTGTCTCGGGGATGGAATACTAAATGCACTTATCTAGGATAGACTTAAATCCTTTTTTTTTCATCATCAGAAGCTATTTTCGCAGGCAGACATATCTGGTGGGAGTGAAGCCATATATACACCATTTAGAATTGCTGATTAAAGTGGCGGGTAACTTTGAAAAATCCTTGGAATCTGGGCGGCCACATTTTCTCATTTACACAACACAAAATATATGTATGTAGGTACGAGTATGTCGGTATGTACTTTTTTTTTTCTATTGTATATAAATGTAGGTACATAATTGCATTAAAAAACATTTTGAATGCGATTTCTGTTTATTTCGTTACATAGACGTGTGGCAGAGAGTTGCACATGTTTCTTTTTGTTGTTTTTGTTGTTGGTGCTGTGTTTCCATGCACTTTTGGTCAAGTGCTCCTTGGGAACACAAAAATACTTTCGGCGTCATTGCTAGGTAACCTATGCGCAGGACACAACAATAAAAATCACAATAAAGCAAAATTTAACTAGGTCAGTAAGACGACAGCAGCAGCAGTAGCACCACTATCACCATCAACACCACCATCACCACCACCACCACTATCACCATCACTATTCCCAACATCAGCTGCAGCAGAGAAGGAGTACCAATAGCTGCAAGAAATACAAACATCCCCTTTATGCCAGCTGCATGACAATTTGGCTTTACACCAGGGTTGGCTCTCGGTCTGGGTTTTGGGGGTGAAAATCAATTTTAAAACATCGTTTCAATCCCAAAAAAAAAAAACCGTTATGTAACCATCAACCTTTTTAAAAAAGCAGATCTAATACGCGCCATCAGTGCAAATAAAAAGCAAAAAACCTGTCTAACAATTTTGTGTGCACATGATGCAACATCACAATTCAACTCTGGCATACATACATACATACGGCACATACATACATATACTTGCACATACCTACTATTTGAGTATTCAAAAATAATACAAAAGCTAAATTCTCTCGCTCGTCGTTTTGGTGTTGGTCGTTATGAACTCAGCTGCGCTAATCAAATGACATCATCGAATGCCAAGGGGAAAGTGCCACACAGAGATGCGGGACAAGTCGGGTCGCACGACACTACTAAACAACACTCGATGATGCTATAGTAACGAGAAGAATGATGCATTTCCCTTCCCTAACTAAGCAATAGGTACGTACGAGTACATCGTAAGAACAACCAACGTTTAGAGTCTCCATTATGATAATTTTGTTGTCTTCTAACTAACAAACCGTCAAAAGTGATGATGGCTGCTTTGATAAACGTTTCATAACTATCTTTCTATCATGTGAAACAAGTATCATCCTTCAATTAAACATCACATGTACCTATACGAGTATCTATCAATAGCTTCTATGATGGGATGGATAACGGGCGGACAGGGTCGTTGAAAGAAAATACTAGTTTGAAAACCATATTTCTGATCAAACTTGAATTACAAAAATATGCCCAACAATACAAAGTCATTAAAAATAATAATAATACAGCAAAATAAAAAGAAACAAAAAAAAAACAATCCACAGCACCAAAGATAACCTATAACGACGAATTGTCGTGGTGTACACGTAACATTCAATATGAATAGCCCAGGGATGTACATAGCTGATAAATGGGCCTTGGCAACAAGGCTCAAAATTGGAATTTCATTCAAAAACGAAATAGAATCGTACTTTTTCTGAGAAGAAAAATTTTACTTCAAGCAAAATGGCCGATTTTTTGACCTTTGACATTCGCATTTGACATTTGCAAAAGACAATCATGCAGTTTCCTCAATATGCAATATTGTTGACCAGATTAGAACTGGATTCGCTTTCGCATTTTTTCTTTCAATTAGTGAACTCGTCGAATGAATTATCTAATTGATTCCTGAACTTCTATGCCATTATTTGAACTATAATTTCACTTTGTCATTTTTTGACATTTCAAATGTGACATGCAATCTTAGATGGTGTTCAGACAAGGCTCACGTCAAAATGAGTCTGTTGACTTGTGTTTACATTGACTTCACTCCACGTGACTCAAATTGACGCCGCCTTTTGTATTTCATGCCCAAAACTAGGTAAGAAACACAATGCTAGGTGAGGGTTTTTTTTAATTCCATCCTTCTTCTTTTTTATCAACAGATGGGATTGAGATAGAAAAGATGTGTTAGAATAAGTCGCGCGGAGTGAAGCTAATGTGGAAACTGTCATATGGCCTGTTTAGATTGGGAAATTTGAGTCCGGACTCGTGAGTCTCATCGTGTTTACTTTAGAAAATTTGAGGCCCCTCAAAAAACATAGAAACAACAAGAACATCAATGATTTGCACATTGAAACAACAACAAATGAGTCTCACGCGTCGGATGTTAATGTTTTCTTCAAACCTGACGACATCCCTGACCCTCCACTTCTTTTGTCACCAAACTCTCGTGAGAACGGTCTCGCTCTTCCCAATCTAAAAAGCGTCCTGCGTCAGTGAGTCCCATGTGAACATCGTACCAGAAAAATTGTCAGTTGTCAAATTGACAGTTTCTGGTTTTCAACTGAAAATTGTCATATTGATCAGAGCCCTCAGCAATCTCAGTCTCGTGAACAGGGTTCCTCAAAAATTTTGCTGTCAAATTACTGAGGAAACAAAATATTGGATTTGCTTGCTCAGTTTTTGACACTGAGCTCTCTGAGATCTCATTTTCCTGAATACGCCTAATATTACAACTTGTTCTGTAATGTTGTGAAATGATCATTTTTTTCACAACTTCGCCCCAACTAATTCAGTATCAACATATGTATGTAATACAAATTGAACTGAAATGTCAAAACTTCTTCATGTGATAATTAGTTATTACTGCCAATCAATCCTTTGAAAAACAGTGAAAAACAATAATTATTGAAAAGTAAAGAAAAATAAACAACCCTGAAGGAAACACTGCATTATTCTTGCTTTTTTGTTTGAAAAATCACATCCCACGTAAACACTAACACCGGTATTCATAAACGCAAATGAAACACAAATTATCTTTGATCAGTGAGTTAAGTCAAATCATATCAATAAATCAAAATTCAGGGCATTAAACTAACTCACCAAAGTAGGAACATTAAACGAGTAATTAAGTTAAAAATACTTCTGTCATTGTTGCCAAAAACTAGAGATAAAAGGAAACAGACGCTTGTGACACACATGCTATCTACAGCCTCAAATGAGAGAGTGTGTGTGCGAAAGTTCACATTTAGTGAGAAAGTGTATGTGCAGTTCTATAAATAGTCTTTGGAAAGAGCAGAGTTCTTGTTGATTGTAGTAGATTTTCGTTAAGTTTTTGAACTTAACGTGGATTAGCAGTTTATATTTTTATTGATATGAAATTTTAATTTGTGAACTAACTTCTGATTGACGTTTTAGTTAATTTGTGAATTAGAAGATATATGAGCAGTTTTTATTGATAGGGCCGTAAATTTCTAACAAATTATTCACAACATTAAACTGAAAAAGAAAACTTAAAAATGTCAGACAAATGACAGGATTTATTCATTTAGTACTTTTTAGTGCACATTTAAGGTGTGTTTGTTACCGTGAAATTTTTTGCAAATTTTCACAATTTGCTGTCAGAGACTATAGGAGAAAAAACCCAAGTTTCGAAAACTTGCTGAAAATTTCACGTTACTAAACAGGCATTTTGAAAGATATTAGGTATGTTTGCGTACTTTATTTTAAGCACAGAGTTCAAAAACTGTAAAATTTTTGAAAGAATGGGAACATTTTTTCAGAAAGGGGGAAACATTTCTACAAAGTTAACAAACACGTTGAACCAGTTTTGTATCACACACTTTCAATTACACAACAAACAAATCTTAAAACACAAACGAAAAACCTGTTTTGACAGTTGTTTACTTCCTGCACACAAAATTTGTGTAGCAGCAATTTGCAAGATTTTTTACGGAGGGGAAGTATCTTGCTTTTTGATTGTGCTCTCTTGTTGCAACTCTTTGAAGTTAACAAACAAGAATTTGTGAAAAGTAGTGCAGTTTCGTACGCAATCGTAAGAAATTTCCATAGCCAAACAGGCCTATTAATGAAGAAACCCATAAGGTTTGGAAGTCATAAATGAAAAATGATTGTAAAAGTTGTTTCTTTTTTGTACTTATGTCAACTCAACACCAACTTCTTATCTTGTGAACTTCTCTTTCACAACACAGCAAAATGCCGTATTGAAGCGAACACGTTTAAAAAAATAATGTCACTTTAAGCATATTTTATAGAATTAACAGCAAAATGTTTGCTTTGGTGTTAAGCCACCCATTGAGTCATTCATTTCCCCTTAAGCCTAGTTTACAGTTCCCGTGCGCAAAAAAAATCTATGCAAATATTCTCGCATGTCAAAAATAAATGAGGTGAAATGTAAAATTAATTGCTTGCATGATTGGTTTACAGTTTCATGCAAAAAAAAAAAATTATGCTGTCATTGAATGTCATGCAAAACAATGGACCGGCAATTGATTTGCATGCGAAAAAAGTGTGTTGTGGATGGTCGGTTTACACTTAAAAAAAAAAAGAATATATTCACCTCAAGGCATTATTTGCATGCAAATGGTTTTCGCATCCAAAAATAAGTATTTTCCATTTTTAGGCCTGAAGTTTATTAATTAAGGGTAAATTAATAACTCAATGGGTGGCTTAGGACAAGGCAAACGTTTTTCGCCTTGAATATTATTCAACTTGGTGCGCAGAATAGTTGGAAAATCGTTTTGAAAATTTTGATTTTTTTTTTCGCATCGGAACTGTAAACTATGCTTTAATTAATAATAATTAGTCTCGAAAATGGAAGGCAATTATTTTTGAATGCAAATATCATTTGCATGCAAATGATGATGTGGGGTGAAAATTCTTTTTTGAAGTATAAACCGACCATACAAAAAAATATTTTATTATTCACCACATTATTTTTGCGCATGCGAAACAAACTGCCGGTCAATTGTTTTTGCATGCGAAAATATTTGCATAGATTTTTTCGCACGGCAGTTGTAAACTAGGCCTTACTGACAAGTTTAAGATCGTGGAAAACTTGCTTGAGTTTGTGCTTTGTAGAATTTTTGTTTTGAAAAAAAGCGAGGTGTTTAAGTCAAAAATATGCTTTTATCTACTATTTGAACTGAAATTTTGCAGCAATTACTTTAAAATATGTAGAATCAAATTTTCTGCGCAAGTAGTGAACTTCTCAAAGGCGCTTTAACCCATAGCTACGGCACTGTGTACTAAAATAGCTATAAGGTAATATACAAAAAGGTCCACAACGACACACATCTAACGTTTATTAGATAGAGTGTTGTATCGTAATGTATAGTATGAATGTAGCTAGCTACCAGTTCACCTTGGACTCATGTTTGCTTTTGATGAACAAACACGAAATTGAATCGACTTTAGCTGCGGTGGCGGCGGCGGAATTTGCGGTGGTGTGTACAAATACATTCGTCGTTCGTGTTATACGTACATTTCTTGACAGATACTTTACAATAGGCATAAATATGCACCGACTGCGCTAATTTTCCACCAACCTCACACAGACAAACACTAGTTTCAATTTGTATATCTATTGGAGTGTGATGGTACTTGATAGTTGCACTTTAAGTAACTTTCGATGATGATCAGATCAATATGTACATAGTTTTTCTTTTTTTCTTTATATTATTGAGGAAAATATATAAAAAACAAAAAAATATGAACTAAGTTTCAACAAAAAACTTTTTCCATCCAATAAAATTAAATTTGTTCTTGAATTCTTGAAGGAAAATCGTTTCTTTTTTTTGTTAACACGCATAGATGCCCTTCGATCAGATTTTGAAGGTAGTCGGGTGTAATTATAATATAATAATGGATAATTCTATGAGAAATAAATTAATGCAGAGAAATCTATGATGTTTGTTATAACCTCACAGAAAAAAGATGCTGGTTTAGGGTGTTACTAATATTAAATTATTTTTAATTGTTTTTTTTTTACAATATTTTGCGCATAGGTCTGTTGACGTATATTGCCCAAAACTACAATTTTCTACACAATTCTATTTGTTTATATGAAATTTGATGGGCTTTGGACTAACATTGTTAGTTTCGGTCAAATAAACGAACATTTAATATTATTTCCTGTATAATTTGCAAACGTCGTAAAACGTTCGATGTCTTGTCAGTTTTGACAGGACGAAACTATAACCATTACGTATATACACTCTATAGTATTATCATGGAACACGATTTTGTAGGGTGACATTTGGTCGATAGGTTCGCTGTGATCGCCTTACCGCGATCTCTTAACAAAAATTAGGACTACATTTGGACACTAGATGGCCTCAAGCTTTTTGGCTTCATGAGAATACTATAGAGTTTATATAGAATGCTATAACAGATTTTAGAACATTTTTATTAAATATCAAGTAAGCAAAGCAGAAACAAAATCAGAAAAAAAAAATTAATGACAAATCTCAAAATGTAACAACTTATTAACGACTAGTTAACGGTAAATTACAAAGCTATCAACAATTAGATATAAGAACTTTTAACTGCTTTTTGAAGGGGTGGTTTGTTATTTAGTTAACAAAGCAACAGTGGTAACAAAGACAAAATATAACGATCAAATTGAAACTGTCACAAGTAATTAACGATTTACTAATAGCAAGCTATCTAATCGCTTTTAGATCGGCAAATGTTCCCTTACCATATAATATGAAATGAATGAAGCTTATACGTTAAGGTTGAAAGCCAGAAAGTTAAGGTACATTTGGTACACATGCATATATCAAAATAGCCAGGTTTTTTATTTTATAAGAGATTGAAGTATAACGGAGAATCGTTGGCCTTATTATGTGAAAAAATGCAACTCTGAAGGCCATGGAAACTGTTACTTAGTGTAGGCGATGTGCCTTGACAAAATTGTATCCCTCTTAAGTCCGTTGGCTGGACTCATATAGCTCATATGAGGAAAAACAAGCCGACAACAAAACCAGTTTTTAGCAAATTTTAAGTAAGACGAAAGTTGCTTACGCTAAATACAGATGGCCTAGACCAGAATTCCCGAAGCAGAGGTAATTAAACTGGCTGATATTAGCTTCAAAAAGAGAACAGTGGAGACACTAGTAAGGGCAGGACCCCTTTAATAAAAGTGGCCATACTAATTTTGGTTATGGTTTAGTTCTCAATGCTTGCCAGTTCACACATTTGATAGATTTTGTCCCAAAGTCTGACAATTGCATTGTCAGATGGTTTGCCTGACAATGCTTTGTTTGACAACGTTTTCAGGTTGAATATTGCCCGTCCACATGGTTGCTAGACTTTTTGCTGACAGTTAATAGTTAGAAAATAGGCATCCTCAGAAAAAAAAATTTTTCGATGTGTAGTGAAATGAGAAGTGTGAACTTAAAAATAATTTTAACAAAAATGGAACATAATAAAGAAATTGCTACTATTTGGGCTGGGTATATATTAGAAAGTGAAGATTAAGAATTTCCAAATCAAATCAAATCTTGCAAATCAAAAAAAATTGTCAGATGTCATTGAATAGCACATCTAACAATATTTAATGAGCCTGACAATGTCCTTAATTGCTGACAATAGTCTAACAATGATTTAATTGTGTGCTCAGAAGATTGCCAAATATACATGTCAATTTCATTAACTAATTGTCATATGGTAGACTGGCAATGGCCTGAAAATGGTCTGACACTGCTTTTTCTGTTAATTGTAAGTTCAAACATTTGTAAGACTTTTGGGACCATTTTCGCTGACAGATCTGACAATATTAGCATGCCTGACAACCGTTTGTACATAGCTTAAATAGTTTACGTTTCACATGCAAAAAAAATAAAAGTTTTAAAACAATTTTTCACCTATTCTGTGCACCATATCGAATAATATTCAAAGCAAAAATGTTTCCTTTGGCCTAAGCCATATATTAAGTCATTTATTTAACCCTAATTAATAAACTATAGGCCTTAACATGGAGAACAATTATTTTTGGATGCAAAAACTCTTTGCATGCAAAAAGTGCCTCGACGTGAATAATTTTTTTTTTTTTTTAAGTGTAAACCAACCATTCTCAAAAATATATTTTACTCACCACACTTTTTCGCATGCAAAACAATTGCTGGTGCATTGTTTTGCATGACATTTCATAACAGCAATAGTTTATTTTTTTGAATAAAACAGTAATTTTTGAAACGCGAAAATATTTGCATAGATAATAAATCTATATATTTCGCACGGGAACTATAAGCTGGGCTTTAAGGAAACAAAATTTAAATTTAAAATTTTCTTTTCTGCCATTTGCGTTGGGCGCCATTTCAAAATAAAGTCAAATTTGATTTTTAGTTTCTTAATAAATCGCTCAATTTCAAATTAAGACTGAAAATGCATGCAGTAAACGTTGTTGCAAATTTTCTTTTCTACAACTTTGGTTGTATAACAAAGTATGGTTAATATTTTTCGACTTAGAGTACGCGTTTATGTTGGAGCTGCGATAAACGATCCGAACAGCGATCCCAGCTGAGAACGCCACGGGCCACGCCCAATTTAAAAAATAAAAACAAATTTTGCTATAAAGATGTTTTGGATCATTTTCTCTCTTATAAGAAAAAAGTGTAGGTACAGATATTATGCAATTCCTTAGAGACGTTTCTGAGAAACTAATAAATAGTAAAAGTGGGCGTGATAGAGGGCGTATTTTACTAAAACAATTTTTCATTTTTTGTCTTTTAAATGAGAAGAAACTCCCAAAATATTATCCAAATTATTGAATCGTTGCCGAGAAATATAGCAAAAAAATACTACGAGTATATTTTTTTTCACTTAAAAATAAACTCTGTTAAAATCATCTAAGTAATTTGAGTCATAAGTAAGAAATGGAGCAAATAAGAAAAGCTGGCGTGGCAGTAGGCGGATTTTAAGTGAATTATTTTCTAAATATTTTCTTCCTGCCGAACAAACTCTGAAAATTTCATCTTAATCGTTAAACCCGTTCGACTTAAAAATAAGCGTGTCAATGGGCGGTTTTAGCTAAAGAGCTCTGAAAATGTTATCTAATCTGAAAAATCAAGAAAGTGGGCGTGGCCGGAGGCGAATTTTACTTAAATTATTTTTTTTAATTTTTGACTTGCTCATAGAAACAAACTCTCAAAATTTCATCTAAATCCTAGACGCATTTCTGAGAAACAGATAAAATAGTTAAAGTGGGCGTAGCAGTGGGAGGGTTTAAGAAACTGTTTTTGCTATTTCTAGTCTTAAGTTGAAAATGAGAGAATTAGTTGATAATATTCAACTTGCCAACATTTTCAAAATGGCGCCCAACGTAACCCCGAGGCCACACGAGCAAGTACTTGCAGGCAAGTTGCAATACATGCACATTTGTTTACAAACACAAACAAACCCAAGCAACTTGCTTATCAACTGGCATGCAAGTTTTGAAGCCAGTAGTGAAGCAAGTTGGGAGACAAGCAAGTGGAATGCAAGTGGAAAGCAAGTGGGAGGCAAATGGAATGCAAATTACGAATTTGACAGGCAGTGTATGTAGCCAACTTGCTTGCAAGTACTTGCTCGTGTGGCCTCGGGGTAAATGAGCTAGAATCTCAAATAATAAGGTATGAAAAACTCTTTTTAATTTTGTTATATCAGCTTTTCATTATAGAAAAAAGAAATGTTGGTAGCATGAATACTTAGTGAAACAGTTTAATATTTGTAATTTGTATGCCAACGTCAGTATATGTGTTTGGAATCTCCCAGAAAAATATTAACAAACATAATTCTTTGTTGTGAATAGTTTTGGAAAAAACATCAGCACATTAAAAATACAGTCAGATAAACTTGATATTTCCTGAAGCACAGACATTATGCAGTTAAAATTAGTTTATTTTCACTAAGTTAGAATTAAACAAACAAAATATTTAAACGAAACGATACAAGTATACCTACATTAGGAAATAAATTTTAAATTTGCTTTGATTAAAATTTATAAAATATCCTAACAAACATGCATATCTACCTAACCTTCTTGTGAATCATTTACATAATAATTCCTTATTATCAACAAAAATAAATAAATTAAAACTTGTTTGCAATTCACAACTAAATAGCCATCGTTAAAAAATTGACAAACCAGTAGAGAAGAAGCAACTTTATAAGAAAACTGCTGATGAACATGCAATTAGTTGCACATTCCTAATAAAGGTTAAATTTAAATCAAATAAATGTATAGGTATAGGTATTGTATATATGTACGTGTAGTATTATATATTTAAATTCAAATTAACAAACAAAATGATGGTGCTGCTGTGGTTTATTTCACTTCATCACTTCAAAAGATAACAATACAAAAAAAAATGCATTAATATTTTATTATGTCAACTGGTTAAGACTCAAGGACAACCGACAACAAGTTTAATGTATGTAAATTAACTGTCTAAAAACAAAAATAATTTAACAAATAAACTTAAAAAAGAATAGGTTAAATGAGATGGATTTTGTTATTTTGTACAATATCTGAAACACAAAACATTTTTGTTAATTATTTTTGTATTTATTCTGACGGTTTCGTTGAAAATAAAACCGTAAATTGTACTTTATATTTTTTTTGTCATCATAAGATACAAATTGGCAGAGATTGTTTTACATTAGCGGATGCAGCAATTGTGATGGTGCAGGCTTATGCAATCTAATATCGCACTCGAAATTAGTCCACACGAATAAAAAAAAATATTTCTAGTATCTATGTTGTATCTCTGGCAATAATAAATATTTCCTATAAATGTTTTATAACAATCATTTTTGTTGCTATTGTTTAGGACCAAAAATTAAAACCGAAACTTATTGAATAAACACGATTTACACATTAACACTTTTGGAAAGTGAAAGTAAAAATAGATAAGTTTTAGTTTTGCCGCCCATAATTCCTTTTTATTTTTTTTTTTGTTCTGTAGATAGATGGTGCAAAAATAGATTTCAAAGATTCCATCCATTGTTGCCAATTTGAGGGTTTTCCATTTCACTTTTCCGCTTTTTTTGCTAAGTTAAAAGCTAAACTATTTTAGGAATAATTTAACTATTCGATTAATATTTTGAAACAGCTTCTTAAAACATTAATTTATCATACGCTTAGGAATCTGTTGCATAGTTTTCTGTTTAATAGTTCTGTTGAATCATTTCACAGTACAAACTGACTCAAAAGTTGCAATGACATATCATTAGAATGAAAACTAATCTTAGAAAATTCTATTTAATTTGATTTTAGCTTACGAGCAGTGTAAAAATGACTAAAAATAAGAGCCCCTAATGACCGTGTACTTAAATACACGTGTTACCCGTGTAATTTTCCGTGCGCATGTCAACGTCAACTGTTTGCTTGAAAAATGTTGCTTTTAAGCTAAGATAACAGTCGAAACTTGGCGAGACTGCTGCGAGGCTAAAGCTATAACAGCGAGACGATGATAAGACACGCAAAATGATAAAAAACACGTGTAGAGTAGATGTCACGGCGAGACCACAGTGAGAGTAACACAATGAGCACGGCACAGAAAACCAAATTTGGACTTTCAAACCAGGTTTTAAGCTTATATTATCCGTTTTTGAAGTTTAATTTTGAAAAAAAGAACTTTGGCAAGGAGACTAAAGCGAGACCAAAGCGAGATGATGACAAAACATGCTCAATGCCAAAACCACGTGTAAATGGCATGGCGATACCAAAGCGATAAACACACGATGCAGATTCCCGTGTAAATAGGCGCGGCGAGACGAGCTTAATGTGAACTGAGTCGTACACAATGACCATGAAACCGAAACCACCTTTGGTCTTTTTAACCATGGTTAACTGTAGAATAGGAATTCAAATCCATAGCTAGTCCGGTTGCAGAGAAAAAGGGTGTCATGTAGCGTCTCACAATGAAGTAACCAGCACAGTATGAAACTTTTTTTTAAATATAGACCGATTCCTTTCTTTAAGTGGATTGAGGGTAAGTCTTGAGAATGGGATGCCTGATATATCCTGATATCTAAATGAAGTTAAAGATGCTATTAAGTGGTAAGAATGAGACGTGGCGTTGCCCAATTTTTCAAAAAAATAATCTCCGAGGGCATCTATTTTTAGTTCTGGCTGAGCTAAGCTAAGGAATCTCACTTCTACCTTTTCCTGGCACCCTCTGCATAGGTCAGATGTGCTGATGTACATTCTACTCATGTGGGTTCCCATTGAGTTTCGACTTGTGACCCGTAAGGATTCAAACCAAAAGTAGACAATTGAGGTCTGCTTAACTTAAGTAATTACTCCATTTTTGTCTCTGAAATTTCTGACCAAAGATTCCTTGAAACCTGACAGGTGTCAATTGTTGACCATCCGTCGTAAGCGGCCTTGAGGAAACTTTGGTGAATTCTATTTTTTTCCTGCTCCAATGGCATAAGTACTTCTCAGGGTAAAGTTATTTGGCTCGGTTCATGTGATCAACCGTTTTTTGCCATTTCGCATCAGTCATTTCCTTTCCATAAATGTCACCGTGTCCCGGGATAGGGACGGTCACCGAACAATCCCAATACGCTACGGCAAACGATCAACCAGTTTTGACTTCGTGACAATTGACGAAATGGCTCTTATTGTCACCTGGTTATCTATGAAGCTTTCGATATTTTTGTTTCCCTTCCTTTGATTCCCTTGCTTATGACCAAAAACCAAAGCAGGGTAGATAAGAGACCTCTCTGTGGCGTACCCTTACACGTCCTAACTTTAAGCTTGCTGAAACCCATTTCCACATTAAAAATTCTAGTTTGGAGCATGGATCCAGTTTGTTAGCATCGGGTTGATGCCGACAGAGTCTAGAGCTTGAAGTATTGCGCCATTTCCAAAATTGTTGAAGGCCATTTTTTTGTCAAAGAATGATCCTAAGGTAAATTTTTTGAAATGGATTTATTTCTCAATCGTACCGACCACTTCATGCCGTCTCAACAGATATGCCCTTCATACATACATGTCGAACCTGCGCGAGAACACTTTCATTTAGCTTTAGGCGAATGCGCGTTTCTATTTGCCTTTCTAATAATGTCTTAGAAGAAAGGAGGATAGGCTAATTGGTCTAAAATCTTTATAAAATGCCAACATTACCAACATACATTATGTAAAACTTATTCTGTAAACACACTTTGATTTGAAACTATGTATGAAAATGAAACAAAAGGAAGCAATGAAATCGAACTTTTTCGCGCAGCTTAATTTACAATTTTAATCAAAACTTAGACTTGAACTTGAACTAGAACTTGAACTTGAACTTGAACTTGACATTACATGAATAAACGTTTTTCAAACAAATGTCATCTTAAAATGACAAAAGTTATTTCAAAAAAGATTTTTGGCGACTTCGTTTTTTGTTATGCGACAAAATCGTGCAGTTTTGAAAAATGACAGATCACCTTATAGTTTGACGGAAGTGACACTTATGACAGATGAATGGAATTTTATGCATATGTGCAGTAGTGCTTTTTCGCACCATAATTTCGTATTAATCAAGGTTTGAAAGAAGGAATCACCCAACAAATACAGATATCAAACATTCATGACAGCCTCATAGTGAAACTGCGCTATGGCTGGAGCCACGGTAGTATTGATGGGTAGTTGGCGTAAATGTTCCACTGCTCGTATGGGACAGATCTATATGAATTTATTATTCCTGTTTGGTAACGTGAAATTTTCACCAAGTTTCCCAAACTTGGGTTTTTTCTTCTATGGTTTTTGACAACAAATTGGGCAAATATATGAAAATTTGGAGGAAATTTTCACGTTAGCAAACAGACCTAAGCTTTGGTTTTCATAGTATGAAATAGCTTTTTCCATTGGTCGCCCAGAGGACTTATGAAATGCTTCATATATAGGTAGATACTGTATAGTTTTACATTTTTGTCTGGACCAGGATTTTTGTTTAACTAAGCCATCTGGTAACACTAATTAAATAATACTAAACAAAAAACTGAGAAAGGAATAATTTTTCATCGTTATGTTAACAAACTTCAAACTTCTCGCGTGGTGAGTTGCATGATTGTGTTATAAGAAGCAATTAAAAAAGCTTTAGTTTTTCTATTTTACATGCTTCTTTCTCACTGTTTTCAATTATTTTTTGTCATGCTTTTTTGTTTCTTACAGATTCCTTTTGAGCTTGTTATCGTATGAATTAAAAAAAAAAAATCTAACAACGTTCAACGAAACATTAAACCCTTTGAGTTATTTTGAATGTCGTGCCACACGTTTTCATCCTATGCCAAGTGTTAGTTTTTATTTTTATTTAATTTTGTCGATTTTTACGGTGGTTTTGTATGGTATTTAATATATTGAAATTGTGTTTTATGATCACATTAACCTCTTTTTTTGGCTTGAAATGGATTTGATAAGCTCACGATATATGTATGTATATAATTGGAGGGCCTTTAGGTAGGTAGAGGTACAAATAATTGCTTTCAGTATAAGTTTTTTTTTTTTAAACAAAATATAGAAACGTAAGTTAAGAACAAACATTGTAACAACACAGTTGGACTTTCTCACAATAACATTACCTCCTTAGGTATGTGAGGAGTGATGTATGGGAATGTATCTTCCAAAAGCATAACTTCATTTATTGGAAATCTATGGAAAATAAATCTTTTCTGAGAAACTTTAATAGTTCGAAGAATACCTGCATATTTATTATTCATTTATTAAAAATAAGTATAACCTCAGCGAGGTTCAGTCCCTACTATTTATTTGTTAACTCTGAGGCCACACGAGCCATAACTGGCGCCAGTCGAAATACAAGGTGGCGCAAAATTAATCACACTATCGGAAGATGTTAAAATTTTTTGCAAATGGCTGCGTACGTCAATCATATTTGACATTTGTGAACTAGACGGCTGCAGTATTTAGACTGACAAGCAATGGAGCTTAAACAGCAAGACGGACCGAGATTAGATGTCAAAAATGCAGCAATAGATGTTTAAAATGCTGCAATAGATGTCAAAAATGCTGCAGTAGATGTCTAAAATGCTGCGGTAAAAGTTAAAAATAGTTCAACCTTTGCGGCTCCAGCTTAGCGTGGAGTAATTGGAATAAGGGCGTTTCCTGGTAGCGTAATCTCCCGTTTTGGCAGTTTGACAGTTTTTTTGGGGCTACTAGAAGTTGTGTGTTTATGCCAATAAGTCTCAGACAATCTCAGCCTTTAAGGAGAATATTCGACAGGATTGCCAACAGTAATCACCAGAAATCTTGCGGAAAGTCGTGGAAAATACGATAAAACGGGCACAAATGTGTAACAACACTGGCGGTAGCCGGTTGACGGATATCATCTTTTCCACTTAACAAAAACAAATAGTTAAGGTCTAAATAAAAATGTCCAACACTCAAAATAATTTGTTTTTATTCAGTATAAAAAGTAATTCAGAAACAATCACATTTCCGAAGCAACTGACTCGTCTGGCTTGCTTTTTTGCAGCCAAACCAAAATAGTTCTTTTTTAATTTTTTTTATTTTATGTCTTTTGCGTACATGCTCTTGTTTTTTGCTCGCATTTGGTTGGAAGCTGTCAAGCCAGCCGAAATGTATAAAATGTACTAGAAATTCTTTTATTTTGTACCAGATTTGTGAGTTTTCTTGCGTTTCGTTATACATTTAAGTACCGACACCAAAATCGCGGCAAAAACCAGCATAGTTTGATTTTTATTTGTTAAATTACAAAAATAAGTGGAAATTAAAAATTCAGAAACATGGTAAAATACAAAAAAAAATATGTTTTACTGCCTCTTTAAATGACTGACATACATTTATCACAATTTCTGTTTGATTCATAAATATGAATCTGTGATAAGTCAAGAGTAATGTCGTTTTCGATTGGATTTTCTGGCTGTTCTACTCCCTTTTGATTGCAAAAGAATATGAAAACATCATGTTGTCTCTCAAATTTACACACACACTACTGAATGACGCCATATTATAAAATGGCTTCTTCAAGCATTCATCACTTTTGACAAGTAGTACGACGAAAAACAGTATAATGTATGCGTGTGTTCCAAATCTATGAAATCTTGAAAACGGTAACAGAAAAAGACTCCGAAAACATTACTCGGAATAGCCAATCGAAGGCTTTTGGAGTAGTAAGAGTAAAAATGGAGTGGAAAAGGAGTACTCCGGACGTCCAATCAAAAACATAATTGCAGGAATGCATCAAATCCACATCACTTTTTGTGTAACTTGTTCACTATTGGAAACTTGCGTCAAATGAACAGCAAACTTCAAACAAAAACAAAAATAGAATCAAGAAAATTATTGTTGTGTTGCTGCTTATGCATTTGCATTAGCCTCAGTAGCATCAGTACAGCAGTGGTGCAGGTATGTATATTTGATGTTTTATAGTTTTTGTTCACTTTTTTCCTTATGAAAATCAGGAAAATGAGATCTCAGAAAGTTCAGTGTCAAAAACTGAGCAAGCGAGTCTAATATTTTGTTTCCTCAGTAATTTGACAACGAAATTTCTGAGAAATTCTGTTAACGACACTGAAATGGCTGACGGCTCTGATATCTCATTTTCCTGAACAATTAATTTCAAGTAGATTTAAAATAATTTGTAGCTTGTCAATTTGACATTTGTAATTATTTAAAAAGGTTTGTTTGCTTTGTTTCTTTCATACGAACTGTCAGTGTTTGGACGTGTTCAGATGAACTGTTTTTAATAAAATGGAACAACTACATAGTTAGTAAAGCGAAAAAAAAGAAGTCACCTGCTGTTGTTCAGATAAAACTAATATTAACATTCCTAGGACCTAATTTAAAGTTCTATGAGTAATTTTGATATTTTAGGTTAAAATGTGACAAAACCCTTAGCTTGTTCAGCAGTTCTGACGTTAGATTCAAGTTCAAGGCCTTTGGTTTTTAAAAATTAAAAAAAGGAAAATTTTGTCGATAGTTTAAAACCAATTATCGATAACTATTGATTGAAGAGAAAACCAATCAAGATTAAAAACAAATTTATATGGCATCAAACATGTATGACGCCATTAACATTGTGCCGATTTCAATGTCATATAAATATGGCAAACTGTTATGACAGACAGTAGACAACATCAAAATCCATAACGTATAAAGAAATACTGCAAATTGATAAAAAATTGTCTTTCGCTGGGCAATTAATGAGACATTAATTCCACCTAAGAGGTGCTAACATTGACTAAAAAACTTGAAAAAAATCTGTCGCTGACCAATTAATGAAACTGGTGTAGCCCTAATGATAATTTTGTCACCTCTCGCATTTTATAATAATTTTTTTTTTATTTTACAAATGTGGTGCCAATGTCTGAAGGCCTTTCTTTTTCGTTTCAAATTATAACAGTTATAACAGTCATTTTTTGTCATAAAGAGGATGATTTTATCACTTAAGCGTAGTTCAAATAAGCGGAGTGAACTGTATGTGCACAATATTATCTAAGAAATTCACCAGAAAAAAAACTATAAATATTCTCCAATTTGCATTTTGCAAAAGTAAGAGTTTATTTTTCTTGTTAGAACTCAACGAAGCATCTGAACTTTAAAATTATTATTAAATATTCAAAAGCTTTATGCGCACAAGAATATCTAAAAGAATATAATATTATTATTCTTCAACCCAAAGCATAATTTATTCTAATGAGGATAACAACCTAGTCAACATCTTAATGTATATGTATGCCTTTCACTTTTTTAATGATTTTCCAATAAAAGCTGTTATAAAGATTTTATGTTTTTTTTTTGTTGTTCTGCAGTTGTTGTTAGAATAGAATTAAAGTGCTCATGGAAACAGAATAATTTGAAATAAAATGTTAGAAGCGTCATATGTTTTGAAGGGAAAATCTAATTACCTGCGAAATGTTT
This sequence comes from Dasysyrphus tricinctus, assembly GCA_963921185.1. Lineage (NCBI taxonomy): Eukaryota > Metazoa > Arthropoda > Insecta > Diptera > Syrphidae > Dasysyrphus > Dasysyrphus tricinctus. Next base: position 13,362,738 of record OY992530.1, read on the forward strand.
TTTAATGTTCTTACGGGAGTTAATTGAATTTAATGTTTTAGACATGTGTTGTTTTTCAGTTGCCTTACAAAACAAATCATAAGAATGTTGCAGTGATTATCGACACAAAATTTCAGACAAAAATGGTAAAGTTTTTTATTTTCTCTTCAAAAAAAAAATAATTAAAAAAAAAAAAAAAAATAAACAAATATTTGGCATCACTCATGACATAAATCCACTTTAAGAAAGAAATTAAATAATGCTTATGCTTATGATTGTTGTTGACTTGACTTTCTAAAAAAAAACATTCCCATTTTTTTTTAATGAAATTGATGAATGCTCAATGTTTCTTTTTTATATTTTTTAAATTAAGAATATGTATGTTTTTTATATAAGATAAATATTTGACAAAAAAAAACAACTGATTCTTTTTTTTAATTATTTTTCAACCCAAAAATTGTATATTTATATGCGCATGTGTGTGTGATAAATTAAATATAAAATAAATCGAAATCAAACGATCACAATAATAATAATGATGGGACTTACCAGAACTAAAATGTGAGCGTTTGGTTTGTTCATTTTCCGGATCGGAATCAAGTGGTCTTTTTCTAGAATCGCCGATTTCAGGGCTTGGGCATGCCTTCGCCATAACTGCATCGTCAGCCAAATTTTCTTCGAACATTTTTTATACTTTTTGTTGTCAAAAAGTATTTATATAATTTCTAATCTGGCTTTGAAGAGTAGAACAATAGTAGAGAATAGATTTGTTGGTTGTTTGTTTTGTATTTGTTTTTTTTTTTTTTTTTAATTTTTTGTTAAATTAACAAATTATGTAAGCTTTTTTTCTTATATATTTTTTTAATACAATTTTATTTAAAATTTGATTATTTTTATATAATCGGGAAGTACTGTTCTGTATCTTTGTGATTTCGTCGCAAATAAGCAATGCAACACTCGTTATATATGATGTTTGTTTATATATATATATATTTTTTTTTTAGTTTTTAGTCCTTATTTGTGGTGGTGCGATTAATGTGCGAGAACGATATGAAAAAAAGAAAAATATATGATTACATGAATTTTGGTAAAATATTTGCGTAAATAGATTTTATGTATAAAAATGTATAAATGGTAAAATAATAAATAATTGTTAATATAGACAGAAATATAATGTAAAATGTAATAAATAAAATGGAATAAATGAAGATGTTATATAATAAAATGTCCTATCATTAAATTTTATTAAAATAACCTACAAAACAAAGAAATTATAAACAAAAAAAATAAAAAGATAATTTTTAAATTTATTAAAAAAAAAGAAAGCCTATATGCCAAATGTTTTGAGTTTTTGATAAGCAATTTAAATTTAAATATACATTTTTTTTAAATCTACACATTTTTTTTTCTATAAAATATCTGATGCAAGTTTTAACGAAGTTCTTAGTTACTGCAGTCATCAATTAAGTGCAAACCTAGATTGCTTTTAGGTCTATCTTTACAACGCTTAATTATTTTTATTGAAAAAATTTAGTCGATTCTTCTAAATCGGTAATTAAATACGAAAGGCAATTTTATACGGAAATTATTTTTAGTGTTATGTTTAATTGTTTTTTTTTTTAAGATTTTGAATTAATTTTTCAGAAAAATACATGTATTATGTTAATGCCCAATATTCATGTAAAGAGTTTCTATTATTAAATAAAATGGGTACCTTACAGAAATTCTAAGATTTAAAATTTGAAAAATATTCGAAAATATGTAGTTTTGGGTTGGGCGCCATTTATTACTACACTTTGATATTAAGTAAACATTTCTTTCAACAAATGCCACTATTAATTTAAAGAATTTTAATTTTAAAACAAAAAAGTTACCCAACACCATCGATTGGAAGCGTAAAAGTTCATAATTGTCGAAATAGATTTCTGTTGGGCGCCATTTAGTTACACTTCGATATTGAGTAAACATTTCCTTCAATAAATGTCAAAATTTTTTTCAAAAACTTTGAGCTGGTCATACATGACCATGCCTTTCGATCCATTTGCCTCGGTTGCATTCCAGATTGGGTGAAGATACAAATGGATCGGTAATCGAAACACCCGCCACATCATCGACTTTGAATAGGGCTATTTGGCTTATTGGCTTTGTCGTGCATAGCTGGCTTTTAATTTCAAATCTAAATAGGTACCAAATATCCCAAATAATAAGTTTTAAAAGTTACTAAATTGTTGAAAATAGGTTTCAGTTGGGCGTCATTTAACACTTGAATTTTAAGAAAAGATTTGCGTTTTTAAGAAATTTAAATGTTTTAAAAGTCACAATACATGGTAATTTTTTGTCGAAGACGGATATTTTAATTTTATTAATACCAAAAACAACTTTGAAATAATGATTTTGGCATACAGTTCAGAGTTGAGAAGATAAGTTTTAAAAGTCAATAAATTTTAGAAAATAGATTTCAGATGGGCGCCATTTAACACTTGAATGTTAAGTAAAGATTTTGTTCAACAAATGAGTTTTTATAAGAAACCAGAATGTTTTGAAAGTCACAATATAATTAAATTTTTAGTTGAGTACATATATTTGATTTTATAATAGCCGAAAATAACGTTGAAATAGTGATTTTGGCATACAGGTCAGAGTTGAGGAGGTATCGAAGATATCAGGTGTCAGTGAAGGGACCAGGGACCGATATTCGAACGTATGAAAAGTTTCTATAGCACAATGTATGACTTGCACATATCACAGACTTACTAAAAATACCTTGAATGAATTAGCTTGGAGGGTCCTGCCGTCCTTCGATACTCTCCTAACCACACCATGTTAGGTTTCCACCTATTTGGAGATTATTCATAAAAAGTATGTATCAATTATTTAAATATTTTATGTCTGTTTAATTATTGAACGACTCTTGTATGTATGGGAAAATTACAACTATAGTTAAGTTAGAATCAGATTACAAACAAAACATACATTATTTATGAATGTATGTGTGTAACCTGAAAAATAGTCATATTATAATAAGGTCATTTGTGTGTTACTATAGCTAACTTTCATCGTCCGTTTAGTGTCCAGACTAGTCTAATAAATAATTTGGCATTCATGAATAATAAAAAGAAGCTTTAAGGGCTCTTACCAGCACCAAGCAAGTAATAAAGGGTGTATATAGGTTTATAATGTTTAGGCAGTTCTCTTGAACCAGATCACTAGATTTTTTTTCGACGTTGTTGGGTTGTTCCCAAGGGAAATAATAGGAAAATAGATTAAATCGAGTTCATTTAATCAAAAAATAATAACCTACGTTAAGACTTAAAGCTTTATTTATAAATTCTATCCAACCTAAGTTTTAGTTAAAAATGTATAAGTAAACATTTTAAATTGTTGTCTAAGAGCTTTCTTAGAGTTGTTTAACTTAGACACCGGCATCGGTTGTTAAAATGAAGGAAAAAGTATGACATAAGCGTTTAAGTTTAACTGAATTATTTAAGTCAGTATCAGTTAACGGGTTGCACTGAAAAAAGTTAAGAAAAATAAGTTTGATTTTTGTTCACTAAATTTTTGTTAAGAAACATTTTTAAGAGCTTAAGAATGTGATTCACACCCCTATAGCTAAATTATGTATAGATGTATGTTAAATGAGGGAAACAAATGTAGGTATGTAAATATCGAATTGAATAAAAACGAATTAGAAGACTTTAAGAACGAGTTTAACACCAAAAAAATTGTTTGTGAGCCTTTGAAAGCAAAAAAAAACTTAAACCCAGCGCTGGCTTCAGAGCAATCTTACTACTCTATGAAATTATTCTTATAATTTTGTTTTTTTTTTTGGTAAAAATTTAAAAGCTGTTGAATGATTTCTTAACATCTAAATCACGGAAAATAAAATTTTAATAGAAACCTTTCTGTTGAACGCACATATCGAAATGAAGATTCTGTACTGGTTACATATTTCACTCCTTGTACGGAATGAAAGCTGGTGCATTGCTTTTTCTATACATGTGCTTAAAACTTCCAATTTAATATCTACACAATTATATTTTTATTCGACAGATTTTGGACTAAAGTTGGTAGTTTTTTACAAGAAAACAAACAGACAAATTGTAATTAGTACAGTGTATTGTACTCATTACATATGCATTGGTTTTATTTTGTTTGTGATGTAGTGAGTCCAATTCACGGTATGTGTATTACGTGTGTAGAAGTCTATCCGTTGAGGACAGAAATGAATGTACTGATTACATAGTAAATTTTCTTCAATAAAAAAGTCGTGTTCCTTTATAAATAAATAAAATAAACTGGGTGGCACAACAGCTCTTGGAGAACCAGGGCCTAATGACTAACTTTTAACCAATCTTGTGTACGTGTTTTTGACAGGAATGGAGAGGACCTACAGTTTTTTGCCGAGTCCGAACGGCTAGATGAGAAGCACTTATTCATGACAAGTATACTCTTCAAGGATTTGTCAGTTCCTCCCAAGAGGCAGTATCTCGGATAAAACATTTCTGTTTTTAGGTGGCAGCGGCTGGGAATCGAACCCACACTTTCAGCATGACAGTCCAACGCACTTACCATTATGCGACGAGGTATTACGCCGCCGCACTATGGGCCCAAGTGACGTTTTGCGTCTCAAAAATCTGTAACTTTTTTGTCTTGTGAGATAATAAGCTGAAATTTCGCACATGTCTTCTTGAATATACGGCCAACAAAATAATGTAGGTTTCTAAAAGTTAAATGCATGCTATTTTTATTTAAAAATTATTCAAACATTTTAATACACATAAATTACGGAAGAAACACATAACACCGTTATTTATTTGCGTCATGTTATTTGAATTTGAAACTTTTTTTCTTCAAATTTATAATCAATACAAATTAAATTAAAAAAAAGTAGTACAAATGAAAGGGCACGGTAATGGCAAGTAAAGTTCTTGCTCTACATCTTATTTACAGATCCAACCTAAGCAATTCTTGACCCCCCTCTTTCTCCAGTACCAATAAAGTCAGATACTTAAAATTCGAAGCATTTACTTAACTAATCAAGTCCAGGCGTGGCAATAAATTTCAACTTCTAAAAATTAGTGGTTCTTGAGATATATAGATCTTCATACATCACTAAAACCATATAACTGACCTACTCACCCCTCACTCGCTGATTGACAGATCATCAAAATTATGTTGTGCATAAAAAAGAAAAACTTGATATTTTCCATTAAGGGTAGGGGGCGTCTTTTCACTAAATTTGTATTTAATTTTAAATATAGAGCACTTCCACGTAGCACATAGATCTTTGAATTTTGGCGGAATAATAGGGCTGTGTAATGCATGTAAAAGAAAAATTTTAGATTTTGCATTCATGGAGGGTGGCATCAACCCAATTTTTCAGAATTGTTATCATATCTATCAACAATGTACAATGGTGAAATTTGGTAAAGCGGTAGAACTTGTTGAGCATACATAGCTTACATTTGAAAACTTGAGATTTTCCATTAGTGGGTGTGGCATCCACCCACTTTCTAAAATCTATCAACTAAACGGCAATTTTGTCGAAGAATGATGAAATTTGGTAGAGTATTAGGGGTGTAGTGCATTGGAAAATTGAAAAATTTCATATTTTGTATTCAAGGGGCGTGGCATCCACCCACTTCCTCAACAAAGAAAATCTTTGCAAAAAGAATTAATTAATCAATTAAGAACAAAAACTTGACCAGTGAAAAAAAATAGAAACTTTGACAATAATTCAAATTCACCTATTTTTAAACATTCTTTTTAACACTTTATTTTTGTAACTTTTAATCTTTTTTTCACTCACAAATAACTGATACCAATTATGTATATACATATTATGTATGTCACACAAGCATTATGCAAACCTATAAAATCAAAATATAATGTGAGCGTGCTGCTGTAATAAAAAAGATGTTAGCAAACTGCAAGATGGTCGATCCAAACTGGTGGGAAATTTATAACTTTCAAACCCTTCCTATATTAATTTTAAAATGAGAGTTGACTTTAAAAATAATTTCTTAGTATGTTCTTGGAATCGATTTTGAGTCTACAATGGCTTTGAACCGATTTTAAATATTTAAGATTTCATGCGAAAAAAGAAATTGCAAAAACATCTCAAATCTGTGATTTTTTGCTCTACTTCTTATAATAGGTTTTTAGTTCTTAATCAAAGAAAAGCAATTAAAAGCATACAGATATTTTATATGTTTTAGTATATGAACTAAGGAATAATTTGCGGCCTAGAACTAAACGGTGGATGACGGTGGAAGTACTTAAAACTCCAATCGAAATTTGGCAAAAGCTAAAAAAACATGTGTTATTGGAAAAAATAAATTTATCTAAAATATATATTTTCCAAAAAATATTTTTGAAAATTCGAATAGTAGTAATAAAAAGCTTTCCAAAAACATATAACACTTACACTTTAGCATCATCAATAATTAAAAGAAAGTGGTTTCAAAAGTAGCTTCACTATGTCACTCAAACAGTGTTTTTTCTAGGGAGCACTTTAGAAAGGGTTAAATACTAGAAAGACTGGATGGAAACATAATTTTTTTATTGGAATCTGTATTTTAAGTATTCCTAAATTGATTTCTGCCAAGAAATTAATCTAAAAAATAGTTTCGAAAAAACCATTTTTGAGACGCAAACCATCATTTGGGCCCATAGTGCGCCGGCGCGCCGTGTGCACAAGCTAAAGTAAACAAAATGGAATGAAATACATAGAGCATTTTGGTTATAAAACTTGACTGCTCACTCAATTTTTTTTATTTTCTAGTTAACTAACCCCTCCTTTTTCAATGTCGTCATGCTGTAGTGAATACACATGAGTAGATGAAAACTTTAATCTAGCACTTCCATCAACCTACTCATGCTCTCCTACGCAAGTAGATAAGTCGAATAGTAACGCAACTTTAATCCACCAGGGGGCATCTCATTAGGTTAAGAGATTTTCCATAGCTGACATTTGCTATAAGATTACTATCAGAAGAATGGGTGTTTTCATAAACGTCAACTTAACAAACACCTGCGTTATAGCCTTTTCACAGCAAACCCAAAACGCGGTTTGCGCGAATAGATCGGTTTTGGAGAAAAACCTAATCGAAAACACAAGTTTTCTCATATATTTTTTGTAAACTTTTTGGAATTCACAGATGTGCAAAACAAACATTCCTTTTAAAATATTCATTGAAAAAAACAGCTGACGCTATTTTTTCATTTCAAATATAATATTCGAATCTCAAAATTATTTAATTTATTTAAAATTGATAAATATACGTATGTATTTGTTTGTAGTTAGTCAAATTGTTCATATGGATCCTATTTATGTATATAAACAAAATCACTGTTCTTTTCAGAAAATGGAAGAAAACAAAGAAAATTGTGCCAAAAATACTGGAATTTCAAACCGAAACGTGTAATGTTCGACGTGAATAGTTTGCGAGTTTTTGAAAAGTTTTCGTCGAAAACCGGTTTTGGGGTTTGGTGTAAAAAGCCTTTTAGACGTATTCATAAAGTCACACAAACCTTGATGAATTGCAGAAGATATGTTCATAAACGTCATAAATGTCATCATCGTCTGGTAGATTGATTGTGCATCCATAATTTTTTGACTGCAAAAAGCGCGGGAAGTTAACAAAAATTTAAGTTCGTTTTTAAGTTTTATTACTATTTGTTTGTTTTATTTTTAACAGAAGAAAAAGCTGCGGGTTGGAATGTGGCGAAAACTAAGCTTTTAATTGATAAAAGAATTCTGATTTAAAAAGAATTCAATTCTGGTAAAAAGAAAACAAATGATGCCTTATGAAATTAAAAAAATATATATGTATATTTTTGCTGTCTTTTTCATTCAATAATAATTCACAAATAATATTAGGCAACTTCTTTCGCAGTCATTTGTGATTCTTGTCTGAAAATCATGAACATTCATTGACTTCCAAACACGGCCTGCACACGTCCTGCAGAATGGATGTGTTCATCAATGCAACAAAAAAGAAAGATGATTGTAGATTTAAGACGTTTAAGAAAAAACCCAATATTCTACGCACACTTTCTCAATTCATTCGAGCATGTATACATATGGGCAAAAATCTATATATGTTAATGAGAAAGTGGATTTACAATCCCTCAACTTTGTTGTTACTAGAGATTCCACAGAATATGAACACTTGATAATGTCTAAAAATTGTGTAAATGAGTAATTTGCCACCAGCAAAGGAACACGACTAATAACAATAAAAGTGCTGCCAAATTAACGAAAACTTATAAATATTTCATATAAAGGATTTTTGTTTAAGAGAACAATTATTTAAACAAAAACTAAATAATTTCCAAAATATGTTAAACAATTCAAATGAGAAAGAAAAAAAAAGAGAAAAAATTTCTTGCACTGCTCTAATGTGAAAACATAATAATTGCTCTTTCAAAATTTTAAAAAATGCCTGGGACATTAAGATTTGAAAACTTCAGTGAACGCTCTTTATGTAGTTAAAAAGAACAAATCTAAACCATGAAACAACGAACTATGTGCATTTTTTTAATAACATATTTAAATTAAAAAATAAATCGCAAATTTACGGTAAGTTCTTGACCCAAAACCAAATAGTCATCAAGTAACGGCATACCTTCTATGTATGATTTTTTTTTTTTTTTGTCTTTCTTCAAATCCAAATGGAGCAACCCAGTATATGTATGTATACATGTATGCATGTATTATAGAAACAGCCTTGAACTGCTATAAAACTAAAATAATTTTATGACAAGTTGCATGGGCATGTCTTATTTGACACCTGTGAAAAACTCATGTGTGGAAGTAACTTGGTGTATGCTATTTTGAGAATAGGAAAAAAGTGTCAAGAATTCATCTCTAGATATAGAAATACAGACAAAAACTATTTGAGTATCATTAAAAAATGATGACACATTACAAAATTTTCTATTTTGTTATTTTAATGAAATAAAAATAAAATATACATATAGAAGCAAATAGGGGACAAGAAAATTTTGTTTGAATCAATAAAATCTTGCAGATGATACTTCAGATATAGAGGTGTACCAGTACCTAGTTTATTGGGGTGCTTTCTTTCTCTTTTAAGTTTACGTAAGACTATAAGCCATAAAAGGATTGTAGGTATACAAATACCGTATATACCTATAGTTTGGCATGACTTGGCACATAAGAGCCAAAAGCAAAGATATTATTATTATGATGAAAAAAAAGAAATAATAAAAAATAAAATAAATAGCTACAAAAAATTGAAAAGAAATAATAAACTCTAAGGTTTTTTTTTTGTTTTGTTTTCTTTTAATTTTCACCTAGCACTCGTGCCAAGAATCATCGACGAACATGACTCTTCTTTCCCTGACATACACAGAACAAACGTGTCTTTTATATTAGCTAGCTAGCTAGCTAGCTATACTATACATCGAATCTCTTTTTCCACTGCACCTTTTTTCTATAGTGTGCAATAACTACTTGTCCTTGAATCTATTTAAATGCATCTGTGCGCTCCTCTACTGCCAGGTACGTGCATCTGCAAACAAGCAAATAGATTGGAGAGACATTGAAGTCATATTGCCAAAATGAAGAACTATTTCTTTTTTTTTTTCTTTTTTTACTGTAGGTACTAGTTGTATTTTTTTTAATGTTGGTATGTTTTATATTACGTTTTATTTGTTTAAAGATGGATATACATATATTTTTTGTTTTGTTTACAAATCCGAGATAACCCATATACCTATTTTGTTTCTAGGTTTTTAAACGTTTTGACATAACTTGCATAAGTTGTACGGTACTCAAGTTGTTAGGTTAAATAAGGTGGCAGCAGAAGCGTACACATAAGACGATACCGTTAAAATATGAATTTGTGAAGCTCCTACTCCGTTTCATTCATAGGTTCTTATGAAGCTTAAAGCTTCCATTGGAGCCTTAACAAAGATTGAAAATTAATTTCTGCTTTACTGACAAAAAATAACAAAGGACTGTTTTCAGATTTATAACTTTTTACTTTGAGGATGAAATCAAATTTAACATTATAACGATGGGGAAGAAGTCTTACAAAGTGGTTTTTCAACATACCGTTTGTCGGTAAGCGCAACCAATCACCGACGAATGACAGATAATTCATTCATTTTGACATTTCATTCACAAAACATTGTTTTTATTCGTTGCGGATGACATTGAACTTTAACAATTTGTTCAATTTGTTGCGAATTCAATTTTAAAGTAGGCGTGTTTTATTCGAAAAATTATATCGAGCACAGTTAAATTTCCCTCAGGGAACAACAACAAACCCAAAAGTGTACATAAATAAAAGTATAAAAGTGATATTTCGTGAAGTTGGAACTAAGGCGGCGCGCGTTGAACTAGGTTTAAAAAAAATATTCATTACTTGAAGGTTGGTATTCTTTGTTTTTCTGCAAAGATTTGTTTCAATTTTTAATTCAATTCAATTCAATTTTATTGAGTCTTTTCTTTTCTTTTACATGATACATTTGTCTCTTATACTCTAATTTATATATTGAGAACTATTAAGTATGGCCTTCTTGCTTTAACGACATATGCTTCTATTGCTGAACGACTTACACGTATAAAGAGCTCTTGCTCATGGAGCTATTTCACAATTACTTTTGACGTTTTAGTCATGGTTTCAATTTTTAATGGTAAATACTTTTGATATTAGTGGCATGCTTACCAACCTTGAGATTAAAAAAATACAGAGTAACTATAAAAGTGAGTATAACATTTTATTGGTGCTCTGTTGGCTATAACTAACAATAAAACGCACCTATTGTTAATGAACACGAAGATCTGAAGAAGAAACAGTCTCTGAGGTTGGTTAAGTGCCATGCATGGCAAACTGAAAAATTGCGAATGATCGTGCATTTTGACAGTTCTTTCACATGAGTAACTAATTTGTTTGGTCGTGACAGATGCGAATTGTGATACAAAAATATGAGTGCTTAAAAAAAATGCATTTATTTCAATAAGTGAACTCGTCGAAAGAATAATTATATAATCGATTCCAGAACTTTCCCACCATTATCCGAACTGTATAAGGTGTGTTTGTTAACGTGAAATTTCTTGCAAATTTTTGCGATTTGCTGTCAAAAGCCAAAGGAGAAAAAACCCAAGTTTGGGAAACATGGTCAAAGTTTGAAACTGATTATACGATCCGTTTTTTCGGTCGTTTTGTATTTCACCTTTTATCCACATTTGGGGGGGAGGGGGGGTGTAGAAATGTAGAGGGAATGAAATAACGAAAGCACGTAATAAAATTTTAAGACTTTTTCCGGTTGAACTTTGATGTTTATGATATCACAAACGAGTAGAGGCGGGGGATGCTTATACATTTAAAATAGGTAGAAATTTGATTAAAAAGTGATATAAAAATATTTTTTATTATTATTACTGTCTACATATTTTCCAAATAATGAACTTCAAATTTTTTTGAACGTCAAAAACACGAATTTTTTTGTTGTGTGCAATCACGAAGGTATTACCTGTCAAAACGACGAAGGACGAAACGAACAAAAAACTAATGGCTCTCTAACGTTACCAAACAGGCATATTTATTTATTAGGCGTGTTTTATTGGAAAAAGTTATAGCCAGCACAGTAAAATTTCCCTTGGTCAACAAGAACAAACTCAAAAGTGTCGATACATAAATAAGTCAGTAAAAAAGTGGATACAAAAATGAGATAAGGTTTCGTAAAGTTTAAACTAAGGAGTGTGTTTAGCGTTTTATTGGTGCTTGCATTGCAGCGCTAGCTTTAAATAACCAATACACATATTGACATTTCAAAAATAACACCCACTCTAAGACGGTATTCAGGAAGGCCTCACGTCAAAATGAGTCGCCTCACATGAAGCTTGTCTGAACGCTGCCTTAAAAGATTGATAAATACTTTCCTTTAACTATACCCAACTTTAACATTCAGAATTATAAATCTTTACTTTTATTTCAGTGTTATCTATGATGATTTTCTGGCGAATAAAGAAAAGCAACAGCAGATTCGCGACCACAATTTGGGCGGATATAAAAAAAAGAAAATTTGAATGAAGGGCGAGTGGTGTGCGGTTTCACTATTATCAAAACAATTGGACAGAATGTCGGTGTGGCAGGTTATGTTACTGACATTCGTTAAAATTTCTTTTGGCTAGTTAAAAAATTGCTAAAATTCCGAAAATGAGTTGAATTGTGGCCATTCACCGAATTTACTTATAGAAGTGGACATTTGTGCTTGGAATGGACTAAACAAATTTATTCGCATTCGCAGGTCACAGATCATGTGAAAGGCCCCCTAATTTGCAAAGTTAGAGCGATCAATTTATTCCTTCCAGTGTGGATCGTATGTGGAATACAAATAGAATTTGATAGTTCGAAACAATTAGATTGCAATTCAAGATGGCCAAATTGTTTTCTGAACTTCCACTTATTTTAGCAATTAAAATGCTAATTTTAATATCCATTTCTTTAAGATTTGCTTTGAATTTGATACAGAGAAACTCAAATGAATAACTGCTCTTACGATTTTGATTAAACTCCATTTCTGTGATGTTCTTAGGGCCAGTTTTTCAGTTCAGGGTTAACTCAGAGTTAAATCGGAGTTAGCCCATTCTGAAAATAAATTAACCCCGAGTTAACTAAGGAACAGTTTTGAGTTGAGGATTGACTTTATTTTTCAGTTGTCAAAAATCACGCCTTTCACGCAACAAAAAAAGAGATGGCACCACAACGGAATTACACCGTGAGTAACTTTCACTATCAAAATTGAGATGGCGCCACACCTGAAAAGCCACTCAATTTGGTTCCTGAGTTAACTCACCAAATTACGTGAGTTAACTCGAAGTTAACTTAGGATTTCAATTGACTGAAAAACACGATTATGGACTTAACTCAAGTTTAACCTCGAAACAACTAGGATGATTTCGCACTGAAAAACTGGCCCAAAGTTTGTAAGAAAATTATGTATTTGTCTTAATATTCACATATCGGAAACAGGATTGAAAAGTTTTTTTGAGAAAATAATAACAACCTTTGTTCTAATTACACTTACAAGTAGGCCGCTTTTTGAAAAGTCACATATTCGAAAACATCATCTGCGGTGCAATTCTGGAGTACAAAATCGAGTTAACGACAAAAATATTGAAAACGTCAAATGCTTCCGCAAGAAAATTGACTGACGTTAACTAGAAAAAAATGTTAGCAGACAGGACAGTGGCATATGAAGATCTTTTGACGGTCAAATTCAAGTTGATATGACATTTTCGAAAATGGCCGTAGAAATAAAATATTGCATTCCAGAGCCTTACAAATATTTTGTATAAACAAAAAGAAAGTCAAAGAACTTTTTCATCCAATGTAGGTAGTTTTATTTAAAAGTCTCCACGATTGCCATGAAACACAAAAGCAATTTCTTGGAATCCAGTCGGGATTAAGTTAACATTTAATTCTAACATATTTCTGCGGAAATGAGAAATATTCTTCTGAAAATACATACATCATAATATTTTTTCTGAATGTATGAGTAATATTAAAAGTACTCTAGGTACAACATTGATAGCAAAAATATCTGTCCCTAAACAATTGAGACGGAGTGTATATAAGTTTAATCATCTACTACTACTTATGAAGCTGTCATTCTAAGTTAGATTTTTTAGTATTAAAATAAAATGGTATGCTGTTATGCATAATAATCACAAAGTACCCAATATTTGATCGTTAAAAAAAACACTACACACGTCATATCGAAATCAACGTCCAAATTTAAAACATTGATGTGCCTTCAAATTAAATTGGTTCCTTCTTATCAATTTAACGAAGAATACAAGATACAACTCAGTTGTATCACCAGTTTGACAGAATTTGACGTTTATACTTCGTTTGTAGTCACAAAAGCAACGAACGTTTGCACAGATTATGGGCACTCGCAAGTTGACCGAGTGTATAGCCTGCGTATAGTGTAAAATGTTTGGGCCACCGTTTGTACAACACAAATCGGTACAAAGATTGTATCGTGTAGTCGCCGTTTTTTTAAACTATACAAGTACACTGCTCATACTCAAACACACTCACCACCTAAATTCTAAAAATAGTGTTCTGATATCAAGAAATTAAATGTCCGGAATGTTTGTTAGCATAACGAATATCACCATGCTACGAAAAGAAAAAAACACAAAATAACGACAACAACACATCTGTATACATGCACTCTACATAATATAGATATAGAAAGCACACACTCCTCAAAGATTCGTGTTATGTTCGGTTCGGTTTGGTTTGAGGGGAATCATTTATGATGTTGGGGAGGAATCAGAGAATACTTGGGAGGAAGAGGCTTTACTATGTTGAGCTTACTTGACACAAATTCAACATAATTTGTGTCTCCCTCTCTCTCCCCTACACTCTTTTTCTCATACTCTCTCTCTCTCTGCTTCTCTGCCTCCTCTCTATCTACGTTTGGATCTTGGATTTGGTATGTTTTTAGGTTAAGGCGTTTGAAAGAGGCGCTTTTCTACTACTACTACTGCATACTACTACTAATAATACTATACCACTAGTACTTAAGAGCTTTGGGGTAAAACAGAAATAAGAGAATTTGGAGAATAAAGTAATCTACAAGATGAAGGAATTCGAATAAGAAGACAATCAATATCTCACTTAACACGTGACGTATGTGTATCGTGCCAACTATTACACGCTTTAAGTAAAAGTTAAAGTTGTTACAGCTGCAACTTCACATTGTAGCACTGTGTAGTTTTTGCATACCTTCCAACTTCAACTTTGACAGTGCGGCAAGATGCAGCTACAGCCATTGCCACACCATTGTGTTAGGCCAGCTACTTACTATCTTTTTTATTTGAGTTTTATTCAACGCATTTAATTTGTGTTGTTGTTGTTTAGTTTCCAATCTAAGAGCTCATCAAAAAAATGCTCTTGAAAAGGGGGTTTTTAGAAGTGTTATGGTATTATAAGTATTGCAATAATTTTTTGTTACATAAATTAGTATTTCTGTCAAAGTTATTAAAGCTTTTTTTGTCTATTTAATTTGTGTTCTCTTCTTTATATACATTTTACATACTTTTTTCAGACATTTACCCTTATCAATTTCGTTCTAAATACTTAGGTATCTTATCAAAAGATTTCATTACAGCGATAAGCTTATAAAAGTAAAACCTAAGTAAATATAAAAAAAGCAAACGTATGCGAAGGAGTTCGAGTGAGTGAGTAGAGTAGGTATGTACATATTGACGAAAGTTAACGTCAAATGTTTGTATAGGTTAGTTAGGTATAGGTACACAGTATTAAATACAACCTTAGTTTGAAGTGTTAGCATCGTTAAATAAGAATTTTTAATTAGTTTTAAATTTAATGCCAGCAAACACAGAAACAAAGAAAAAAAAATAATATTTTACTGAGGGAAAAAATAACAAAAAAAAAATGTTTAAATGTTACCTAAATGCGAGAGTAAATTTTGATGACGTTATAAGTTCTCTGATGTGATGTTTTAGAAGAGAAAAAGGGCCACACCACCATATGTAATCATTTAGAGTAGTCTTCTTGATAAATCAAATACATTTTGTATTTTTTAAATATGTAGGATATACATTATTGTTGATTGAGAAACTAATGACTGTGACTTTCTGAAAGTAGTTTTTTTGTTGTCTTTGGCAAATGAATAATGACTCAATACTTGCATGTGGCAGTGAAAATGTTAATTAAGTTTTTTCAGATGCATTTTTGCCGAAATCTGATTGACGTTATGAATACCAATCAGATTTGGCATGAGTAAAATGTAAGCATATGAATAAGTAGGTATGTACTCTGCTTGACACATTTATTACAATGGAGGAGAAATATACATATCTATCACTTTATTAATTTTAGTCCATCGTAATTATGTCTAGTTTGTAGATTTATATACAAAAAATTGAAAGATTGATGTCAATTGATTTATGGACGGGGAAGCGTTAATTTGCCCGAATGTAATTATTATCTTTCAGACATGTAAACGGTACTTAAGGTCGTTTTAAAAAATCTGTCACACGAAGCAAATAAACTGTCATAAGGGAACTTTATGGATCTATTGATGTCAAATGTGACATTTGTCATTTTATGCTTGTTTGATAACGTGAAATTTTAACTAATTTTCTTAAACTTCGGTTTTATGGTTTCTGGCAGCTTGATTGATTTTTTTAGCTAGCGAAAAAATGGATGACCTGCTAAAATCATTGAACTAAGTTCAGACATCCGAAGAAGATCCGACAAAACGTTAGTCACTGAGAACTAATTAATTGCTAATTAGTTACGCAAACAAAATAATTCATTAGATTAAAAATTTAAAATAGCTAATTAATTTAAGAAAAAAATAATTTTTTCTACCTTACTAATTCGCAAATAATTAGTTCTTAAACCAAATTTGTTTGGATCGTTTATTTTCATTTTTGAGAAAGTTGTCATACTAAGTTCATATGATGTTGGCAGGACACCCATTTCAAAAAAGCAATACATTTTTTTTTTGCGGAACTAATTCGAAATTAATTAGCAATTTATCACGGTGCTCACATTGAACTTACAAAACAGGATATTTTTGACATTTCAGTGTTCACATCTCACTTCAATGAAGGAGTGGGACTGAGATGTGAATACTGTGAAGTCAAAAAAAAAATCCAATTTTTCAGTCCAAGGTGAACACTTTTAATGATGTCATAGTTTTTAATTTCTGCTAACTTCATAGTGCCTTATTACACGACCACTTTTGAGTCTTGACTTTTTTCGGAATTCAATTAGTGCGAACGAGAAAAAACATCTGATATCATCTTCGCACTCATTTAATTTTGAAAAAAGTCATGTCTCAAAAGTCACCGTGTAATAGGGCACGCACACATCATTTTTGTGAGCATTTTACACATAACGCAAGTTTTTGCTTCCACAATCTGACATTTTGAAGTATAGGTGGCGGGTACTTTATATGATTCCTATTCATAAATTTTAGTATTTCAAATTATTTTTAAATAAATTAATGACAAGATGTTTGTAGTTGAAATTCTACTTTACATTATAAGGCCACTTTTTATTTTCACTTTGTAATTTTGCATCTGACAGTTCGCATACAAAATAATAGCTGTCACTTTTGACGTTTACAAATTCACCAAGTTCGCCTTATCTAGAAGAACTTTATCATTTTTTCTGTGGCAAAAAAAATATGATTACTGAAAAGAAGAAGACCAAATGGGAACTACGAAAAATTCATTTATCTGTCAGATTAAACAAGACTTTTGCACGTGTTTTAAGAGCCAAGGCTTTAAATATTTACAAGATTCTTGTTATCATATCATTGTAATCAATACTTTTGATTTTGATGATTTTAATTGAAATGAAATTTTGATTTTCTCAGTGTTTTAAGGGATTCGATTTATTTGGCTACTAAGCACTTACTTTTAGAAAAACTTTGACTTTGACGTACTTAAGTAGAAGCTGGGACAAAGTCCAAGTGTCATATAAAATCTTTTTAACCAAGTATCATGAGAAAATAGTTCATGCATTGCACTAATTCGGCAAAAATTTTGCGACATTGAAATTAATACTAGTTAGGGCCTGGTTGGGGTCACTTAGTGTAACATTCTAGTGCCTCGGAAGTGAAGTTACTTTCAGCCTTAACGGGGGAAATAACTAGTTTATGCATTGCACTAATTCGGCAAAAATTTTGCGACATTGAAATTAATACTAGGAAGGGCCTAGTTGGGGTCACTTAGTGTAACACTCGAGTGCCTCGGCAGTGAAGTTACTTTCAGCCTTAACGGGGGAAATAAAAATATGGAACCTCTTGGCAAACTCGAAAAACAGAAATCCGCTGTTGAAATTGAATAACTAGAATTTTTTATTCTAGTGAACGCCAAGTGCTACTAAGCTAGAGCCGTGTCATCTTAGGAAGGCAACGGCAACGGTTACAGATGATATTTTATCTGACGAACAAAGTTCTGACATATTCTCCAGAAGTTATAAGTTGGTGGTTACAGTGAATATGTTAACCCTTAATTCGGTGTCGCTGTGCAAATGCTACCAACTTCAAGGCGAAGTTTTTCAGGTTTGCAAACACTCAAATGCAAATGTGACAACCGATTTTCAACCATTTTCTTTATTTGTTTTTATGCTGTCAAAAGCGCTGTTCACGTTGTAGTCTATTTCACATGACTTTTGTTTTCAAAGTTTACGAAGTTGTCAAAGTCGCTGTTGAAATTGCTGTGTCAATCTGTTTCTCGCAGTTCTCGCATAAAGCGTGAAACAGATTGAATAACCAGTACCACCAATAGCGGCAGCCATTGTTTTAAAATCAATGTATTTCAATCGTTCAGCACAGATTAGACCAAAAGTTCTAAATTTGCTGTTGCTGGTGCAAGGCTGACAACTTCTCCGCAACAACATTCAGGGAAACCACACTGCAAAAAAATAAAATACTTTGGCCATGCAACTTGATGTTTTGACTTTCGTTTTTATGAGAAATGTCAAACAGCTGAAATGATGGTGCAGGTGGCAATGTGTTTGAAAAATATTTGCTGACCAGCGTGCTATTTACTGTTGGCTGTTCTAGTGCTGGTTTAATCTTTTGCGCGCATAACGAAAATTTCCAGAAAAATACAATAGTCATTAAACGAGAAGCAAAATGATAATTTATGTCTGTTTAAAGTACGAATTCATTCGACATCGAGCACAACTTGCTGTCAAAACCCATGGGAATTTTGTGGTTTGTGATCAGTAGCAAGCTACCAAACACACTCATTGAAACCACACCTGGTAAAAAGAAACTTAAAAGAGAACCCGAAAAAGAGAACTTAAAAGAATTTGAACAAAAAAAAAAGGAGTAGAAAAAGATCGGTGTCAAAAAAGAGAAGTGAAGATCTCTTTAAAAGAGATGTTCTGGAAACATTATCTTATTCTATTCTAAATTTTATGATAACAAAACAAATACAACCTTACATTACGCACTACATTAAAGCAAGACAACGCTAAGGACGTATAAAAAACACAAAAATTACATAATAAACGTACGGACGAACACACTGACACGAATGATATGACGTTATAACCACTTCTCGTAAAGTGTTATGATTAATTAAAACCTCAAGATTTCTTTTCTTTCATAAACGAAACGAATAGAGCAGGTTAAAACAAACATATCTACAATTATTCAGATTAAACGATTAAAGGAAGGGAAACAGCTAATTCCGGAATCCGGATATCCACGACTGACAATTTGTCAAAAGCTCTTCTATTTTCTTTCAAGTTCATCGCACAAATGGTTAAAATAACTGAAAGATACAATTAGCTTCGTTAAATCTCCAAACTATTTTAATCGAAACTACTGAACTCATCAATTTTTTTCAACAAATTCCTCACTGTATTGACGCTAATGTCAGATATCGTTTGAAACTAGGCCATCATTTAATCAAAAAAGTAACGTGACAAAGACAACCAATCAAGGGCTCATTAGAACTCGTACTTTACTGTAGGTATGTTACACTTCACTATATAAAAATTGATCATTAAAAGTAAAACAAACTTTACATTAGTTACTAATGGCTTTCTGATCTCGATTAGATTAAGATGTCTATCAATGCCATGGTAATACTGAAAATTCTAAAACTAACGATACATTTATACAATTCAATATAGATTCTCTTTAACGCATATGAAACGATGTGCTTGTCTGGCTTTCTGTGTTTCTGTTTATAGTTTTTATATTTGCTTTTGATTTAAAGTTAAATGAGGTATACATAGGTAAGGTTTGCTTAGTGGTGGAATGTTTAATGAGAAAATAATTATTATTATCCTTGACACCAGAATATATACAGCTATAGGCGCAAACACTGATTTCTCAGGTGTTGTAGGGTAAAATAAAAATAATGCGCCGACCGACCACACCACACTATGTATACCTAACAGCTGGTGTGTGCGAATTATGCCATCGCCAGCTTATTTTTGTACCACCAAGACGATTTTCACAACAACTACAAAAAAAGATATGACAACAAAATGACATTGAGGCGCGACTTGATTTTGCTTTGTCTTTCGGCTTATGTTTTATGGAGGGTTTTCTTATTTTTGTGCAACACTCACATAATTTAACGCATAACTCAAAGTTGCCTTCTACCAGCTATAATTGTAGAGAATGTATTTGAAACCAAATTCGTCTCGCGCGTCATTTTGCATAAAATAGTTAAAAGTTCATTTTAAATGCGAAACCATTTTGATAGTTTGAAGCCCCAATATTGCAACTTATGTCTCTTTTGCCTCATGCACAAAAAGGACGGAAAGGGGAGGTAGGTAAAACCATGTGCGCTTTGTCCCGCATATGTGCATGTATCTGGGAAAAAGCTACTACATATAGAAAAAAAAAAAAAAAACTTTCCCCTGCATACAAAAGTACTTAGCTAGATTTTCTCGTCCGGCAATTTAGATAGTTTGACCACTGCCGGACTTATGTAGGAACAAATAAATTCATATAGGCCCATAATTGCTTGAAGAGTCAAAAATTGACCTTAACGTAACTTATTAATACAAATTTACTTAAAAAGGGGTTTAAACAGAAGCATTTTAAATAGTCGAAATAAACAGACAAGCTTATGTCATACCACTTCATTAGGTAGGTACTATTCAGTAATGTAGTTAGCTTAGCCCGAAATTACTGTCAAAAAGTTGTATTCTAATTTACAATTATTGTATCCACGTTATATTCTTTTACGAACATTCAAATGAGATGGGTGTATGTTTCGTGTGCTTACACCATCGTATAAATTGCGTGTAAGCACACACACACCCAGTAGTTTAATTTTTACTGATAGATTTTAAATCTAGATTGTTGATCATCTACAATGCACTCTTGTGCAGAAAAAAAGAGAAGTTTTACCACCATTTCGTTGGAGGCAAAAACGTCAACAATAGAATTAAATGTTCACTGTGTTTTCTCGAAATAACTGCTTAGGTAGGTATATCTTGGAATGTAAGACATAAGAAAATGTTGTTGGTATCAAATGAAAGGTATTTTTGCCATAGTCTGGATGTTGTACACTGATAGCTTTTAAAATTCTGTGATAACAGTTGTGTTTTTTTGCATGTCGAAATAAAATTGTGTGAAAAAACGACAACAAAGCAAAACAATTAACATGATAAATACAACAACAACTATGTCCATATAGAGTTAGCTAAGTCCAGATAATTATCTGGAGTTAACTTTTGTCCCGATAGAAACGGTAATGCCAAATAACGATTCTCGTTGTGTTATCGATAGTTTATATACAAATGTCAAATGTTTGTTGGTAAGAAAAGTCAAAACAAAATGGCCGACCAATGCAAAAGGTAAACAAATGTTGAAATGTCCCGAAGTCGTTTTTTTCGCAGAACTCCATATGGACATGCAAAAAAAACGCAGCTAACGTGTACTTTTTTAACATCAAAGCTTAAATTGTTGCCTTCAATTGCATTTATAATTTATTGTCATTTCTCAAATAAAGATGGAAAAAAACCATTCTTTCTTGTTTCTAATTGTGCAACCATATAAGCACTACACGAACTAGGCATTTTAATATGTTTGCATTCTTGCACACATAAAAATCACTTTTAATAAATAAACAAATGAATTAAACAAATGCAAATATTTATTAAATTTGAGAAAAATTCACTTCCGCAAGAAAGAAACAGCCCAAGGAACACAATTATTGCAGTCTTTGCCTCCACGAAAATGGCTGCCGAGCTTCACTTTTCAAGGCGATATTGGTGATCTAGGTACTTATTAAAATCTATGTTTGTACTAGAAGTACCTACAACGAAGTTTAATTTTTGCTCTGGCCGCATGTGCCAAGTTTTGCGGCATTTTCAATTTGTTTCGTTAGTTAAACGCATCAATGGGTATTTGAAAATTGAGCACAAAAATCGGAAAACTTAAGGAAACTGACAATAATTAAATAAAAGAAATTCTTGGTGTTCATAGAGAAAAATTCTTCAAATACATATGTATATGCATATAAATTATGGTTATTTCGAAACTGAGCACAAGTGACAGCAAAAACTTAACGAAATTGAAATAGAGAGCAATTTTTCTCATAATAATATTCGTGCATTGCAATCTCAAGTTGTTTTAAAAGTCTCGAAGTAATGTATTCAAGAGAACCGTATTGATGTTATCTTTAGGCACATTCAAATTTTAATACAATAATTCATTTAATATCTACCTGAAATTTAATTAAACAGGTCTAGTCTGACCTCATTTAAGAGGAAATGTCCTCTTTTTGTTTAACAAAAATGTGTCCTATTTTGGTCTTCTCAGTTAACTAAATTTTTCAACATCACAAAGCTACAAAAAAAAGTGTATTCAACACTAAATCAGAAATTTTCTTCATCTTTCTAGTGTGAACACGACATAGAATATATTTGTACCTGAACTCATTCACTTCTGAACACGGCGCCATCTTTTTTTCAAACAGTCAGTCGTTTGAACACAACCACTCATTTGACAGTTCAGTCCTCTTTTTTTCTGTTTAAATTCAATACATTAACGGTTTGTTTTGTTTATCGTGAGTGCTTTTTTAATTTGTGTAAATAAATAAAATAAGAAATAAAATGCCAAAGCATAAAAATGCACGTTTAACGAAGAACTGCAGAAAAATATCCAAATGTAGACAACAAAAAAGTAAATTAACGAAATTATTATAATAATTTATCAATTTTTCATTTGGAGTTTTGGAAGTGTCCTTTTTATCGAGGGTTGGATCTGATCACCCTAAACAGGTATAAAGGTGTAAATTAAACCTTTCGACAGACAAGAATAAATAAAAGTCAGAAAGTTGACCTCGTTGCTTTTTGTTGTTATTATACTTATTTCTATTTCTATATGAAGGAAAAAAAAATTTGCATTCAAACAAAACTGAGCTTACAAATGTTTATGAAATATCAGCAGATAGAATTTCTCCGCAATGATGGCTAGCATTTTGTCTATTTTTGACATTTCATTCAGTTCGTGTCTTATTTCCGTTTAGTCATAAAGAGAAGAATATGATCCAATATCACATTGAAGCTCAATTGACATTCTTAAATAATGTTAGCTGCTACATATTTTGTCATAATTGTTTGTTTACTTACACCAATTTAAGCAAATTGACACATTTCTAGCTTAAGGTAACGCTTCGTTTGCAAAAAAAATTGTCGCATATCTATATGAGCTTATGGCCGGAAGTTATTTACGGAAAAAAACACTAGCTCAACTTAAGTTGAGTACTTGGTACAGATTTCCTATTAACTAAGACATTGTGGTACCTACATAACATTCAGGAATCTTCTCGGACCGCATTTGAATTGTGTTGTTTTCGTTTTGCTCAAGAAAATGGCAAATATGATTCATGGACTGGAAATAATTATTTTTTCAAATAGAAAAAAAAATACAAATCATAAAAAGTAGTTTTCCGAATCCTCAAAAGGAAAAACCCTTTTTTAACATCCAATTTAACCAATTACATCGCGACTTCCATTTTGAACATTTTCGTTCTTCACGCGTAAGCAAGCACTTGCCATGTTCCCTAGCGAGTTTCAAACAGTTCCAGACCAAATTTAGTCATTTTTAGTGCGAACCCTTTCCTCAAGTGAAAAATTGTTCTATTACGGACCAAAGAGAACGCTTAGGAGAGAGTATAAAATTTCCCCTCGCCTTTCTAGATTTGGCCCGAGAACCATTTATGTGACCATTTCGTACCATTTCGTGTTCAAATGCCAGGTGTTCTTGTCAGATTTGAAAAAAAAATTCTGTTTGAATTCAGATAACAAAACAAAATACAAAAATCTAGGGTTACCCAACTGATAATTTTTTGTTTGTTTTGTTTTTGGTAGATATGCATAATTTATTAATGTATTTATATTTTTATCAATCAAATGATTTTCTTAAAATGCATGTGCCACTAAGCAAATCTTTTTCCGAAGAAGAAAATTTAGTAATGGAAATTTGTGTACTTCCTGTTTATTGTAGTTTTTTTAAGGAAAAAATTATGTTTCATGATTTTTTTAATAATAAATATTATTTTAAATAGATATATGCTTGTAAGACCTTGGGTCTTTTAAATGTAACCTGAATTGCACGGCACTAGTAAGAAAGAGTAGGAGAAAAGGAAGGATTTGGCACAGTGGATTGAGATCATCTCATTAAATCCCACGGGTAGCGTCCAGTTTGCATTAGTTTAATTATTATTCTACGTATACGTTTCTCTTTTCTCAACATTCAATATATTGTGTAGTGATTTTCTTAAGAAAATTGATTGACTTATGATTGCTCTATGGAAGCTCTAGTCAGGTTTGTCTTTTTCGTGGTGCAAATTAGTGTCTAAACAGTTCCCGATATTTTGACAGTTTTTTTTCTCTCTAAGAGGATTTCATCCCAAACCTTCGAAATAGTGCGAGGACTTTAAGGAACACACCTTTAAATCTCTTTGACAATCGATAGAATTCAAACCTGATTCAAACAAAAAAGTATCAAATGTCAAAAAGTCAGAATGTCATCTTTTGTTCCTCAACACCTCATAGAGTGATAGAAACTATCGACGAAAAGTCAAAATCTGCAGTTACAGGAAGGGAATATGATTTCTTTGTAGGTATTCACTTCTTTTCGTACATTCCTCCAAAAATTATAGTTCTAATTAAATTTATATATGTACTTGTACATCAATGATCAATTTATACAAAAGCTGGAGTACACTTTTTGTTTTTTTTTTTGAGAAATCTTATACAGGTTTCTCCTCTAGCTCGCAGTCAAATTGACGGAAAAAGAATTCTGAGATCTCAGAAAGCACGTGATCTTGCTATAAATATCTGTCCCAAAGAAAACTTATAATTGGAATAGAGAATCTATAAATACTTTGTTGAGAAAAAATTATGTTTATGTTGTTTCTTTTTATCTTATGTCAAGTGGTGAATGAAATTGTATGAGCTGAGCTCAAATGCAAAAACAGGTCCTTTATTAATTATTTTTTTCTCATCAATGGTGAGGGAATATATTGTTGGGTTTTTTGTGTTGAGTATTGAGTAAGCTTTGACAAATGATCTCTTATTCTATTGTGTCCTCGTACGTAGGATAGATTGATAGGTTTATTACAACGGATAGAATTATCTGTGGGAACAGAAATCAAAGAACAAACTATTTCGAGTCTAGAGCCAAGTTTACAATTCCCGTGCGAAAAAAATCTATGCAAATATTTTCGCATGTCAAAAATTATTGACGTGAAATACAATTTCTTTTTAGACGGATTAGCTTAGCAGTTTCATGCAAAACAAAAACCCATTGCTGTCATGGAATGTCATGCAAAACAATTGGCCGGTAATTGTTTTACCGTGCGAGTGTGGTGAATAAAAATATTTGTTTGTATGGTCGGTTTACACTTCTATATTCACCTCACTCTATTATTTGTATGGAAATGATTTTTGCATCCAAAAATAATTGTTTCCCAATTTTAGGCATATAGTTGATTAATTTAAGGTAAATTAAAGACTCAGTGGATGGCTTAGGTCAAGGCAAATATTTTCCGCTTTGAATATTATACAATGTTTTGCATTTTTTTGAAAATTTTGATTTTTATTTTTTCTCATCGGAACTCTTTTAACTATGCAAAAATAATGCAATTGTAAATTTTGTAAACCCTGACCAGGTGAAAATGATGTATTCATCGTTGGCGTGAGATTTTGGAACGTATTAATTTTTTTTTTTTTAATTACAAGAAGGCGAATTTAAACCCAAAACAAAAACAAAAAGATACTGTTCGTGGCCTTCCCAAAACTGCCCATTTAAGTCCAAAGTTCTGTAAATTTATTTTTTTTTAATATGAACTTTGACAGAACTTTAGACTAAAATGGATAGAAGTTTGCAGTTTTGGGAAGTACACGAACAGACCTATTATGGTTTGATATGTAAAACGTTATTATTCAACCAAACTAGACGAAGTAAAAGGCAACAATTTTTTTTTGAAAAAAAAGCAAATGGGATGTTTGTCACGAATAAATCTAAGTTTTCAAAATAAGTAGTTCATTCCGGCCCTGATTATAACGATATGTGGTATCATCTACATTGTGTATCTTAACTCAAACTACATAGACCTGACAACTTCTACCAGAGTTAGTTGGTGGATTTCGAATCGAAGGTATGTATAGGGTGTAGCAATATAGTTGAAGGTATAGTATAATCGTACCTATATGTCGTGAGAAGTCTTTTTCACAAACATAAATATAGGTCAATACCAGGAAATTGATGCGCATGCCCTCTTTATTACAGTTATTATGCAACGACAAATATTCTTCTTCACTTCCTTACACTATTTTATATAGATGAAATATAAAACAAAAAAAAATAATTGCACTATTGATATACAATCAACAAAAAAAATTCAATTATTGATAAAAAATAAAAAAATCACAATTAAAAATTAGCAATGACAATGAAAAATACTTAAAGAAAAACGTGGTTTTATGATAATAATGATGATGATTGATTTGGGATATTGGTTGTTGGTTATATATAGATTAAGGAATTGATATAATTTATGATATTTAATGTATGTACAAAATCGCTTGTTTTCTATTTGTGTGTTCCTATATTTGTTTCAAAGAATATTTAAATTTTTTAAAATTTAAATGTTCTAATGTTTGAAGCATGTTTTTTTTTATATTTTTATTCTGAAGCAATTTGTTATAACACGGAGATACATAGTTATAAATTTTGATACAGGTATGAGAAGTGATAAATTATGATTGCTACTATAGTAGATATGTAAGGCAAATTGATATGAAATGTGATATGAAACACGAAAATAAATCAAATACAAAGCATTTTTGTTTTGTTTTTTGTTTTTTTTTTTTTTTTTAAATAATGAAGCTTTTGTGTGTGATATTTTTGAGAGAAGTTTTAAGAATTTGAAACAAAAAAATTATAGTAGTAATCACCTTTTTGCGATATTGTGTGTATATTAAACATAAATTGCACTATTAATCCATTTATTTTGTATGTTTTGAATTTGATTTGATTCGATCTTTGTTTTTATTTTGTTTATTTGTATTTTTTTTTATGTGGGATTATACTCTGTATTACGTATTACATAGTAACTTCTTCTAAAATACACCTGGAAAACAGAAACAAATTTCGTTGTTTGAAGATTTTGTTGTTTTATAATAATTTCGTTGATTTAAGTAAAATATAAAAATCAATAAACGTTTTTTTTTTTTGTTTTTTTTGTTTTTTTTTCGAATCAAGTTTTTTATTTGTTTTGTTTTTTGTTTAATATATTAATTTTTTATTTTCTTCTTTTGTAATATAATGACACACACAAACTGCTGTTTCTGGCTGAAGCTAAAATGCGTACTAGCTATGTCTCGGAATTTTCTTCACAAGTGTCTTCTTCTGTTCTCAAAAATAAAAAAGATATTTTTTTTCATCACACGATAGAACGAACGAACGAACTTAGCAGTGTTGAACTATTTTCGAAAAGAGAACCATTTGTAGGGCACTAGGCTTCATCATAGCATTATTACACACTATACAAATGCACACAGTAGCTCACTTCATTATGTATCTAGATACATTCATATACTTTTTTTTTTTGCTTTTAAGATAGAGTATACCTATGCGTTCGTGGTTGACACTGAGAATAAATTTAATTAGAGCCAACAGAAGAATTGAAAAAAAAAGAACTTTTCTTTTCTTTGATTTTATATTTTTGAATTTAAAGTTTAACAAAATTATTTATCAAAAAAAAAACTAAAAGAGGTTAGGTAGGTATGCGAGCGAAGACGACGAATAATACACTCTGCGACACTTAAGATACTCTCAATAAAGTGTGTATGTTTTTGTAAAAGATACTTTTTTTATATAGACAGATAGATACACACAATAAAAAGATATCGTTCTCATATTTTATTCAATTGAATATTTTTATGTTTTTTAAACTTTAGAAGTAGGCAGGTAGGTAGTTTTTTTTTATTATTCGAAACGTTTATATAACCAACAACATCATTATTCTCGAAAACACACAATTTGTAGAGTTTGTTTTATATAAATAAAATTTGTGTTGATACAAAATAATTATTTTCAACAATAAAACAATAGAACAAAAAAAATCATAATAAAGTAAAATAAATTGTAGGTATATTGTATATATTACTAGTATCTGTGCTGATGAATTTTTTTTTTCTATGCAGAGAAATTCTACTTTAATGTGAAGTCGAATCGAAAACTGACTGAATACTTGGAGTTGGACACTGCACGAAAGTGATGTGATGTTTGCAAAAGCAGCAGAAACTAACGAAACCTATATGTACTGAGTAACTCGTGTGGTATATCTTTTTGATATCACACAGATACTACTCACTCATACATACGAATGATAAATATTTTGTATTATAGTTTTGGTTAATAGAATTTGGTTTTCAGAGTGAGTTGGAAGAGTGTGTTGAGTGTTGATTCTACCGTACAGCTGTACTTTTTCGACTTAAGAGTAAGCGTATGTGAGAGAGGTTATTTTGTTATTTCCTTCTGACTCGAATTGGGATTTTTGTAGGGTTTTCTCGGTTAGTCTTACTGGGTATAGAGAATAAAAAATGAAATGGAATTTTTGTGTCAGTGTGTTTGGGTTTTGGGGGAGAAAAATGTGTGTTTGTTCGCTGGTGTTGGTGGTGACATATAGGTGTGACTCAATCATACTCACAATTGATTTGAATTTGACACAGATCTGAGAAAACATAGCAAAATGTTTTCTCTTTTGTAAAGAAAATTTAAAGTTGATAAATTCTCTTTAAAAATGTTGACAAACACGAGAAAAACGGGTGGTCTTGTTTTTTTTTTTCTTGGTTGGTTCGTGGTATGGTTACCAATTTTAATTTTCCAAATAATTTATATTTTGTATATTTAGCTATTTTGTTTCCTTTAACAAGTTTAGTTTAAGGTCGGGGACTCGTCCCGGGCGCCAATTTTTGGAAACAAAGTTGTTTTTTTGGAAATATACAGGGTAATCGGTACAAATTGCACCAAAAAGCTAGAACGAGTAGGTTGTGTTACGACAAAAAAAAATCATATGAGAGGAGGGGGTCTATTTCCCCCCGTTTAGGCGGGAGGGGAAGTTTTCTAAAAAATTGACTTAAAACAGAAAACAAATTATTTAAAAACATATTTTCCGAGAAAAACACTTTTTTGTTTGTTCTATCTTTGCATAAATACCTACCATTAATTTTACTATCAAGTAATAAAAAAAAAATACTTAATTAGTTAGTAATATTTTTAACATCTGTTAAATTTTGGCCTATTCTAATAAATAAAAGTAAGTGATATTATAAGAAATTTTCGACATGACCCCCACTCTTCAGAAAGCAAAGGTTTTATCTTCTTTTTATGGCTGCAGATAAATTTAAGTCCGCCAAATTCTCCTGCAATTTGACTCCAGTGACTTCAATTCGTTACTACAAGAGAACGAGGGAAATTTTAATTTTTATGTTTCTTACACCTCAGAAATATTCTCTATTTGTCTAGAATAGAAACAAAATGGACGAACAATCTTGAAAACTGTACTAAATAATACCTTCCTAGGGTCTCTTTCAGCTCTTTCCTGGTAGTTCTGGTGGTAATGAAGATTCTATTAAAATTTCATCACCAGATTCTACCAGTTTTGGTATCAGTGAATAAAAATTAAATTTAAGAAATAAGATAATTTTTGATTGAATATAACCGGTTCAGTAAAGACGTGATTGTTTTTTTACAAATTTCAAAAAATTATAAATTTAAAATTTCTATTATTTTTCTTCAAAAATAACTTTGAATCACTCCAATCCGCTCTTCTTCTCTGAGAAATCGTTATTTACTTTTTAGTTTTCACCTGACCGTACTTGATACAGAATATCCCACTATTATGAAAAGTTAAAAAGTTCCAATTAAAGCTTGATTCACACTATAGTTCTAATATCGATATAGGCTCAGTACGCTCTCACTACAATAAAATATTCTCAAACGGATACAATGAGTATATTCATACAATCGTTACCGCTCCGATACGGATACGCTCTCAGAGCGAGATCGTATCGAGAGGGTATCGATATCAAATATGTGAATACATTTCACGCATTTGCTATGTCATATCTGTCAATTATATTTATATTTATTTCAATTATTAAGTAAATTAGTGACATGTTTTGAATTTTAATAAGCCATATCTAAACTTAAGTCCAATAAAGCTGCTGGAGCTGATGGCCTTGCGGCTGAGCTATTCAAAGCGGCTGGCGATGAATTGGTTAGGAGTATGCACCAGCTCATCTGTAAAATATGGTCGGAAGAAAGCATGCCCGATGAATGGAACCTCAGTATTGTTTGCCCGATCCTCAAGAAAGGCGATCCTCTCGACTGCACCAACTACAGAGGCATCAGTCTTCTTAATATCGCCTACAAGATCTTCTCTGCCGTACTTTGTGAACGCCTGAAGCCATTCGTCAACAACCTGATAGGTCCATATCAGTGTGGCTTTAGGCCAGGGAAGTCCAACCATCGACCAAATATTCGCACTACGGCATATCTTGGAGAAAACCCAGGAGTTTCAAATCGATACCCACCACCTTTTTATCGATTTCAAGGCCGCGTGTGACTGCATCTATAGAGACGAGCTATATAGAGCAATGTCTAGTTTTGGCATCCCTGCCAAACTCGTCCGTTTGTGCAGGATGACGATGGAGAATGCACGCTGCTCCATCAAGGTCGGCAAAGACCTCAGCGACACATTTGATGTCAAAAAAGGTTTTAGGCAAGGCGACGCGCTGTCATGCGACTTCTTCAACATCGTTCTTGAAAGAATAGTTCAAAGCTCTCACGTCAACACCAGAGGCACAATCTTTCAAAAGTCCGTCCAATTACTCGCTTACGCTGACGACATTGACATAATCGGACGAACAAAGCGTGATGTCAGTGGTGCTTTTGTGAGCATTGAGAATGAAGCCAAGAAGATGGGTCTAACGGTGAATGAAAGCAAAATAAAATATATGCTGTCAACAAGAAAGGACACCCCACACCGACGTCTCGGACAGAACGTCGCTATAGACAGCTATAATTTGGAGGTGGTCAGAGACTTTGTCTACCTAGGATCCGCTATAAACTCAGCGAACGACACCAGCGCTGAGATCAAACGAAGAATTACTCTTGCCAACCGCTGTTTCTTTGGGCTAAGAAGGCAATTGAGAAGCAAGGCCCTCTCTCGAGCAACTAAACTGTCCCTGTATAAGACGCTTATCATCCCGGTCCTGATGTATGGTGCAGAGGCATGGACACTGTTAACGGTGGATGAGAACGCGTTAGGCTGTTTTGAGAGGAAAATTCTCCGGGTGATTTTTGGTCCCGTCTGCATAGATGGGGAATGGAGAAGAAGATACAACAACGAACTGTATGGGCTGTACAGCGACACCGACCTAGCCACAAAAGTGAAAAGCCAACGACTGAGATGGCTGGGTCATCTAGAGCGAAGGGACACCAATGCTCCGGCCCGGAAAGTCTTTGAATCCAACACCGTGGGACAACGCAGTAGAGGTGGACAGCGTAAAAGGTGGCGCACGCAAGTGGAAGAGGACCTCAACCAACTTGGCGTGCGAAACTGGAGACAGCTAGCTAGAAACTGAGCCGGCTGGAAGAAGCTTGTTGGTTGAGGCCCTGGTCCACCCCGGACTGTAGCGCCACCTTAAGTAAGTAAGTAAGTTTTGCGTCGGTGTCGGTCGGGCGGTTGCGTTAGTGCGTCGATTCGTTTATTCTTGATTCGTGTGTGCTGCTAGCTTACATACATACATACATCTATCTGTCAAAGAAAAGGCAATGCGACGTATAATATTTGCCTTCTGAGTATCGCAGCCTTGATGAACCCAAATTCTTCTTTTATAATTCTTTATCCAAGAGATAATTGCTAGACTTCTTTCCGAACATTAGGGTTTTTGTATCGGAGCGAGAACGTTTTGAGACTTTTTGAAGCGTTAAATTCTACTCGGTTTCGTATTCCCCATTGGCCAATAATGTCGAGATCAGAATTTAATGAGCTTATCATACGCTGCCGTTCAACTTCTACATCCGAAGAACAAGGACATGAATCATGAAAAGAATATGAAAATAAAAAGCTGAGGATACTGTCGTCTGCAAAAACAATTTGATGGATTAGAAAATTCATACAAAAGATCATTTATGAAAATAAAGAAGAGAGTCGGAGAAACGGAGCCCTGGGTTACACCAGTATTTATTTAATGAATATCAAACTGGGTATCGTTCAACACAACTTGGATTGATCGGTCCGAAAGGCTATTTCTAATCCAACGAAGTACCAAATGCACACTCATTTTCGATAAGATAATAAACGCTTTTGAAGTATCAAGTGCAATAATCTTATTTTCTCCAAATTTGATCCCCTGCTCGGTGAGGTATACCATAAGATCACCAGTGGACCTATTGCTAAGAAAGACACCGTACTGCCGGTCAGCGTTTCCATGACCTTGGAAAGAAGGGACGTAAGAAAAGTCGGACGAAAGTAAGAGGAGAAAAAGATTCGCTTTTCTTAGAAGCAGGCTTTACAAATTCTGATTTCCATCCACTGGGAAAAAGACGACTTAGAGTAGACATATGGAAAGCTAATGGCTTTGCCTACATTGAAGACCACCTCTTCTGAGCAATGGACTTGATACTATCAGGGCCCTCGAATTTGTGATTATCAAGATCTTTTAGAATTCTTGCCCTGCACGAGTGTGAAAGAACATTTGTCCCATGAAATCATTAGCGCTCTCAAGTATGTACAGCAGGAGTCATGACACTCTCTGGCAGTGTCGAATTAAAAGCAAACTGTGATGCAAGCAAATTGGCTTACTCTATTGAACATAGGGAGTGTTATCGAAGATGAGTATGGTAACCGAAGACGAGTTGGTACTTCTAAGGTATTTTTACAAATACCAAAAAATTAAACTACCTTTGTGACATTGTAGTATTTTTTGCATCAATTTCTGATCATGCGAAAAATTTTTTCCTTGAATATGGCTGTTACGCAGTTCTTTCTAGCTTGTTTTCATCAGTAGGGTTGGCTTTATAAAGCAACTACGGCCATTTTTTTATTGATTCGTTTAGTTCCCTATTAGAATCGGTAGGAGTTGAAGAAATCGTCGATAAAACTTTGTCGCTGAGGATGCTGTATGAACGAAAAAGGAAAAGAAAATAAAAAAAGAAATAAACGAAATTATAAACGAAAAACGGGGGGGCAATGGGTGCAATTGCCATGTATGAGTTTTAGGAATTTGTGTATTATTAAACTGACGAAGAGTACACATCCGATGAAGAAGATTGGAAAGAAACCAGAAAACGATTACTGCAGTCACTGCCGAAAGGAAGTTGGATAGAACTTCTACACCTAAATGTAGTTGTCTTTGGCAGTTTTCGAAAACGTCAAGCCAATGTCAATTTGATTGTCAAATAATCGTCATTTTTTACGCGAATATTTCTATCTTCAAATATGTAATCGTTCTATTTGCAGAAAATCTTTTTGATTAACGTAAATCAGTTTTTTTCGAACGCATTTGATGTTAACGAACACGTTCTCTGGCTTCTCAAAATTTTTGTCATCAACTCGAGTTTTTTACTGAAAATTGCATCGCAGATTATGTTTTTGAACATATGACTTTAGCAAACTGCATTTTTGAACGCAATGCTAATGCAGTAAAGCTTGTATTTGAGTTTTCGAACAGAAGACTTTTGCAGTTTGCGTTTGAGAATATTTTGCAAATACAACTTGACGCAGATGACGTTTTCGAAAACGGCCTTTAACTGGCAAAGCCATTGACCAAATTATCTTGTCCCAGATAATGAAGAGACTGAAACTTTAACTCGAACGTCATGTGTGGGAATAGGAACATAGCGATGTGCCATTATGCTTTCCGAAATTCGAGGTGGTGTTACGAAAATCCAGAGGAAATTCGAAAACCCTGTAAGGACACTATGCTACAGCCACAAACTGCAAAACTTCATTTTGCCAAGTTCCAAAGTACCCGCTGCAAGAGACATTGTGGCAGATATGAAGGAGGTAATTGCTTTCTTCAAATTTTAAGCTCATCCACTCACATCGCATTGTGTGACCAGTGTGTGGAGCGGTATGAAGGTGTACCCCAATTTTCTGTATAGTA
The DNA here is from genome assembly GCA_963921185.1 of Dasysyrphus tricinctus. Lineage (NCBI taxonomy): Eukaryota > Metazoa > Arthropoda > Insecta > Diptera > Syrphidae > Dasysyrphus > Dasysyrphus tricinctus. The sequence continues at coordinate 13,396,919 of OY992530.1, forward strand.
CACCTCATCAAGATTGCGGAAACTCTGGAAACGATTTCGCAGTGACCCCAGTGCAGCTGGAAAGACTACTTGAAAATTTATGCCCCCTGTACGAAACCCCGGATCCGCATCGGCCAGCTGCAGCAACCACTTTGCACATCATTAGGGCTAAAAGTCTTGGACTATATGCTTACGAGCTCAGTTGATACAAGAATTACAGCCCATAGCGACTAACTTTCGCTGATTGGGGGTTGGAAATGAATGAATTAAGTCATGACTTTCTACAGAAAAAATATTCTGATTGACCAAAATTTTTTCCATCAGGTTGTTTTCGAAGAATTTCAGGTTCAGTACTAATAGTAGGGGAGCCCACGATGCTAAATGTGGATTTACTCGAGCGTCGTTGGGACCTAATCAGGGCTGCCGAAGTACTGCAATTGAAGTATTTGTACTGCTTTTTGAAACTCCGTACTGCCGTACTGCTAATATTACCAAAGTACTGCTTTTTTAAACATTTGTTCACACAACATTTTCAAATCATAGTCATATCCAAAAAGTTTTAGTCCTTTTTATCTAATGTTTTCTTTTATAAACGAAACAGATAAAATTGTATAGAATACGCTCACTATGTATATACATAGATGTATTGAGAAAGATCTCGAGTTCCATTTTTTACGAGTGCCTAGTTTGCAATATAGGCATAGCCTGTATATCACAAGTAAAAAATTCGTAATTCTGGAATTTTTCAGATTTGCTTTTCTGATCCGAAAAAAGGAAGTTTAAGGACATTTTGATGCCATTTGGAACGAAATATTCCACACACGTCAAAATGTAGTTTTTTCACCCAACTGTCAAAAGCAATGTTAAATTATACTAATGGATCTCTAGCCCATGAAATTTAGATTTTTACGTACTTCGACAAAACTCCTACAAAGTTGAATTTTGGTGGGGCTTTGTTTTGACGTCTTGAGCAATTTCCAATTTCTAAATTTTGGCTGCAAAAAAGAATTTTTGGAGGAGTAAAAAGTTGTAAAGTTCAGTTTTTGCTAATTTTTCGAAAACTATCAACTTTCTGGTATGAAATAAACAAGGTAAAAGTTGCAGCATATTCAATTTTATAAAAAATACAAATTACATGTTTTTTGATGCATTCAATAGTTTTAGAGTAAATCATTGAGCCAATTTATGGAGTGACAAATTTTGTCAAAAAATTTATTAAAATTGCATTAATCGATGAGCAATATTTTTTGTACTATATATGCGCTAAATCTTCTCATTATAAACCAAGTTATTGTGGTGCCCAGGGTAAGTAAGGCCATCAACTGGAAAATTTATTGGCTTTAATTCATTTAAATAATTTTGAAAAAACGTGCACAAACACAACAATAGCTCTGTAGGTAATGAAATAATGAATACCACCATTGCAGTGCGCTAGAGTTAAATAGGTAATTGGCGGGTGTGTGATAATTTTTAATGAACAATATTTGCATTTAAACAAAATATGCATTAACAATTATGTATGTTGGTATATATTTTACTGCCGTACTGCAGTGTACTGCAATTTTTTTCTTTGAAGTACTGCTTTCTGTGAAATTGAAACGACAGCCCTGGACCTAATGGATTTTGAAGATTTGATGATGGAGAGAAAAAAATGTTAGTAAAGTATATCGTTTCATCGGTGGGGGGAGCATCTACAGGTGCTCAAAAATGTTTAAAAAAAACAGTCACGTGGACATATTCGAGCGCGTCAGATATTGATAGTGTATATGACCTGGGTCTTTCTAATAACGGTGGTATGTTAATCTGCCGGTTTGCGTGGTGGGGGTGGCTGTATGGGAGTGTAGAAATTGGAAAACAAATGGATTTACTCGAGCGCGTCAGATTTTAATAGGGGATGTTGACCCCCAAGGATGCTCACATTCAAAAGTCTGACGATTCGGATGTGACGCAAGCTTGCGGCAGCTTCTTGAAAATGCAAAAAAAAATCGCCATTTTGAAATGCTCGAGCGCGTCAGATTTTGATATATGTGGTTCAACTTGATGTCCTACATGTGCTGAACCTTAATCTGACGATTATCTGGAGGGGTTTTCTTAATCTGACGATTTGAAAAGAAGAAACATTTTTATTCAGAATTTTTTCAATCACTGGGGAGAGTATAATAACTTGGGCGCCAGAAATTGAAAACGGTTTTTTTTTAGAAGGGTCAAATAAGTACAAGCATTTCTTACTATGGGAGGGGGGATCTATGTCGCCCCGTTTAGGAGGTAGAGGCAATTTTCGAGAAAAACGACTTAAATGGAAAAAAAATATTAAAAATCGGCGACAATACTTAAAACTCAAAACAATAACGGTTTTAAAAGCCAGAAATCTGTTCTTTTATCTTACATTTAAATTAAATTATTTATGTCAATAGTTTTCAAAATATTCGCATATAAACTCTAAATTTTGATAAAAAAAAACGCAAACAAAATGTTGGGATCAATTTTTCTAAAAATTGTGAAGTGAAAACTAAATTTTCTTTTTGTGGTCAATGCTCATATTAATTTAAAATCGAACACAAAAAACCGGAAGGTTCTGTGTCTTCTAGTTTTTGAGAATATTGCAAGTTACAGATACTACTTTTTTTTAGATATTTTTAATTTGCTTGCACTGCCAGCATTACGGCTGCGTTTTAAAAGTAAGATTATGTATGCAACCACCCTTCTTGGGCTCACTATAGGATTTGGGGTATGTGCGAGGTTCGGTATTTGCCAAAATTCGTTTGCATTTTATAACTTTGAATGTATTCTCTGTTTCCAATGTCAATAGCTACTAATGGGAACAGCTACATAATGATATAATATAATAATCTCATAAAAAAGAGTATCAGTAATTTACAATTTTTTACGAAAAGAAAATTAAGTTTTTCATTCCACAATTTTGAGAAAAATTGATCCAAACATTTTTTTTTGCGTTTTTTTTATAAAAACTTTGAGTTTAAATGCAAATATTTTGAAAACTATTAACACAAATAATATAATTTAAATGTAGGATTAAAGAACAGATTTCTAGCTTTTAAAACTGTTATTTTTTTGCATTTTAAGTATTGTCGTTGATTTTTAATATTTATTTTTCCACTTAAGTCGTTTTTTTCGAAAATCACCTCTACCTCCAAACCGGGACGAGAAAAATGGCAGATTATACTTTTCCCGTTATCCTAGAATTATTTGCTTCACCATAAAAAAAAATTCAACCACGCTCGAGAATGTCCAGGTGACAATTTTTTTTTGCAAGTTTGTAACCCTCCCACTACCTTAGGTCACACTCAAATTGTCAGATTATTGAAATACACACTTTTCAGCATGTAATTAATCTGCCCTATCTTAATCTGACGCGCTCGAGTATTTCGAGCTATCGATTTTTTTTTACTAATCTGACAACCTGCCCTAGGCGCCCGGCCCTACATAGAGGACTGATATATGGTGGAGGTACTTAGCAGGGTTCAAGGTACCCCCCCTTATACTAATCTGACGCGCTCGAGTAAATCCCGAAATCCCTTAGTGGGCTCCCCTACTATAAACTCAACACAATATAACTCAACTGCACATTAAGTAGAGGTTAAGTTGCCGCTGTAAACGATAAGATCACGTGTGTATTTTATATTTCTTGTTTTTATTCAATGAATAATGACGTCATTAATGAATATTATAACAATTTTGTTTGTTCTGTTACGAGACTATGGCATAGACCTGTTAAACTTTTTTAACATTCTTTAATGAGCCTTTATTTTATGGAGACTTTCCAATCTTATTTCAGCTGCTTCCTTGCATTTGGGCCTACGTTTTAAGAATTGCCTTATTTAATAGGATAAGGGAGTGCCTTTGTTTGCTATCTTCAATATTTTGATTGTTATGTTGTGCTGTTATCGTTGGCAGTAAACAAAACATCATATCGCATTCGAATCTTATCATATCTTGAGTTTTGTTTTATACTCTATTCACAGATTGCCATAGTATATGTCTGTGTTTTACAAGTAGGTACCTATAAGTGTGAGTGTTCTTTTTATCTTCAATGAAGCTAATTCATCAGTCGAGGGAAAACAAATTTCAAATCATAACTCCGACTCTGACTCGAATTATCATAGATTTATTATTAGTTTTTATCTGTAATTTGAAAATTAACATGGGGGACATTACAAGAGAATCGCTTTCAACCAATATTATCTTCTTTATTTTCTTTGTAGTGTGTAGTTAGTGAAGAGAATTCTTTGGAATTGTTTGTGAATGCATCTATTTATCTCAAGTTATACGGGTGTTTTTTTGTTTGATTATTACTAGATGTCTATTGTCTATGTACTGTACATAGAAGGTATATACTTCATACTTTTAACTACAAACTTTATTTCTCCTTATAACATATCAAGGTGCTGAATGTTGTGGTGGTTAATTAATTATAGTAAATTAATGTTCTAGGAAAATACACTAGGCTGCAAATACTTGCATTTATTTAGCTATTTGTTTTCCAACACATTGCATACCTACCTTGTAATTTTTTTTTTCTAAAAAAAGAGGTGTCATTATGTATGTATGTCTGTTTGCGTACTTCCCAAAACTAAGAGTTTTATACGAATTTAGTCCAAAGTTCTGTCAAAGTTACAACAAAATTATATTGTCATTACTCTAGTAAGAAACTTTTAGTTTTGTAGAATTTAATCACTTCCAAACAGTTTGAATTTGCCCAATTACAAGTGTTGGACAAATTTTATGACAAAAAGTACAACTCCAAACTATTATATGATTGAAGCTACAAGTTTACAAGTATCTACAAGGCAAATAGTTTTTAGAAATAGCTAGGTGCCTGTTTTGAAAACCAACAGTAATTTCTTATGCATTCGTAAAAAAAATTGAACTCGAGATTTTGATCAGAATTGTCATTACGATAAAGGGAAAGAAAAGTTTGTCTCACAATTCTGTCTTTCGGTCTGTTCGGCTACAGCCTAAACAGTCGGGTCGATTTTCTTAAAACTAGGTATATGTAATGGTTTTTGGTGACTCTCCCCAAATATTTTTTTTTCATTTTTTTAGAACCAAAAACAACTGTAGGTACCTGCTATACAATTTTTTTTACAAAATTTTATTTTTCTCAAAAATGGCTCCACAAAAAAGAAATCAGTAAATTTCTTTTAATAAAACCTACCTATGGGTGGGAAACTATTTTTCAAAAAATGGTTATAATGGTACCTCCCAATGAACCATTTTTTTTTTATTTCCAAATTTCTTCCAAACGGTATTTCTAATTTCAATCATTTTTCTTATACAGAAAGCTTCCTTAAAACGTAAATAGTTTTTTCTTGTACCAAATTTTTCAAAAAACTATTTTTAGGATTATTAAAAAATGTACAAAATTTTTTTTGAAAATCTGATATTTTGAAAATTAAAGCTATGGCCAAAAAAATAGGAACCCTCACTACTTCTAAATGATATTGTATACCAAATTAATATAAAATGCACGACTGGGTCGCACGTACTTGCTCTTATGTTCAAGACACTGCTAGTTTAAGAAAATTGTATATAGTCCAGTGCATTTATAATCTGACCAGCGGTTTGTAACACCCCCAACAAACACCGTTTGGCCGCCATCTTGGATTTTGTTTCATTTTAGTTTTTATTAAATATCTCGGTTCCTAGAAGTTCTACGAAAAAGTGTTTAATACAAGAAATGTAGAAAATAGAATTTTCTATCCTTTATGTTAACAACATTTTTTCGATATTTTTAAAATTTAAAAAGTTACAAGCCAACAAAAGAAAATTTTTTTATTTTCTAAGTGTTTTCAAAAATTTAGCCATTGGCCATCGGAAATTAAAAAAACTTTCTATGAAAAGTTTGTTGGCCACTAAATTTTCAACAATTTTGTTATGTAACTTTTTTCTGTATTGCAATAAATGACAAAGATATGAATATTTCTGTATTAACAGTTTCATTTTGTTTTCGAAAAAAAAAAATGAAAACACGACTTTTAAAACCGTTTGTTGATACGAAACTTAAGCATTTATGCTCTACTTACAAAGCTTATGTTCTACTTAAATATTTAAGTTTCGTATCAGCAAATGGGCCTTAAAGTGGTTCTCTATGCTTAATACCAATTTTAAGCTTTTCCTTTTTCGTTTTAGCTTGTGTTTGTATGTATTTACAAAAAAAAAATTCTTTTGTTGGCTTGTAACTTTTTAAATATTAAAAATATCGAAAAAATGTTTTTAACATAAAAGATAGAAAATTTTATTTTCTACATTTATTGTATTAAACACTTTTTCGTAGAACTTCTAGGAACCGAGATATTTAATAAAAACTAAAATGAAACAAAATCCAAGATGGCGGCCAAACGGTAAATTTCGCGAGTGCGAAAAATCAGGGTTATGATCTTCAATCAACTAGCCTTCGAATAATAAAATAAAATTTGGGGGTGTTACAAACTGCTGGGTCGCCCATATAAAATTTTATAATTGCACTGGACTAATATACAAACATGTAAATTATGAGAGAAAAATGTAGAGAAGCATGAAATACGACATTTAAATTGGCTAAAACAACTCTTTTGACAGTTTGAGGTGGAAAAAAAAGTATTCCATCTTAATTCATGATGGAATATGATTGTATGGGAAAAAAAATTTTAAAATCGTTGGAGCGGTTTTTTTTTAATTAATTTTGTATATATAAAATTCTTAAAGCATTTTTAAGAACAAATTTTGGTATGCAGATTTAAACTATATATTTATGTGTATATAAAAACAAAATTTGAAAAAAAAATTGTCAACTCGTTTTTGAGATATCGAATTTTCAAAAAAAAAGTTTGAAACTTTTTTTAAAAATCCAAAAACTTTTTTTTGAAAATTTTGATATGCAATATTATTTAATCTTATCTGAAATTTGTATATAAAAAAATTCATTTAAATCCGTTAGGCTGATAACGAGAAAACTCAAAATAAAAAAATACGTTCTATGACAGGTACTACTAATAGGGGAAGTACGTACAAAATGACATATACGGACAAAATGACATACCAACCATACCTTTTTATTCTACTATTATTAATTTAATTTATAGTTTTTGACAAAATTCATAGAAAAGTCTTATCACTAGTCATATCATTCGAGTAGTGGGCAGTTTATTGATAAAATTTTGTCATAGCTATGATAGGGGCAAAATGACATACTCTAACTATGGACAAAACGACATACCTTTATTGAGAACAATATTTAAATTTTAGTAGTTAAAATGTCTCGGAATTACAAAAGGTCACCATATCGTCAATCTTAAAGCATTGAAACGATGAAAATAGCAATTAAATAAGTTACACTGCATAATGTGCAACCATTGGGCTCGTGAATCCTGTGCTTACGTGTCAAAAAACACAAAGCAATTAATTTGCGAACTATGTATCTTATATGAGCCCGAAGGCAAAAATTTGAGGACAAAAGTGCCAAGAAGCTAATTATAACTAATAAATTTATAAATTTTAGCCAAATTGAATCTTCCTAGAACTATGGAACTAGAAAATATACCCTATGTCATTTTGCCCATATGAAGTATGTCATTTTGTCCATACAATATGAACGAAAAGAATTTGTGTGTAGTTTTGAAAAAGTATTTTTTTATTTTATTTGTTTGTTTTTTAAACTTTAAAATTATTGTTAAATGTTTGCAAAGAATTAAAATAAGAATAAATATATTTTTCATCACGATGTATTGTCTAAATAATTTGTTTTGATTCAAAAACTTTATAGTATGTCATTTTGGACGTACTTCCCCTAGTTGCTATGTGTAAAATTTTATAATTTTTGATGGTAGATCGTACTAATTTTAGTATATGAAAAAAGTTTAATCAAAATCGTAGGAGTCGTTTTCAAGCAAAAAAATATTTTCTTTTGCGGTTTTTTCATGGAAGGTACCGTTATTTTTTCATAAATGTCAAATTTTTTCTAAAAATATTTTAGAGAGTACTAAAAAAGTCTTAAATATCGAGTTTCAAAAAAATCTATGATGCCGTTTTCGAAATATTTGATTTTCCAAAAAAAAATTTGAAATATTTTTTAAAAATCCAAAAAATATTTTTTCAAAAATATTGGTACACAAAACTATTAACATTTTTTGGAAGCTTCTGTATAAAAAAATAATTGAAATCGGTCATACCGTTTTGAAGAAAATCAAAAATTAAAAAATGGTTCCTTGGGAGGTACCATTAATAACCATTTTTGGAAAATGGTTTTCCACCCAAAGAAAGCCTTTACTAAAATAAATTTATTGAATTTTTTTTAAGAAAAGCTGTCAAGCCGTTTTTGAGAAAAATACGATTATGTAAATTTGCCAAAAAAAATGTATGACAGGTACCGTTATTTTCGGTTCTAAAAAAAATGAATAAAACGTGTCGGCAGAATCACCAAAAACCACTATGTACCAAATTTGAGGAAAATCGATCGAGCCGTTTAGGCTGTAGACGAACAGACAGACAGACAAACAGAATTGTGCCACCCACTTTTTTGGTGTTCTCTATCATCGTAATATCATGTTTGATTGTTATCTCAAATTTTTTTTTTGTACGAATCCAAAACTTGCCTTATAGTACCTATAATCGCAAGTAAAAAAGTTATATTGGGTGGCGCAACAGCTCGTGGAGAAGCAGGGCCTAGTGACTTACAAATCTAAACCATTCCTGTGTGCGTGTTGTTGGCAAGAATGGAGGGGACCTACAGGTTTTTACCGAGTCCGAATGGCTAAATGAGCAGCACTTATTCATGACAAGTATACTCTTGGGGGATTTGTCAGTTCCTCGCAAGAGGCAGTACCTCGACCAAAATGCTTGCACTTTGCGCTTCAGCGACATGTTTTTTTCTGCACATAATGTCCTTTAATAAAAATTTTAATACATATTTAGATTACCAATATTAGAGTATCTATTATTTACCAAAATTTTATTTGTCACAAGATCAAAAATTCAATTAAATTTACTTTGAGTGTTCCTATTTTTTGGGCTAAGGGCTAAACGAATCAATCGCTTTTGGCATAATAATTGGAACTGATCGTACTCTCCTTTATTTTGTTGGAAAAAACTTATATAAATTAAAGTTAGTTTATACCCATTACCTCCACTTCACTCAAACGAAATAGTCGCTTGGTACTAGGGAAAGTAGTGAATGTTAATGTTAATTTTCCTAAGCTCGGTATTAAAGGGTTTTTAACACTTTTTTTTTAAATATTTTGAGAAAAATTTACTTTAATGAAAAAATAACGGTACCTTTTTAAACTTATTTTAACTTTTCGGAACTTACCGCGTTAATTATTAAGAATTATTTATAAATTCTTCTTCCCGAAGTTTCGAAGAAATTTCACTCTTCGTGGTCACGGGATTAGACTGACGTTTGATTGATGTTGTTGGTTACTTTACTTCTTAAGATGTACCGGTGCGTTGTTGTTGGTACATTTTCTGTGGGTGGTTGGTTGTTTTGCTCTTGTTGAATTATGTTTACATAAGCTTGGGTGCATACAACGCTTACAACGTCTGAAGTTTTTGCGTGTGTTTTATTCGGTTTGAGTTTGCTTATGAGTGGATCCCATGTAGGGGAAACGTCGGGAAGAAGAATTTATAAATAATTCTTAATAATTAACGCGGTAAGTTCCGAAAAGTTAAAATAAGTTTAAAATGATCAATGTCCGCGAAAAGAAAAGTTTAAAATTGTATATAATAACGGTACCTTCTATACAAATGAGCCGTTTTTAAAAAAATTAGTTCAAATAATTGTATCCTCTTCTTGTATTAATAATCTTATACTCAATAGAGCACGATTTCAGCCTTCGTTAAAGAAATGAAAAAAATTGTAAAATTTATTGAAAATATTTTTATTTTGAAAGTGGAATAAGTCCATCTTTCGTTATAAACATAGTTTTGGAAAATGTATACTTACGATTATTATTGATTAGAACGATTTTCAGCGTGCACTATCCCCTCATAGGAATCAGTTTGGTCTCTTAGAACAACATCATAGACAAGATAACTGTATTTTTGCTCTAGAGATTGGAATGACAAGTCATTTTACTAATGTTGATTAGTTTTCTTTCGCAAGCATAGGTGTTTATTAAGAGTTATTAGAATAAGGTGTAACGAAAGTATTGCTTTATTCACTACTAGCCGACCCGCCAAGCTTCGCTCGGGCGCAAAATCTAAGTTTGGTTTACATTGAATATAATAATTGTTTGTTTGTTACTGAGTGCTGATCTCAAGATTGGCTGAAAATCCAAATGCGGGGCCACTTGGCTCTTTGGCTCTGTCGTGTATGGCCAGCTGTAAGAAACTACACAACTGAACTTTCAGACCCATTTGGTGTTTGAAAGGTTATTATTTTACAACAACTTGTGTGTTTTAACACCAAGTATATAGGCTGGAGTTATAGATATTTATTGTTATTATTTTAGGATGGCTTTAGGGGTAAAATTTTATCAACATTGTTGCAAATTAAGGGTGAAAAAAAACTGACATTTTAATAAAAAAAAGAATTCAGATGAGGCTATCTGTCCGAAAAAAAAGAGAAAAACTCTAAGATTAATATCGAGTCCACTATTGCGAGTTTAATAGTCGGCACATAAGGCGATTTTCTTTTTTAGTTCAGAATAGAGCTCTGAATAGAATTCGCGCTCCGACTTATTTTTTAACACACCTGAACCACCTTTCGAATAATTGGTTTAAGCATTTAACTATGTTTGCTCTGTATTTTATTCTGGGCTCATAAAGCGCACTCTGATCATGCTCGGAATGAAAAAAGAAACATTTGAAGCTCTGAGCTACAAAAGAAATAAAAATTTTTGTTTGACAACTCGGGATCTGCTCGGAATTAAAAAAGAAAATCGCCCATAGAAGAAGAAATAAGGAACTGGCATGTCGAGGAGACAGTACTGCATTTTTCAAATTAGTGTGAGCTACACAATAATTGCGTTGACACAGGGTCAGCGATCAGATTCACGATTTAATGCTGGGGCGCCCAAAGGAAGCCAGGTTAGAAAAAAAAAGATTAAAAGTCATTTTGCAAAGCTATAGGAAAGTGTACAGATATTTAAAATCGTTGAAATACGTAGAGAAAAAAGCTTATTAAAATAATTAAAAAAGTGAAATACGTATAGTCAATACTTTATTTACAAAAAAAAATGATAAAACGACATGCGATGATGCATTAAATCCTGTAAAAACGCCTAGATATAATACGGAGTGAGATTTTTCATTTCACATGCAAGTTTTGTTTCGTATTTAAGATATGGGAAGTGATATTTTTTTTAAATAAATACATTATCGTAGAATACTATTAAAGTGATATAAATAGTTCTTGACAAATATACAAAGCCGACATGATAGATAGGACCAACAGCAGAAAGCACTACGGGCGCTTAACGGATTTGAGCGCCTTGCAAGCACCAACAAAAACGAACCCGCCCTAGAGGAGAATTTCTCATTGACAGTTCAATTTCAACTAAATCACTGGATTAAAGCATATTTTTATTTCCAGCTAATTTTCTGTTTTTAGGCCAAATGCCATGAAATGAAATACCAATTTTAAAGTATTCTACGATAATTTATTTACCTTAGAAACATCACTTCACATTACTTTATGTGGAAATATCAGACAAAACTCACTTGTGAAATAAAATACCCATTTTTCCGCGATTTAAAGTAGCACCGCAAATTGTTTTATATTTGGTTTAATAAAGTACTGCAAGCATTCATAGTCCAGTCATTAGGTCATTTGACCTTGCGCGCAGAGGCACTGTCTGATTTTTTTCATGGATCGATAGAGGCTCATTTAAAAAGCTTAAATCCAAATTTGCACCACCTGACAACTTTTTTTACCAAAGTTATTGGTAAAAATGTGTTTTTTGCCATTTTTTCGTCTTTTGTGAATATCTCGCCTGCAGTATGTCGCACAGAAAACAATAAAACATGGATTTATTTATAATAAGATTAGCTATTATATTATAAAAAAAATTAATTTGTTTAAACAAATAAAAAAAAAGTTATAGTTAGTTAAAGTAAGTTTTTATTGTTTGAAAATCACTCTTTCATGATTATTAAGAAAAAAGCTCATCTAACGATGAAGTTTTTATTTTTTACTTTTAAAGTCTTTGTAACTACCTACGATTAAAATCAGCCCTTAACTACCAACACAAGCCGAGATATAAATTTATGAACATAGGTAAGTCAGCGCACCCACGCAATTTTATGTTTTTAGGTTTTATTTTATATCCTCAGCCCCAGTATGTCGCAAAGTTAAAATTAAAAAGTTTTATTGTTTATAATAATTCTTTCTATCAACTTGCGTTAAATTCAATTTGTTTAAACAAATAGAAAAAAAGTTTTAGTTCATTAAAAGGTTTTTTTGTCTTGATTTTATACCTTTTTTCATAACTATTGAGAAAAAAACTGTATTTAACGGTACTTTTTTTCAGGTTTACTTTTTTTTGTTGTAGTCCTATAAATTTTGTATAAATAAAAAAAAATTAGTTCATTACGACAAACAGGAGCCAAGTTATTCATGAATTAAAAATGACGCGTCAGTTTACCAACGCATAACAATATTCTTTCTTTTTTTTGTTAATAGGCTATTGATTATGTCCTAAAAAACAGGTCAATAAGGAAGTAAGACGTTCATGGAATTTTATTGTAACAATCTTCAAAGGGGTCTTTGAAGATGAGAAAACCGCGGAGTACTATTAAATTAGAGGGTGCATTTTGGAGAAATGGGTACAGAAGCACCCTTTTTGTTTTTTTTGCATATAACTCGAAAACGAAGCAATATTTCGAGATAATTCTCTAAACTTTTTTGTAGAGAATACAATTTACTGTCAAAATGAATTTTTGAAAAAAAAAATTTTTAATTTATAGTTGGCAAAATTTTAAAAAATTCATTGCCAAAAAATGTGAAAATCGCATTTTTTTTTTTTTTTTTACTTATTTGCTCATAATTTTCTTACCAGCAGAGATAGGTATAGGTATTCCTTTCTATAAAAGAAAGATAATTAAATTTCCTTTAAATAAATTAAAAAAAAGCACGGTTTGGATAAAAATAGACCGAGAAATAGTCGTTCAAACTGGGCTGATTTTAAGTTTTATAGCTTTATGAATGACATTTTTGGCTATTTTAATGGACTTGTTAGATTATACACAAACTGGGTGTTGTAGGGGGTCATGGCCAGTTTAGTCAAAAATAAAAGTCAAGTTTCAAATTTTTCGCAGTTTTAGGATTGCCATCTAATTGCCAAAAATAAGGCATTCAAGCGTTTCAAACTAACAAAACTCTCTGAAGATCGTGAAAGGTTTTTTCAATTAAGGAAAGAATTTGACTTCCTTAATAAGTTTTTGTATAGACATTATTTGCATAACACCGAATCCAATATAAAAAATAATTCTAAATCCTTTTGGGTATTTCTGAATTCTAAAAGGAAAGGTTCATCTTTTCCACAATGTATGGAGTATGAAAACAATAAATCAAACGATATTAAATCCTCTTGTGATCTCTTTGCGCATTATTTTAAAACATCATATAATAGTGATATAATTGAAGATATTGATGAGCTATACCCGGAAACTATTCCTCAAATAGATTTTTCGTTAACTAAATTAACAGAACAAGAAATTTTCAAAAGTTTAAATGACCTTGATACTACTAAAAAGGCTGGCTTTGACTCAATCCCTCCTATCCTGTTATCAAAATGTTCTTCTTCTCTTTGTTGTGTTTTGACAACTATCTTTAACAAATCTCTGTCAACAGGCATTTTTCTTGAGGAATGGAAGATATCCTTTATAGATCCAATTTATAAAAACGGACTTAAGCACTTAGTGAGCAATTATAGGCCCATTTCAAAGCTTTCAGCTATTCCCAAGCTTTTCGAAAAGGTAGTAACTGATCGTCTTTATTATTCGGTTAAGGAATTTGTGTCCCCTTACCAACATGGGTTTGTAAAGGGTAAATCAACTTGTACAAACTTAAGCCTCTTTACTAACTTTTGTATGAACTCATTAGAAAATGGGAAACAAGTTGATGTCTTATACACCGACTTTGTCAAGGCGTTTGATCGCGTACACCATGGTCTCCTCTTGCAAAAGCTAAAAAGATTAGGTCTGAACATAGTTTTTATAAAATGGTTAAATTCCTATTTATCTAATAGAAAGCAAGTCGTTAAAATAGATGATTGCTCTTCTATACATATAGACGTCATATCGGGTCTTCCACAAGGAAGTCATTTGGGGCCACTCCTTTTCATTTTATTTACAAATGATTTGCCCTCAGTATTGAAGTACTGTAAGTGTTTAATGTATGCCGACGATGTGAAACTTTTTCTGGCAACATCTTCACCATTGGATTGTGCACTTCTGCAGGTAGATATTAATAATTTTCTTGATTGGTGTAATTACAATCACCTTAAACTGAACTTCTCTAAGTGCAAAATATTTAGTGCATCGAGATCATCATCTCTCATTATTTATGAATATAATTTCTGTAATGATAACCTACAAAGAGTCAATACCATCAAGGACCTTGGTGTGCATTTTGATCAAAAGTTTGATTTTCGATCGCATGTGGACTATGTTGTCTCCAAAGGTAACTCTATGCTAGGTTTCTTAATACGCAACTCAATTGACTTTAAAGATTCATATACATTGAAGGCCTTATTTATGGCTTTAGTTTTACCTATTCTGGAATACTGCTGTGTTGTTTGGTCCCCTTTCTATGACAATAATATATTAAGAATAGAAAGAATTCAAAAAAGATTCACCAGGTATGCGTTGAGAAAGCTTAACTGGAATGTAACATTACCCGAATATAAAGCAAGATGTTCTCTTATCGATTTAAAACCGCTTGAATGTCGAAGGCAAGTTCAATGCATCTTATTTATTAAAGATATTTTGGATAATCGCGTATCTTGTTCTGAATTGCTGTCATTAATGCCTTTCTATGCCCCAACCCGTGTCTTACGAAAAAGAAATGAGCTTTTTTAAATTCCTCCTCATAGAACTAACTATGGGTTGAATGAACCAATTACGCGTTCTCTAAGACTTGTAAATATGGTATGCGATGAAATCGACCTTTATATGAAAAGAGACTTATTAAAAAAGAAATGCTTGCAATTATGTATGTAAATAATTTACTTATAAATGCTTTAAAAATAAATTATAATAAAGTTTTATGTGATATCATTATGTATTTTTAAGAACACAAGTGCCTGTACTTGTATATGAGGTAGATATTAATTAGCTAATTTTTGTAATCAGCAGATCTTTGATCAATTGATGAAATAAATAAATAAATAAATAAATAAATAATTTTTTCAAAATTTAAAATAATTGTCAAAATCAACACACTTGCTTTTACAAAGCCGGGCTTTGAGCACATGTTAGCAGTTAGTATACCTTCTCAAACGTGAAAAAAATAGTGTTGGACCAGTTTTTCGGTTGAAGGTCCTTGCCAGAGCAGCTCAACATTTTCTAAATATGTAGGTATTAAAGAAATAACTTTTTTTATTTTGGAATACCTAACTCATTATAATGGATAAATTGAAAGATTTATTCTTATTCTCATACAAATTTTATTTTATTTGCTAGCGTTTTCGAGAACATACATTCTCATCTTCAGATGATCTTAGCAATAAGAGAAAATAAGAATAAATCTTTCAATTTATCCATTATAATTTGAACTCGTACATTAGTTCCATCAATAAATATTTAACAAAATATTTACGAATTTATAATACCTAACTCGTCTGGCACTATTTTGTCCATATAACGAAAGGCATAAACTACTTAATACCCCGGTTTGTGAAAGTAGATTTCGTCAGTTCAAAGGTAAAACTCACTAAGTGCAGAAAAAAATGTTCAAGAAAATGAGAATGAAATGCATTGTTTTCATCCAAAAAGTCCCATTTTGCACGGTTATTAGAAGGATATTGAAAGGTATGCCCCGAAACTTTATTTAAAAAATTTCGGAACGTGACTTTTCAGCTTTTATAAGTAAGTTTCAATTAAATGTCTCTCAAAAGTGTAATATGTTAGTTAGTGAGTTTTACTTTTGAACCGACGATTTGTTAGTTTTGATAATTATTTAAAAAATTAGAGAAAAAAAGGAAAAAAATCACCAACTTTATACCATTAAGGGCCGCCTGGCATGCATTTTCAACAGCCAAACTCGTCTGGCACAATTTTGTCTCTATATAAGGAGACATTGTTGCTTTGTTTAACAAGATTTGATAGTTATTTGAAATTGCAAAAAAAAGGTAAATTCTTATAATATCTACATTAAAAATGTTGAGCTTGTCTGGCAAGGACTTTCAACCGTAAAACTTTTCTGGAACTATTTTTTTTTTCATGTTCGAGAAGGTATAAGCTAACATGTGTTCAAAACCCGACTTTGTAAGAGTAAATGTGTTGATTTTGGTAATTATTCTTAATTTTGAAAAAATTAGATGGGAACCCTAAAACTGTAAAAAAAAATTGAAATTTGACTTTATTTTTGACTTAACTGGGCATGGCTCACTAATACACCCAGTTTGAGTGTATTATCTAACAAGTCCATCAAAATAGCCAAACATGTCATTCATAAAGCTTTAAAACTTAAAATCAGCCCAGTTTGAACGACTATTTCTCGGTCTATTTTTATCCAAACCGTGCTTTTTTTTAATTTATTTAAAGTAAATTTAATTATCTTTCTTTTATAGAAAGGAATACCTATACCTATCTCTGCTGGTAAGAAAATTATAAGCAAATAAGTAAAAAAAAAAAAAATGCGATTTTCACATTTTTTGGCAATGAATTTTTAAAGATTTTGCCAACTAAAAATTAAATTTTTGTTTTCAAAAATTCATTTTAATAGTAAATTGTATTCTCTACAAAAAAGTTTAGAGAATTATCTCGAAATTTTGCTTCGTTTTCGAGTTATATGCAAAAAACCAAAAAGGGTGCTTTTGTACCCCTTTCTCCAAAATGCACCCTCTAATTTAATAGCACTCCGCGGTTTTCTCATCTTCAAAGACCCCTTTGAAGATTGTTACAATAAAATTCCATGAACGTCTTACTTCCTTATTGACCTGTTTTTTAGGACATAATCAATAGCCTATTAACAAAAAAAAGAAAGAATATTGTTATGCGTTGGTAAACTGACGCGTCATTTTTAATTCATGAATAACTTGGCTCCTGTTTGTCGTAATGAACTAATTTTTTTTTTATTTATACAAAATTTATAGGACTACAACAAAAAAAAGTAAACCTGAAAAAAAGTACCGTTAAATACAGTTTTTTTCTCAATAGTTATGAAAAAAGGTATAAAATCAAGACTAAAAAACCTTTTAATGAACTAAAACTTTTTTTCTATTTGTTTAAACAAATTGAATTTAACGCAAGTTGATAGAAAGAATTATTATAAACAATAAAACTTTTTAATTTTAACTTTGCGACATACTGGGGCTGAGATATAAAATAAAACCTAAAAACATAAAATTGCGTGGGTGCGCTGACTTACCTATGTTCATAAATTTATATCTCGGCTTGTGTTGGTAGTTAAGGGCTGATTTTTTTTTTTTATTGTAGGTAGTTACAAAGACTTTAGAAGTAAAAAATAAAAACTTCATCGTTAGATGAGCTTTTTTCTTAATAATCATGAAAGAGTGATTTTCAAACAATAAAAACTTACTTTAACTAACTATAACTTTTTTTTTTATTTGTTTAAACAAATTAATTTTTTTTATAATATAATAGCTAATCTTATTATAAATAAATCCATGTTTTATTGTTTTCTGTGCGACATACTGCAGCCGAGATATTCACAAAAGACGAAAAAATGGCAAAAAACACATTTTTACCAATAACTTTGGTAAAAAAAGTTGTCAGGTGGTGCAAATTTGGATTTAAGCTTTTTAAATGAGCCGATCCATGAAAAAAAATCAGACAGTGCCTCTGCGCGCAAGGTCAGGCCCTTTTTCACGACGTGATGACTGGACTATCACTATAATTATTGTTTTTTCACTTTTTTATTTAGTTTAATTAACTTTTTTCGCTTGTTTATTGAATTGAAATCTTTATACACCTCCCTTTAAAATGACAGATGAATCTCTATTTTTTTTTTTTTTTCAGATCTTGCTGCCTCACTCACGTACACTATACACCGCTTCCTTTATTCAAAGAGTCCGCATGACTCTTTCTCTTTCTTAAGCTAGAACTATAATGCTCGGAGGGGCACTTAAGTGGTCGGAAGAAAACAAGCGAATACACGGAAAGCATATGAAACGACTATAATTGCGGAGTGGAGCGTTTCGTCAAGTTTCGTTCAACTTTGGTTACTGACATTTGGTGAAATAGGAGTGCCAAAAAGAGATAGATGATAATTTCATTATGGGTGTGTTCCCCTTTTTTCGGTACGGAATGCTACTTTTCGTTGAATTTTGTCATTAGCTTCAGTGCCCTTCCGACTATTATAGTTCTACCTTTAAATTGGTTGATAAAAAACTGGACGAAACATTTGTGTATCCTAAGGCAGCGTCCACAATATGTTGAATTGTGTAGGCCTACATCTACAATAGGTGTTTTTTTTTTCTTGCCCAAAAAAAAACGACGTCGGGGCTAAGCGATTTACATGTTAAATGCAACCACAACCAATCCCCTTTGGGCTTAGATAAGCCCAGAGAATTGTCGGGACTTAACTTAAGCCCATATAAAAACTATTACTGGCACGAATTTAATACTTGTTATCGATAGTTCGTATGGAAACTCAATTTTTGTTTCTGTGATGGCGTAGCTAAGCGCCGATGTCTTTTTTTTCGTGTAAGCACATTTAGGCAAGGAAAAAAACACACCTAATGTTGAATAAATAAATTGTCATTCGGTGAAAGAAGAAAAGGAGAGAAAGAAGTGAAGGAAGAAAAACCTAAGTTTGAGAAACTTGGTGAATATTTCACGTTACCAAACAGTCAAATTATTTGCAAAATCGTGTCACTGCGTTTATACGTCATCTTAATGGCAATACTTATCAGCTTTGCTATTTATTTTATGACGAAAATATTGGTGAATATTAAAACCAATGCCATTAATGGAAAGTAAAAGTCAGTTTGTTCACAGCTAATGATCTTTGATTAATAATTGTTACAACTGGTAAATCATCGAATGTCGTTATCTAAGAATACTTTGCTACATGAATCTATAGTTTCATTTGTTTATTATTGAAAGCCCTAGTCAGGGGTGCCAGCACGTAACTTGATACAATCGAGTTTTATCGATACAATCGAGCATTCGCAGCACCTATTTTGTTTCAATCGAGTATCTTCGATTGTATCGTCACAGTTTGCAGCACACAAGCTCGAAAATGACGTTTGAGACAAAAGTTTTCACTCGACAAAAAATAGTTGTCGTCGGCAATAATTTTTTTGAGAAAAAGCACTGAACAGCTAAATAATATGATAAATAATAATACAGAGGTAGATTTTAACCACTTTTATGCATTGTAACCAAGATTTAGGCAGGGAAATATGTACTTAAAACTGCCAAGGGAGGGAAAACAGCAATTTGCTGTGGGAAAAACTAACTGACTCCATAAACAGAGAGGGTCCTCCACAAACTTCTTAAAGATTGGAAAAAGGAAGTTTGTTGTTAATAAAAATTCAATACACATTAGGGCACGGACGGACGTACATATGTAAATTCAAAAACAATCGACAACTTAGAAGACAAAATTATTCGATTTACAAGATTTACAGGATTTTTTATTGAACGATTAATATTTACAATTTGCTTAATGTTAGTTATCTTAAAGTATACATTGATAATTACATAAAATATGTTGGCACAATAGGGGGCCTAACTGTTTACATTGGGATTTTTTGAAAAATTTATATTAAATTGTCATTTATGTTTATTTCTATTCTTAATCTATTGGCTGCTTCATTTCTCGGATTGTTCAGGTCCGGTTGTCATTGTTGTGATTGGTTGGGGGGGGGGGGGCTTTCAGCCACGGTAGTGAGCTGACCTTGGGTCAGCGTAGAAGGGAATGTTCTCTTCGTCGGTGGTTGAGATAATATCCTCATCTAGCAGCTCCATCGCTTCGAGGTACCGCTGGTTGGGATGTCTTGACTGGTTTACAATTCCCTCTATTAGAGGGTTCGGGTGGTTCATCATATTTTGTAGACATCTTCTGCTGGATTGGATGAGGTATCTGTCTAGTTTTACAATGTTGGCCTCTTCATAGAGTCTCTTGTTGCTGACGTGTTTCCTTTGTATTCTATCGAAGTGAAGTCCTGTGCAGATCCGCAGAATCTTCCGCTCGAATATTGCCAGCTTCTTCATGTGTGATTTTGTCGTGGTGTACCAGATGGGAAAGCAGTATGTGATGACTGGCCTGATGAGCTGCTTGTATAAAAGAAGCTTCGTCTTTTGGCTTAATCCGTTCTGTTTTCGCATTAGCGGATGGATGCGATGGAAGGCAAAGTTGGCTTTTCTTAATACAGCTGCTGTGTGGGGATTGAATCGGTATAGCTCGTTGAACTGTATGCCCAGGTATTTGACGTTATTTCTAGCTGACAGTTGAGTTCCATCGGGAAGGGTGATCTTGGTGTTTCTGCAGTTGGTGGCTGAGCGTCCTCTTCTACTTCCCGAGCTACTTGGTCGTCTGAAACAGATCAGTTCGGATTTGGCCGAATTGATTTTGAAGCCCCAGCGATGGTAGTACTCGTATAGAAGTCTTATGTGGGCTTTAACTCTTCTAGCTGCAAATATAGGTGACATGGACTTAGCGTACGTGAGGGAGTCATCGGCAAACAGGAGAGTCTGGGCGTATTCTGGCTGTGGCTGGTCTGAAGTATAGATGTTGAAAAGGAATGGTCCTAATTTAGATCCTTGAGCGACTCCGGCTCTGGTTGTCCTCGTAGTTGACTGGCATCTTCCAATTTGGACGAAGAACGACCTGGAATGAAGAAAATTGGAAATAATTTTAATTAGTGAATGTGGAAATCTGAGTTGGAAAAGTTTGTGAACAAGTCCCTGTATCCATACGCTGTCAAATGCTTTTTCGATATCGAGAAAGCATCCGACAGTGACTTGATGACTATTTAGGGAGAGGGCGACATCGTGCTGGAGCTTTAGAAGTGGATGAAGTGTTGAGTGATGTTCCCGGAATCCAAACTGCATATCCGGGATTATGCGATTGTCATTGCAGAATGATTTAAGTCGTCTGAGTATCAGCTCCTCGAGTATCTTGCTCATGTTGCACAGAAGTGATATAGGCCTGTATCCAGAGACGTCTTTGTTGTTCTTCTTTTTTGGTATAGCCACAATTTTTGCTGTTTTCCATTTGGAGGGAAAGTAACAGTTGTTGACACAATTGTTGAGGATAATTGCTAAGAAGATCATCACCGAATGCGGCAGTCTCTTCAGGACGAAGTTGGAGATATTGTCCGGGCCTGTTGATTTTTTTGGATGACTTCTGTGAATGATTTCCTCTATTTCTTCTGGAGAAGAGAACTCGTGGTGATTCGTGGGGTCGCTGGCGGGGTTGGTATTGCTGAAGTGTACAATTTCCTGAAATGCTTGAGCGTTTTGGACTGATGTGTTGACTTCGTCCAGGAACTCTGGGTCTGATGGTGGATTTGGTTTGAAGTGTTCTTCGAAGTAGTCAGCAAAAGCCTTGACCTTGTCTTCGTTGGTAGTAACATCACCAAGAGTAGTTGTAATGACATCTGGCATTGGAGGCCTCTTACCAATGATAGTATTGATTTCCTTAAATGTGTCGGGTCCCGGTTTGATTGTTTGGAGTCTCTTCCGGAGGAGGTTGTCGTTGTGGTGCTTCACTGAGTTCCTAAACATGATGTTCACACACTGTAGCTCACTTGAAACGGCCTGGTAGTTGGTGTTGTTGGTATTTAGTTCTCTCTGGTGAATTCTCTGAAGCCGCTTTCTAAGCCGCTGTCTGTGGAGATAAAGGTTTTGAATATAAAGTGGCAAATTATGATACCTGTCCCGAGAGGTCATTGGTTGTTTTTGATTCTCAAGTGAGCTGCTGACTACTTCTTCCAGTTCATCTATTGCTGCATCAATTTCCGAATCTTGGAGATTTCTATTTTCTGGAGGAAGGATGACTGACTCATCGATGTCACTTTGGAGCCTGGTTGCATCTAGTCTCAAATAGTTAATGAATCCTACTTCTGGTTGATTGATGGAAATGAGCTGTTGCTGGAAATTTACTGAGAGCAGGACGGCTTCATGATCAGAGTCACTGGTGAGTGTCGTGCAGACGTAGTTCCGTAACTCAGGTAGGATGCACACCAGGTTAGAAGTAGCGAGGAAGAAGTCCAAAGTTGATGGGGTTCTTGGAAACGTAGGCCTTGGTTGAGATACGATTATTAGGGAATGTTGATCACTGTTGTCATCCAGCCAGTTCACAATAGTATTCCCGTCGGTGTTGTCTTGTGTATCCATCCATCGGCGATGTCTTGCGTTGAAATCCCCTCCGATCAATCCGTATGTGCTGCTGTTTATGATCCTGTTCATGGTATGTAGATCGTCCTTCATGTCTGCTGGCCTTGCGGAGCACTTGTTGTAGATACTGATGATCGTCAGGGTTTCGTTTGTTCCCAGCTGTATGATGACGGAGGTAGCTTCAAAGCATTTCAGCCCAGAAATAACCACTTCAGTCGCACTGCCGGAGATCTTCTTGTGTAGGTAGAGAGCAGTTCCTCTTGTTCCCTCCTTCTTGTCATTTCTGAAGGTTTTGTAGTTGGTGAAATCAATGTTGTTCCTCTTGGTGACGTTTGTTTCGCTTATAAGGGCTATATCCGGGGTGTTTTTCTTCAGGAACAGGTTGAAGGCTGTCCTCTTTTCCAGGCTATATAACGAGTTAACGTTATAAGCCACTATACGCAATTTGTTGATGCGCATTACGCGCTGCATAGTTGGAATATAAAGGTGGCAAGGGCCACGGACTTATGCTCTTCACTTAGCTGTGTATAGTTGGATGGTACGGAATTTCGGGCTTTCTCCATGACTGCTGGGAGGTCGGATCCAAACAGGCGTTTCACTTCATTGGCTAGGTTTGGCTTGGGGGAGGTCTTCGTTGTTGGTAGTGCTGATGTGGATGGTGCAGGTGTCTTCTGGGGTCTTCGTCACTGACTGGATTTTCTGTGTTGGTGTGATGTTCTTTCTTGCCATGGCTGCAAAACTGATGGCTGGTTTCGTAAATGTGCATGCAGATTTTGCCACAAATTCTTGTTGCACTTTTTTGTTGACAAGGGCCTGCTTCTTCTCTGCTTGCTTCACCTTCAATACTGGACATCCTCTGAAGCTTGCTGGATGTCCTTCGGTCTTGCAGTTGGCACACCAGACATCTGAGTTGGAGTTATCCTTGCGCTTGCACTCTCCTGGAAGATGGTTGTCCTTGCATTTCACGCACACGTAGTTCATCCCGCAGTTTGTAGCGACGTGCCCAAAGCGTTGACAGTTCCTACATTGGATGACATCATTAGCCTTGAGTCGCTCCCAGTGTACCTTTTGAATCATGATCAGTGTCTTGGTGTATACTTCTGCGATGTCACAGGTCTTGCTTAGTTCCACCACAAAGCAGTTGAATGACTTGATTGCTGTCTTCCTTGATCTGAAAAGAGAAACTTTTATTATTGGCAGTCCTTCAAGTCTAAGTTCTTCTTCCACTTCGATGGCGGTGTAAGAATAGTGTACTCCTTTGAGCATCAGAAGAGTTTTCCTGTCTTCCTTGGGGGTAAATGAAAGATTTTGAATCTTCATTGTCTTCAAATAGGATCTTATTTCGTCGTAGTCCTTCCTTGATGTCGTATTTATTATAGTCTTTGTGGTGTTGAGATTCTTCAGGGTAAATTCCAGCTGCTTTCCTTTTGCAAACCAGCGTATTTCAGCTATGTTTCCTGAGAATACAATAATAGGCGGCATCCCACTCTTCTTCGTTGTCTCTGTCACATTAGGCGTTGCTGTCTGTTTTTCGGAAGAAGGCTTCGCAGTCGGTGGAGGGATGGCTGGGACCGATTCGGTGTTTATGACTTTTTTGGTGGATGGCTCAACGGTGATGTCAGTGGTCACATTTGGGATGTCTTCCTTCTTCTTCTTCATGTCCTTTTTCTTGGCGGCTTTCTTTGAGCGTTTTTTTCCAGTGACTTCTTCAAAGCTCGACTGGTTGCTGTCGGTGTCGGATTGTCCTTGTTCGTCTCCTGTTAGACAAATCAGGTTTTCTTCATCTTGGGGAGCTTCTGGGTGTTCCACTGTTGATACAGACTCTTCCATTGGTTGTGGTTCCTCCATTGGCTGTAGTTCGTCCATTGGCTTTGGTTTCGCATTGGTTACATGCTTGGTGTGGATCTCCATAACGAGGTTGTTGATCTGGTTCCAGTATCCTGGACCCAGGTCCTTAATCATCCGTAGAAGGAGAACTCTAAGTGCAGCCCAGGCCGTTTCAGGTGTTAATTTCTCCATAATAGTGGATTACTGGTGAATGGATTATCACTTCACTATAATTCACTGCACTTTTATTAGTTCGGATTAAACGCGCACAACACTATTTTAAGAAAAACTTATGTTGACACCCTTAATCCACAATAATCTTTTACTGGGATAATCCCTTTTTATTTTTGCTGGTGGGCAATATAATCAGGTAGCCCGCAGGTATACCTGTATTATTTGACCCTTTTTTTGTTTTACAAGGGGTGGATTTTAATTTAAAATAAATTTCGTCCGCTTGAATATCTGACCGTACTGCGCGACTGTCCAACTGTCACAAAATTATTCGAGTGCGCCGCTTCGGTTTATAAGCAGTAGGGTACCTAGTTGACACAGCAAAATCCTTTTTATAGTTGGACAAAATAAATTTTCCTGGTTATAATAATAACAACGGTGACGATAAAAATAAATTAAAATGCAATTTGAACGAATTTTATTTTTTTCACAATAACATTTTTATGTGGAAGTCACAATGATACTCGTCTCAAATTACGTGGTGCCGAAAAGTGTCGAGTTGACCGACGCTCGACAATCCTCGATTGTATCAAGTTACGTGCTGGCACCCCAGCTGATTTTAGTTTATTCATCATCATCATCATCATCAAGTCCTGTAACCCCGGTTGGGGCATAGGGCGCCAACAAATCGTTTCCATCCTTCTCGGTCTGCAGATAGATATTTTAACTGTGGCCACGTCTTTCTCTGGGAGTCTGCTTCTGCTAGAACTGTTGATTTCCATGTTGTTCTTGGTCTTCCAACCCGCCGTGCACCCTGAGGATTCCATTCAAATGACTGCTTTGCAATTTCATCGTTTGGTTTCCTCAGTGTGTGACCAATCCATTGCCATTTACGCTTTCTTATGTCAACGTCCAGCCGCTCCTGGCTTGTCCTGCGCCACAATTCCTCGTTTGATATAATTTGTGGCCAGCGAATTTTTAGAATATGGCGTAGACAACGGTTCACAAAAGCCTGCAATTTCTTTGAGATGGTAGTCGTGACTTTCCAGGTTTCGCAAGCATATAACAGCACGGATTTGACATTGGATTCGAAGAATCTCAACTTTGTGCGCAAGGAGATTTGACATGAGTTCCAAATTTGGGAGAGAGAACCGAAGGCTGCGCGAGCTTTATTTATTCTACTTTGAACGTCCAGATCAGTACCACCATTTGCTGAAACAATACTTCCAAGGTAGTTAAATTGTTCAACCTCTTCAACTGGCGTCTCCTGTATTAAAATACGCTGATGTGTGGAGCGGCCTGTGAGCATTATTTTTGTCTTTTTGCTATTTATTTTAAGACCACTCGCCTCTCCTTTTAACTTCAGAGCTTGACACATCCCGTTCAGCCCGCTGATGTTATTTGCCAAGAGACATATATCATCGGCATAGTCTAAGTGGCTAAGCCTTTCAAACGGTCTCCGAATGCCCTGCCTCTCTGATGTTCCAACGCTGGCCGTCAAGACATCGTCAATCGCCAGAAGAAAGAGAATTGGCGATAGAACATCTCCCTGTCTCACACCCTGCCGCACTTCGAAAGAGTCGGATAGCTGCCCATTGTGTAAAACAAAGCATCTTGCGTTGTTATAGGATTCTCTTATAATGGCAACAATTTTTAGGGGAATTCCTCTACCAAGAAGTGATCTCCATATACATTCACGGTTGACTCGGTCAAAGGCCTTCTCAAAATCCACGAACATGAGGTAAAGCGGTGATTGAAACTCCGCAGACTGCTCAAGAATGATACGCAGAGTGTTGATATGGTCGACACAAGACCGCCCACTGCGGAAACCAGCTTGATGCCTCTTGAGTGTAGACTCGATTCTAACCTTTATCCGCTCCAGAATGATGGTTGCCATTAATTTTGGAAAAACGGACAAAAACGGATTTTAGTTTATTACCGCTATTAAATCAAAGACTTTTAAATTCATATTAAAAGTAGAAGCAACTTTGAACAAAAGCGAGTTTTACAATAGTTGAACTTCAGTTAATTTACGAAAATCGTTGAGTTAAAATTGCTTAACTGCTCTTAACGAAAGAAATAACGACACATTTTCGCTCGTGAAAAAAAATATGGGTATAAGAGTTGTTATAAAAATTATTTTTTTTTTGCAATACGTTTTATTTTTAATAAGTATTTTTTTTAAGTGGAGATAAAAATGCTCTAAAAGTACGGCTAAAGAGTCACTGTGTAATTCGGTGTTTCAACCTGATGTTTCAATTGTATAAAGTGAAGTCCGACACAGATTCATTAACAGTAGCATTCATTGTTTTGGTTTTAGTTTTTGTTTTTTAACTCGCCGTGGATTTTTTTATTGAAATTAATTATTAAAATCTGTACAAATTTGTATGAAATTTCAAGTTACAAATTTCATTAAAAAAAAGATAAAAGTTCACCGATGTACACAACTCAACAGTTTGTACGCTGCTTTAAGGATACAAAAAATGTTTCGTCCACTTACCTGTCTTTTAACAAAGAGAAAGGGTAGAACTATAATAGTCGGAAGGGCACTGAAGCTAATGTCAAAAACCAACGATAAGTAGCTTTCCGTACCGAAAAAAGGGGAACACACCCATAATGAAATTATCATCTATCTCTTTTTGGCACTCCTATTTCACCAAATGTCAGTTTTACTTAAGTGAGGTGCGCTCCGGAGCGCACCTCACTTCCGTAACCAAAGTTGAACGAAACTTGACGAAACGCTCTACTCCGCAATTATAGTCACCGTCATATGCTTTCCGTGTATTCGCTTGTTTTCTTCCTACCACTTAAGTGCCCCTCCGAGCATTATAGTTCTAGCTAAAGAGTCATGCCGGTTTTAAACTCTCAATAGTGGATTCGCTGCGAATCATATAGTGTTCTCTTTTTTTCGGACATAATGTAGATATTTTCTTTCTCATATAAATTCAACTTTCGAAAACAATTTAAGTTTTTCATATTTAAATTGCGGAATTTTCACAAAATTTTACCCCTAAAGTTGTCCTCAAATAATAAACTTTCAACCATCAAAACAAAGTTTTAGAATCAGGTATGTAGTTTCAGAGATTAGCCTGCACAAACAAACAAACAAACAAAGCAAGATTAGAGCTTTATTAATTAGTACAGGAAAAATAGTACGAAAAGTCTTTCGAATAAAAAAAAAATTAGTACCATCATGAAACTTGGTGAAAACGTTTCATGTATTATGAGAATGAAAAATCAAAAGAGTCTATAAAAATATTTCACATGGAAGGGTGTTTTTTTGAGGGGGAGAGGGGGGGAAGGTGTGGTGTATCAAACAGAAAAATTAACTTTGGTGCAACATTAGCATATGACACATGTTTTTAAGGTAGTTTTAAATGCCGAATCAAATGACACCAAAACCAAGTCGATACGGCCTCCCTGAAAAAAGTTACTGTCATTTTAATGTAAGGATGACTATATTTTCAGTATAAAAGTAAAATATTACCGGAAAACAGTTGAAAATAATGGTCCATTGATGAAACTTGGCATCAATGGTTCATTTGCCATGAAAAGCAATAATAAGAAGAGTCTATAAAAATATATGTGGTTAAAGGGTGCTTTTGAGGGTTGTTGTGAGGATTGGGGTTATGGTCGGATTATTACCATAGAACCTGTTACAAAAATGGTACCCTCATGAAACTTTATAAAAAAGTGGTATGAATTACCAGAATGAAGAATCAAAAGAGTCTATAAAAATATCTATATGGTAAAAGGATGTTCTCTATGGGTGAAAACTTTTTCCAAAAACTAAAATTGTTTCCAAAAACAAATAACACCCTTTACCCAAGCCCACAAAAACACCCTTTCTTCCTTGATATTTTTGTAAACTCCGTAAATTCTTCATTCTCGTAGTAAATGAAACATTTTTACCAAGTTTCTCGAGGGTTACCAACCTTTACCATTTTTTTGAAAAATAACCATACACTTCCCCCTATCTTCAAAAAACACACTCTTCCATGCAAAATATTTCTATAGACTCTTTTGATTCTTCATTCTGTAAGTTAATAGCACATTTTTACAAAATCTCATGGGGGTACCATTTTTGTAACAGGTTCTATGGTAACAATCCGACCATAATCCCAATCCTCACAACAACCCTCAAAAAAACACCCTTTAACCACATATATTTTCATAGACTCTTCTTATTATTGCTTTTCATGGCAAATGAACCATTGATGCCAAGTTTCATCAATGGACCATTAATTTCAACTGGTTTCCGGAAATATTTTACTTTTATACTGAAAATATAGTCATCCTTACATTAAAATGACAGTAACTTTTTTCAGGGAGGCCGTATCGACTTGGTTTTGGTGTCATTTGATTCGGCATTTAAAACTACCTTAAAAACATGTGTCATATGCTAATGTTGCACCAAAGTTAATTTTTCTGTTTGATACACCACACCTTCCCCCCCTCTCCCCCTCAAAAAAACACCCTTCCATGTGAAATATTTTTATAGACTCTTTTGATTTTTCATTCTCATAATACATGAAATGTTTTCACCAAGTTTCATGATGGTACTAATTTTTTTGTTTTATTTATCCTATTTTACCTGTACTAAATAGGTATAGATTATGTATATGAAATATTGTTGGTATAGGAGGGCAAGTTTTCGATTCGTGCAAAAAAATCAAACTTGACATTAACCCAAAATAAAAAACACAAAAAAGTGGATGCCGCAATTCTATATGTCTGTCTCTCTGCAAGTCAAGCTACAGCTTAGATAGATTACTGAAGCGATATTTAAATTCTGAATTTGAGTTTTTTGTTAATTCCCTATAGAAGACAAATTAATTTTGTTTATTTTTACTCTGAAAATACTGGCACTATCGTTAAAGAAAAACGTATATGAGTGTTTCTCTGCCAACTATCATTCTTTTTAAAGCTAACTATACAGTTCTTTTGAGTAAAAAATAATTCTTCAAGGAGAGAAAAAAAATGTTTTCGTCAAAGAAATAATTTCCGTGGTGTAAAATTTTTTTTTATTCGTCGTTAGTTTACAGTTTCCAAAAAAAATCTCAATGAGACTGATCTATGAAAAAGCAAACACAAACGCCAAACGCAATTTTTTTTCGAAAAAGAATGTCAGTGACATTGTTTTGTACGAAAAAAAACGTGGTGAATATTAAATTTGTTTTCTTTGGGTAGTTCCAGTTCGATAAATAAAATTTAAACGTCAAAAAACTTTTTTTTTCGCAAAAAGCGCTCCCTTAAGAAATACATGTAGTTTTTTTTTTTCTTCAAGGAACTGTATACTTAGCTTAAAACAAAAATTTTTAAATTAAAACTTATTGGAAACAATTTTTGTTTTGTTTTGGAGGTTTATTTAAGTTAGAGCATCAAATCTGTAAAAGCATTTTGCTACAACTTTTAACGAACAAAAAATATGGTGAAATGTACTAAAACTGGAATAGACGATAATGAAGCTATTTTAATTTTTGTTATTTGTATTTTGTTCTCTCTCTTTTTTACCATATTTTTATTCAGATTCTTCATTACCTGTTATATTTTTACCTTTTGACATTTCTACTTCCCTTATTTTCTAAAAAAATGTATAACTTTTTCGTTTTTGCAGTCTGTTCTTCTGAATGGCAACCCTTTTCATTGTGCTGGTTTATTACTTAACTCTTCTGAGGTATTGCTACCGTGTTAATAAAGAAAATTGGTAAAAAAAAATATTATTGCAGAAATAATTTAATTAAAGCTCATGGTGCCACGGTACTGACGACATCCACGGTACTGACAGTTTATGTGACCTAACTTCTCTATGCTAATGAGAAAAATAATTTCCAGGACAATTAAAACATATGTCGTTAAAAGGAATGCACAATTCTAATAAGCAACCAAAAACATGTTATAGCATGCTTAAAAAAATACTACCACGGTACTGACGAATTAATTTGTGACACACTTTCTTCGAATGAAAACATATCACTCTTAAAGTACAACAACGTTAAACAAAATAAAACGACTGTTGTTATTAATACATAAATAGTCCCTCTTTTAGAAAACCGCCATACAAACGTCTTGAAACTAAAACAAAATGGCGGTTCAGTGGGAAATCTTTTAAATTCAAAAATAAAAGTAAATCCTCGGCAGGGCTGCCAGAAATCATGATTTATCATTATTTTCATGTTTTTTGGACCCAAATAATGTTTTAATGATTTCGAGTCCAAAATCATGATTTTCTAATTTCAAAAAAAAAATATTTTTTTTTATAATCGCTTTGAAAAAAAAAATGTCTAAGCTACACTACAACCTCAAACGTCGAACTCATTACAAACACAAACATAGTTAAAATGACACTTTGACTCAAATGCATAACTACATTTTTGTTTCTGTGATTGAATTTCTTGTATGGTATTAAAGTGGGTCTCTTTTTGGAAAATGTGCCAGTGTAAAAAAGCGTTTTACATAGCTTTCATTGCTATTGCTTGAGTTTTTTAATTGAAGCTACTAAGCAAATTTTTCTCAGATTTAATTTTAAAGAAAATATTCTGGCTCCACAGAATAGCAATTGTTAAACATTTTCCAAATTTAGTGAAAGACGATCAACTTCAGGAAATTGACAATGAGTGGAGAGCACTGAAAAACATAGACTTAAATTTTAGTCTAGATGCTGAAGAATTTTGGAAAGGCGTAAGCAAGTTAATGCAAGCAGATGACACTCCAGCTTTTACACAACTGTCGCAATTCTTTATGAAATATTTTCACTGCCACATTCTTCAGCCAATACGGAGCGCGTTTTTTCTGAAGTTAATATTAATTTTAAATTATAAAACAAAATTATGAAACAGCCTTGAAATTGATTCACTAAATGGGTTGTTGCATGCTAAACATAACGATACCTTCCCGTAAGAATGTATTAAGCGACATTTTAAAAATTTTAAATTAAATTTTTAAAATACCTCTTATTCGATTATTTATTTGGGTATTTTGTTGTAGTAAACAGATTTTTCGAAGCATTTTGAGTTGAAAATCCTGTTCCAAATCTTTTTATTTTCTTAAATACATAAATAAGTAGCTGGGCCAGAGGTTTTTTTCGATGCCTTTAAAATTTTTGAAATGTCGCTTAATACATTCTTACGGGAAGGTATCGATATAACGAATATATACTCCAAAGTGTTCACATACAAAATTAGTGTTTGCTTGCGTAAAATTAAAAAAAATATTTTATACTATCTATATTTTTGATTTTCAATGTGCTATATAATACCTATATACCTGAAACTGTGAAAAAAATAATATAGCACTCATAAATATGTATAAATTATAATAATTTATTTTAATGCTCGTAGTCCTTCCATGTTTGTATTTTTTAATAAATGCTCTCAATAAATATTTGAAAATATTTGGTTTACTTGTTGCGATGTAGTTTAAAAATTTTAATATCTCCTTTACCGTTTTCTTACTCAGACTTGTAAATCATGATTTTTTAACTGAAATCATGATTTTAAACTATGTTTTTTTAAATTTCTGAGTGGCAGCACTGATCCTCGAATTCATTCATGATTATTTTATTCAGCAATAAGTATTTTGACTTAATTTTTGCACAATTTTGTCAAGTACTGCACTCAAACCTTTCTATGAACAACATTTTTATAAAATGAAGTATTTCATTAGAAAAAATTAGATTTAAGCGGAACAACAAGGAACGGACATTCCAGGGTACAGACATTTTTACTACACTTTTCGAAACCATGTGGAATAAGTAGCAAATGTAGATTGTAGTAAATAGCCATTTACCCAATTCAAACCAAAAATATATTGTACGAACATTTTACGTTAAATAACAAAAAAAGCACTGGGCGCAAGGTATCACAGTTGGCACGGAATCACCCATATATGTACATTAGACTGATTCAAAAAAATGAAAATGTCTTCGATTTTCAATGCCACTAGCTTTTTAGTTAGAGTTTAATGAAATAATAATCCTGGCAAAATTTCATCCCTTTAGGTCAATATTTAGAGGTCGCTCATCGCTACTTTCTGTTTTCCATACAAATCGTATGGGAACTTTTTTTTATTCCTTCTTTATTTTATAACTTTAGAAACGGTTATCATACAGAAACGATCAAGGTAGAATCTGAAAGAAGATTTGATGTTCTTGAAAAAAGGTCCCTACTTCTTATCTAATTTATGTACTCCTTCCAAAGTTATTCAAGGTCAGAGTG
Source organism: Dasysyrphus tricinctus (assembly GCA_963921185.1). Taxonomy (NCBI): domain Eukaryota; kingdom Metazoa; phylum Arthropoda; class Insecta; order Diptera; family Syrphidae; genus Dasysyrphus; species Dasysyrphus tricinctus. Next base: position 13,429,579 of record OY992530.1, read on the forward strand.
GTATTGGTGGTGAATTTAAAAGTGTTTTGGATTCCGTGTTGAAAAAATCGCTATAATACAAGGTGTTTTGCAAAAGTTGTAACAAAAGGCAAGTGCGTGTAAGTTGAACTCAGACAAGAAAAAAATCGTTTTAGAGTGGGGGCCTATTTCCCCCCATTTAGGCGGGATGGGCAATTTCCTAAAAAAATTGGTTTAAGAAAGAAAAAATTAAAAATCAACGGCAATACTTATAGTGTCATGCTATTACTTTTTTAAAGCCAACAATCCATTATTTAATTAACTTTTTACAAAGTTGTTTTTATAAATATTTTTTGAAAAGATTAATTTCAAATTTAGATTTAAAAAATTAAAAAGTGATTTTATTTTTTAAATACTTTTTTGAAAAATTTTTCGTTATCAAGTACAATTTTTGTTCATGGATTTCAATACCTTCCTTAATTTTTAATCAGATGCTGAAAACCACAGGCTAAAATGATTTGTAGTTTCTGAGAAAATTGAAAATAACAAAAACCAAGTTTCTTGTTATTTGACGCCCTGGAATTCAAATTGTTCCTTCCTACAAAAACCCAATTTCCAGTAGTAGTAGTAGGTATTTTAATTTTCAATTTTCTCAGAAACTACAAAACATTTTAGCCTGCGGTTTTCAGTATCTGATTAAAAATTAAGGAAGGTATTGAAATCTATAAACAAAAATTGTATTTGATAACGAAAAATTTTTCAAGAAGGTATTTAAAAAATAAAATCACTTTTTAATTTCTTAAATCTAAGTTTGAAATTAATTTTTTCAAAAAATATTTACAAAAACAACTTTTTTTAAAAAGTTAGTTAAATAATGGATTGTTGGCTATAAAAAAAGTAATAGCATGACAACATAAGTATTGCCGTTGATTTTTAATATTTTTTTTCTTTTTTAAACCAACTTTTTTAGGAAATTGCCCCACCCGCCTAAATGGGGGGAAATAGACCCCCACTCTAAAACGATTTTTTTCTTGTCTGAGTGCAACTTACACGCACTTACTTTTTGTTACAACTTTTGCAAAACATCTTGTATTATAGCAGATTTTTTCAACACGGAATCCAAAAAACTTTTAAATTCACCACGAATACCACTCTGACCTTGAATAACTTTGGAAGGAGTACATTAATTAGATAAGAAGTATGGACCTTTTTTAAAGAACATCAAATCTTCTTTCAGATTCTACCTTGATCATTTCTGTATGATAACCGATTCTAAAGTTATAAAAGAAATTCAAATTAAAAGTTTTGCGACCTTTAGTCCAAATGCGTTTCGCCCAGGTACAACAGTTGGGCTCATCAGTTAGATGCTGTTGTACCCTTCTAAGACGCATTATTTTCAATCGATGGATACCGACAACTAATAAAATATACAGCGCGTAAGCACTGTAAATTATATTTTCTAGGGGAATTTGTTTAAATTCAGACACCTAGAATATATATCGATACCTTCCCGTAAGAATGTATTAAGCGACATTTTAAACATTTTAAATTAAATTTTTAAAATACCTCTTATTCAATTATTTATTTGGGTATTTTGTTGTAGTAAACAGATTTTTCGAAGCATTTTGAGTTGAAATTCCCGTTCCAAATCTTTTTATTTTTTTAAATACAGAAATACATAACTGGACCAGAGTTTTTTTTCAATGCCTTTAAAATTTTTCTAATGTCGCTTAGTACATTCTTACGGGAAGGTATCGATATGTATGTATATATGATGTTAAAGCCCGTGGTCTGGCTAGTATAAGTTTAAGAAAAAAAACGCAAATAATAGAAAATTATTTTTGTTTTTGTTTTGTGGACTATTGAATATAATTCAAATTTATAATTCCACGGGCTTTAACATCATATATACATACATATATATTCTAGGTGTCTGAATTTAAACAAATTCCCCTAGAAAATATAATTTACAGTGCTTACGCGCTGTATATTTTATTAGTTGTCGGTATCCATCGATTGAAAATAATGCGTCTTAGAAGGGTACAACAGCATCTAACTGATGAGCCCAACTGTTGTACCTGGGCGAAACGCATTTGGACTAAAGGTCGCAAAACTTTTAATTTGAATTATATTCAATAGTCCACAAAACAAAAACAAAAATAATTTTCTATTATTTGCGTTTTTTTTCTTAAACTTATACTAGCCAGACCACGGGCTTTAACATCATATATACATACATATATATTCTAGGTGTCTGAATTTAAACAAATTCCCCTAGAAAATATAATTTACAGTGCTTACGCGCTGTATATTTTATTAGTTGTCGGTATCCATCGATTGAAAATAATGCGTCTTAGAAGGGTACAACAGCATCTAACTGATGAGCCCAACTGTTGTACCTGGGCGAAACGCATTTGGACTAAAGGTCGCAAAACTTTTAATTTGAATTATATTCAATAGTCCACAAACCAAAACAAAAATAATTTTCTATTATTTGCGTTTTTTTTTCTTAAACTTATACTAGCCAGACCACGGGCTTTAACATCATATATACATACATATATATTCTAGGTGTCTGAATTTAAACAAATTCCCCTAGAAAATATAATTTACAGTGCTTACGCGCTGTATATTTTATTAGTTGTCGGTATCCATCGATTGAAAATAATGCGTCTTAGAAGGGTACAACAGCATCTAACTGATGAGCCCAACTGTTGTACCTGGGCGAAACGCATTTGGACTAAAGGTCGCAAAACTTTTAATTTGAATTATATTCAATAGTCCACAAAACAAAAACAAAAATAATTTTCTATTATTTGCGTTTTTTTTTCTTAAACTTATACTAGCCAGACCACGGGCTTTAACATCATATATACATACATATATATTCTAGGTGTCTGAATTTAAACAAATTCCCCTAGAAAATATAATTTACAGTGCTTACGCGCTGTATATTTTATTAGTTGTCGGTATCCATCGATTGAAAATAATGCGTCTTAGAAGGGTACAACAGCATCTAACTGATGAGCCCAACTGTTGTACCTGGGCGAAACGCATTTGGACTAAAGGTCGCAAAACTTTTAATTTGAATTATATTCAATAGTCCACAAAACAAAAACAAAAATAATTTTCTATTATTTGCGTTTTTTTTCTTAAACTTATACTAGCCAGACCACGGGCTTTAACATCATATATACATACATATATATTCTAGGTGTCTGAATTTAAACAAATTCCCCTAGAAAATATAATTTACAGTGCTTACGCGCTGTATATTTTATTAGTTGTCGGTATCCATCGATTGAAAATAATGCGTCTTAGAAGGGTACAACAGCATCTAACTGATGAGCCCAACTGTTGTACCTGGGCGAAACGCATTTGGACTAAAGGTCGCAAAACTTTTAATTTGAATTATATTCAATAGTCCACAAAACAAAAACAAAAATAATTTTCTATTATTTGCGTTTTTTTTTTCTTAAACTTATACTAGCCAGACCACGGGCTTTAACATCATATATACATACATATATATTCTAGGTGTCTGAATTTAAACAAATTCCCCTAGAAAATATAATTTACAGTGCTTACGCGCTGTATATTTTATTAGTTGTCGGTATCCATCGATTGAAAATAATGCGTCTTAGAAGGGTACAACAGCATCTAACTGATGAGCCCAACTGTTGTACCTGGGCGAAACGCATTTGGACTAAAGGTCGCAAAACTTTTAATTTGAATTATATTCAATAGTCCACAAACCAAAACAAAAATAATTTTCTATTATTTGCGTTTTTTTTTCTTAAACTTATACTAGCCAGACCACGGGCTTTAACATCATATATACATACATATATATTCTAGGTGTCTGAATTTAAACAAATTCCCCTAGAAAATATAATTTACAGTGCTTACGCGCTGTATATTTTATTAGTTGTCGGTATCCATCGATTGAAAATAATGCGTCTTAGAAGGGTACAACAGCATCTAACTGATGAGCCCAACTGTTGTACCTGGGCGAAACGCATTTGGACTAAAGGTCGCAAAACTTTTAATTTGAATTATATTCAATAGTCCACAAAACAAAAACAAAAATAATTTTCTATTATTTGCGTTTTTTTTTCTTAAACTTATACTAGCCAGACCACGGGCTTTAACATCATATATACATACATATATATTCTAGGTGTCTGAATTTAAACAAATTCCCCTAGAAAATATAATTTACAGTGCTTACGCGCTGTATATTTTATTAGTTGTCGGTATCCATCGATTGAAAATAATGCGTCTTAGAAGGGTACAACAGCATCTAACTGATGAGCCCAACTGTTGTACCTGGGCGAAACGCATTTGGACTAAAGGTCGCAAAACTTTTAATTTGAATTATATTCAATAGTCCACAAAACAAAAACAAAAATAATTTTCTATTATTTGCGTTTTTTTTCTTAAACTTATACTAGCCAGACCACGGGCTTTAACATCATATATACATACATATATATTCTAGGTGTCTGAATTTAAACAAATTCCCCTAGAAAATATAATTTACAGTGCTTACGCGCTGTATATTTTATTAGTTGTCGGTATCCATCGATTGAAAATAATGCGTCTTAGAAGGGTACAACAGCATCTAACTGATGAGCCCAACTGTTGTACCTGGGCGAAACGCATTTGGACTAAAGGTCGCAAAACTTTTAATTTGAATTATATTCAATAGTCCACAAAACAAAAACAAAAATAATTTTCTATTATTTGCGTTTTTTTTTCTTAAAGTTATAAAAGAAAGAAGAAATCAAAAAAAAGTTCCCATACGATTTGTATGGAAAACAGAAAGTATCGATGAGCGACCTCTAAATATTGACCTAAGGGGCTGAAATTTTGCCAGGATTAGTATTTCATTAAACTTTAACTAAAAAGCTAGTGGCATTGAAAATCGAAGACATTTTCATTTTTTTGAATCAGTCTAGTGTACATATTTGTAACTATTTTTGATTAAATGTTAATTTATCTATAACGTTATCGAGTAATGATTCCATAACTATATTTGCTATGATAGGGGACAAAGGACTACCCATAGGAACACCTTGTTTTTGTTGATAACTTATTTTATTAAACTCTAAATAATTTGTATCAACTAAACAAAACCTGACCTCAAGCTCATAACTAAAAAGGTCACGAAAAAGGATATAACTTGGTGGAAATAGTTTAGTGTTTTTTTTTTGTCAAAAAATCCACGTAAGTTAAACTGAGCTTAATAGTAATTGCGTATGACAAAGGCCCTTACCATGTCACTGATAAGTTCAAGTGAGTTAGCCAGACGAATCGCCAATTTGTAGGACTAAAGGTCGGAAAAACTATTTTGAATACAAAATTTTTTGAATTTTTAAAAACGTTTATTTTTTTTCAAAATTCGATGTCTCAATAACGGGTTTACAATTTTTTTGTTTTAGAGTTTTGACTCGGGAATAAAATCTATATTTATCTCTCAATATTATTTGCATTTTAAAAAATAAATGCAAAAAACCGGGATTTCAATTTCTAGCTCTTCAGTGCGCACTAAGGTCAGCCATACACGACAGAGCCAACGCGCCAAATGGCCCCGCGCCGATCCAAAATCCATCGAGATTGTGGTGGATCGGCTGCCGATCCATTTGGATTTTCAACCAATCTTAAATCCAACTGAGCCAAATGGATCACCTTGTTTCGTTGGTGTATGGTCAGGATTGACAAACAAGCAAATAAAAGGCGACAAAAATACTTTGAACATTTTCAATTACCTATGATTATGAATTATTAAAGTTTATGCATACTTACTCAACTTTAGTACATGGCAGCAAAATCATACAATTTTATACATGTATGTTAAAATGTTCGAGTTGATTTATCACTATTTCTTGAATAACTTTTTTCTTCAAAATATTATTGTATCGATGAAACTTTTGTTTTATACGTATTCTTTTTTTAATAACATTCGGCTTGATGATGACTGAAAGTATTTCGCGGAGCTAACCCTTCGTTTATCTTGAATTTTTTCCTATATGTAAATGATACATTTATATAGATTAAAGTTGAAATAAAGTTTTGGGCTTATACTTACATTGTCAGTTAATTTCATATTAAAATGTTAAAATTTTTCTAATACCGGTGTTGCAGCAAATAATTTTCTATTTTTTTACATATTTGATGGAAATTTCAATTATTATGTAAAAAAAATGTTTGATCGATTTTTGTTGAATTATTTTTTGTTCCCGTTGTATATGTGATTAAATTTTATTCGTAAATACAAGTTCCTTTCCTCCACTTTGAATTTCTGTGCATTTGTGTTAATTTTAGTTCAAAGTTCTATTAAATAATATAAAATATATTAATTATTTTGATTTGAATTCAACAGTCTACAAAAACAAATACATATAATATATTTTCTACTATTTTCATTCTTCGTCTGAATTTAACCAAATTCCCCGAGATGTGTTCCTGTCCATTGACTGAATATTTTGTGTATTAGAAGGGGCAACAGCATCTAACCTATTGGCCCAAATGGGCGAAACGCATTTATACTATGGGTCACCAAAAACTGCAACTAAATTGCCATTTTCGTGGCTTGTTGAGCTGGGCAGAATCCGAACTATGTGAATAGAAAACAATCGAGAGAGATCTATCTATTTAAAGAAAGATAAATAGGAACCTCTATCGTTCAAAGATTGCGCCGCTTAGTTTTGTGTAAGATCCAGATTAAAATTGTGTAATTCAAATAATTGATTGTAAAAGTTTGATCTGTTAAAACTTATATCAGAATATAACATGCATTTATATTGCATATTATTAAATTCTAATAATAATATATTTGTATAAGGGAAATTACACTCAAAATTATTTAATAATTATTACTTTATTTATACGTTACACCAACTAAAAATATAATCATACGTGAGCTAACGATATCCACCATTTTTCGTTTCGATTATTTTTGTAAAACAGTTAAACTTAAAGATTAACATCAATTGCGTTGCGTAACTGATGTGTTTTTTTCTATTTTCATCTTTCTTTTTTTTATTTTTTTTTTTATTATAAAGAAAAGTAAAAGTAAATTGATTTTATTATACAATAATTCGTAATTTTCTAATATCGCTCAAGTACGCATTTTGTTGTAAAATAAAAAAAATATGTAACTGCGAACGAGCTTGTTAAAATTATAATTTTTTTTATGTATGTAATTATACATATAGTTTTTATAAACATATACATATTTCTATGGTGTTTAGTAGAAAAATGATAACTCTATAAAATAATTTGTGTCTTTACGTCCACTTTACACCGAGCTAGATCCTAAATGTGTGGATCGATTTTCTTCAAATTAAGAATTTTTATGAACATGATCTTCGAAAAATTATGTTCCAAATTTGAAGAAAACCGCTTCACTTTTTTAGGCTCTAACTTCATGTATATCAAGGAGTATCATTTTTCTTCCAAACTCCACAGATATTTATACAATATTATATATTTATATAAACATATACTTTTATATATATATATACATTTATATATGCATACATACATAATTTTAAACAAAATTATTGATCTAATCACTTTTACACTTAATTCTGAATATTAAAAACAAAAATATAAATTATTAAAAAAATACATGTACAGTGTTGACAAAATACTAGCACAATAGTGCCAGCATTGCTTTTAGTTTTTTTTATGTAGCTCACTTGGTGCGAACAATCGCAATTAAACGATCATATTTCATTCTTAATCTATGTTATGATACATTACAAGCGAAAGGGGGGAGGAAAGGAAGAAGAAGTCTATTTAAACACAAAATAGAAGAAAACGTTTGATTCATGCAAAAATATGTACACAGAGGACTGACAGGCGCAGAAATTGAGCGCGAATTAAAACTCTTCGAAGGTAAATTTGCCACTGGAGTCGAAGTTACCAAACTGTTCCATGAACAGGGTGCCCGTATGCTAGTTGGAATTCTCCCCAACCATATCGGACATATCGCCGATAGTGATCATCATTTTTTCTTCGTCACCGCTGTCATCTTCTGGGCAGCTACCATCTGTGGACGGCTCCGGGGATTGGCTGAGTGTACCGCCCATGTCACTGGTTGAGCCTGCAACCGATGGTAATTCAATCGTTACAATGCCATTGGAGCTGGTTATGGTCTTCGCACCCGTCATATGACCCAACCCCGCCACGAGGCCTTCAAGGTCTTTTTCCTCTTTTATGGATGATTCCATCAAGTCGAGCTGAGAGCGAGACGATTTGTAGTGGGTTTTGATGTGCTTTGAAAGATGGTCACTGCGCATGAACTTCTTGTTGCATTCTCTGCATTGAAATCGCTTTTCACCAGTATGAGTGCGGCGATGACGTTGTAATTCATCGGATCGCGTAAAGCGTTTGCCACAGAAGAGCCACGAGCAGACAAAGGGACGTTCGCCAGTGTGCCATCGAAGATGGGCTCGCAGGTGAGAAGTTTTACCATAAACCTTGTTACAGCCGGGTATGTGGCAGATGTGTTGCTTCTTGCGGTCGGAGTGCTTTTCACCTTCTTTGCAGTTAGGGCAAGTGCATGCTACGCGCTTAAGCCGCGGTTTTGTTTCATTTGAACCATCATTGACACTAATATTGACGTTCACAGAAGTCTGGTTTTGCTGGGGTTGGTGATGACTCGACACTTGTGTGTTTGGCGTATGTTGCTGCTGTTGCACTTGCTGATGGTGCCCAGAAGATGAACTTGTCGCTGGAATTTGCATTATACTCGTATTGCCCACAGAGACTGTAGTAAAACTTGGTTGTGGGTTTTGCTGCTGAGTTTGACCTGGCGACGCAACATGAATTGGACTTGGGGAGGCAACTTCTGTCACCGTTATATTCGCATTTGAATTTTGATGAAGTGCTTGTTGATGCTGCTGTTGTTGTTGTTGTTGGGCCTGTTGTTGAGCCTGTTGTTGCGCCTGTTGCTGCTGCTGCTGCTGCTGTTGCTGCTGCTGTTGTTGTTGCTGTTGGGCCGCCTGTAACTGCTGCAATTGCTGTTGTAATTGCTGTTGTTGTTGTGGAGTAGCTGCTGTGGCTGTAACCCATTTTATATCTGGTGGCTCTTGCTTAATATTGGTGATAAGCGTCTGAGTAATTTGGGGAGGGGTCTGCGACTCGTTTTTTGAAGCCGTTACAATGACTTGCTGATGCTGTTGCTGCTGTTGTTGCCCTTGTTGCTGTTGATTCTGTTGATTACTGCTTTGCTGGGCAACATTTGCAGAAATTACCTGCGCACCTTGAAAGTTTTGAAAACCCTGAAGATTTTGCGGTAACTGATGTGCCTGGATTATTTGAACATTTCCTATTCCGGGAATATTTTGTATGGGCAACGCCTGAAGACCAGGAAGATTTGGCAAATGTATTATGTTACTGGTATTAGCTTGTGTTGCTGGCCGAAATTGCTGTAAAGCTTGAGCTGGAATCACGGTTAACTGCTGCCCCTGAGCATTTGTTATCGTGATAGGTTGATTATGTTGCTGGTGTTGTTGTTGCTGCTGTTGCTGCTGCTGTTGTTGCTGTTGTTGTTGTTGCTGCTGCTGTTGTTGGTGCTGTTGCTGCTGAGCTGCTGCATTTGCTTCTTGCTGAGCCTGTTATTTCAATGAAAAATAAATAACATCGAGGTTTAGTTGAAAGATATTTGTTAAATTACTATTTAGGGAAGATTAAATCCTGTTTAAAAAAATGTGATAAAATAAAAACTATCACAAAATTTAACGCTTACATATGCTCAAAGAGTCACATTCAAACAATAGCATGATTATTTTCAAAATTAAATACAAGCTTCTCTGCAAAATAGTTAAAATAGCATAAAATAAATGAATAGACTCCAGTGCAGAATGATATCAAACTTTACGGAATGAGAAATTTTATCCCGCGTGCGCACTCATTATAAAAACAAATACCTGACAAAATCAGAGCAACGATGGCTATTTTTTCATTGACGGTTCAATATAAACTAATGGCATGTTTTTTTATATGTTTATGTATAAAGGTGTTCTAATTGAAGTTAGCTATAGCTTTCATATTTGAGACATGAGAGATAAAATTAAATTGCACGCATTCGAAATTTAATTGATAGATTGCATTTGCGGAAGTTTCAGTGTTTTGCACAGGACAGGTAAAATCTCACGACACAAAGAGATGACCGATTTCTTTTCACTTATGCCCTCCGAAACAGGTCTGCGACACCAGTTGAGACTAGGAACAGGCTGCTGAAAGTGCTGTGTTCGCGTATCCTCCAAACTGTAAGAAGATGAATTAGGGATCCTGGTTTGAGATCATACCGACCAGCCAGGGATCCCCTTCTTACCGGACGCCATTGAGTAACTTATTTCACTTTTTACCTGCGTTCTTCTATTTTTTTGCGGCAGTATACTAATAAAAGTATATTTACTTCACGAAATGCACAAATGTCCAATGTCAGGCCTTTAAAAAGCGGTTAATCAGGCTCCATGTCCTTCGATTTTTACGAACCCCCAGTTTCACAGTCGAAGTTTAAACTCCACTTTTGGTTTAAAGTTTAGTTCATCAGAAAAATTGAACTCAGTTAAAGGTTTAAACGAGACTGTGAAACTGGCCATAATAGTCTGGAGCCCAATTATGTACAAAGAAAACGATCCAACGATATTTTTTTGTCTATTGCTATCCCTATCTTATCTGTAGAAGGCAATAAAGACAGTTATGTCAAAACGATATCGATCGATCGTTTTCGTTTAACGTAACAAGGCTTCTGGTCTTTCAGGTTATGGGTCGTATCGTAAAATAGCAAAGTAGCTAATTGACTAGAGCTGGGAATAAACCTATGCTTTCGTGTGATTGTCCGGCCACTGCCTACCATATGAATTTTTTAGATGAGCTATTTAAAAGCTTCCGAAATGTTCTTTATAGGTAGCGTTTTCATCGCGTTCAGATAAGATCAAGTTCTTTATTTTGAATACGTCTTTCTAAATATGCCCTCGTGCTGACCAGAGAAAGACATTAGCAATGTCAGAGAAATAATTATTCATTTTCCTGTGATAACTTTACTCATTTACAGCTGAAATGATTTCTGGTTTGTCTCTATTTTCCAGCCCTATCGCAATGGGAAACTTTTACGAATCACGAAACAGCTATAACCGAATCCGTTCATAATGGCAAGTTATATGACAGTTTCCACTACAATGGTATTAATGGATTTTTGATTGCTCCTGGAGAAATATATGTAAACATTAGGGCTGTTCCTTTACTTTGAATTTCTGTGATTTTCTGTGCATTTTAGTCCAAAGTTCTATGAAAGTTCACATATAAAAATATTTTGACAAAAGTTTGAGCTGAAAATCACAGAAATTCAAAGTAAAGGATCGGACATGTGTAGAATGAACTTACAAACAAAATTGCGACCTTAGTTTTTTAACTTAATTATTTGAAAACATTAAAACATTTGCAATACCTGTTGTTGACTTTGATTATTTTGCTGCTGCTGAGCGTTGTTCGCCCCCACTCCCGAGCTGTTGCTCTGTTGTCCACCCTGTGAGCCATTACCCTGGTTAGCTGCTGCAGCTGCGGCTACTGCGACATTTTGCAAATTCGACTGATTTATGATGACATTGGGATGCTGCTGGGCGGCATGCAGAGCCATTGGGTTTATGGGCGACAATTGCACCTGCTGGATCTGCCCGTTGGGCGTGATAACATTGGCGAATTGCGTAAACTGGGGAATAATCTGCATCTGCGGCGACTGTTGCACCAAGCCAGGCATTCCCAACTGCTGAACGGGAACATGTACCGTCTGATAGATGGTTTGCCCATTGGCCGTTTGAATGGGAATCTGTACAGCTACCGTTTGCGCAATTGGCGCCGACGGAAATTGAACCACATGCGGGATTGAAGTTCCCGCCGGGCGAAGATGGATATTCTGCCCATCCACCTTAATGGTGTTCAGATTCTGGCCTAATAGATTACCAATGTTGCCAAGAAGTCCATTTGCCGCAGCCATAGAAGTGGGAATTGTAATATTCGTTCCGGGGATAGTTATCGTGGCAGGAAGCGTCGCAGTATTGGCAGCTTGCTGATTGGCCTGATTCTGAGCCTGGCCTGCAACCTGCGCCGATTGCGACTGTCCTTGTTGCTGCTGTTGGGATTGCTGTTGTGCAGCTTGAACTGCTGCTGCGTTCTGACTGTTTCCCGCATTTTGTTGTACCACAGCATTGGCGTTGGTTAGATGGGCGATTGGAATCTGGATGTTGGTGCCGGGAATCGTCAACATAGCTTCCCCATTTCCACCCCCCGATGTTGCCTGACCAGGCAACTGCATAGTTTGACCAAGATTCTGTATGAACTGAGCGGGAAGCACGGTGTTGTTAGTAGCTGTGGGCATTGGGGCGCGGATAATCTGCCCATTAGGGGCAAGGAACGCCTGCTGGCCATTGAAGTTTATAGGCTGCGCTCCGGCCAGCTGCGAATTGATGTTGGGAATGAAGAACGCCTCTTGCCCGTCGATGGTCACCGTTTGCATGGGTTGTACAATCGAGAACATATTGTTGGCCGATGGATTCTGGATCACTGTCTGGTTGCCCGCCTGAATGAACTGGTGCGGGATGTTCTGCAAATTCTGAATGTTGACGATTTGTTGCTGCATTTGGGGGTTGTTGACGAACGCCTTCACAGGAGTCGAACTATTCGATGTGGCGTTTGCAGGTGAAACCTGACCAATGCCAGTGTTTTTGTATGTTATCATTTTCTCTTGTTTTTTTTTTTACTTTATTTCCACAAAAAACACTATGATCAAATGTACTCTAATGTTTTCACACTCAATTTTAACAATCACAGTTAGATAAACATTTTCCTACAAAAATAACTTTGAAAAACTCAATTTATAGGGTGCGATGCACCATTTTTGATTTTTTTGTTAGTTTTTTTTCCTTCGTCTTCGTCTAGTTCGATGCCATACAGTAAAAGTTCTTTTAAAGAATTTCTCGTTTAATTGAGTGTAGTTAAAAACACTTAACTAATGGCAAATGCTTAAAAGTTGCACTTTTTGAAATTTTACAATTAGTTTTGATGGGGAAAGACATTTTTTAATAATAAAAATTATTTCTATTTATAAATTGTTTATTGTCCCGTGGCGCGGCCATTACAAAATTTTATTTTCTCATTGAAAGTGATGCCAACAACTTCTTTTAATGTGGTGTCAAAAACAATAAAAAAAAAACTTAATCAAAAGAGCTACATGGGTCAACTTTATAGTGTGCCTTATGCTATGCTTTCACCGGTCAAAATTGCGCAAGTTTGGAATATTTCCCGAAATCATCTTCGAAATTGCACAATCTTTTATACATTTAGGCCTATTCTGCCAATTCTGTTATTCTGCTATGAATTTTCTGTTATCAACCATAAAAGATTTTCACCATAAAAGATCTTTTATAATTGATATTCTGGAGTTCGATATTTTATAAATTTCTGTTATGAAACTTCGAAAACGAAATCTGTTACCAAACAGGTCTAAAATCTGCTGTCATAATCAGCTGATCTGTTATGATAAAAGTTTTCGTCTGGCAAATAATAAAATGGGCCAACATTTCATTTATATTTATTATTTTATTATTTAACCTGTTTGACGTATTTGAAACGGAATTGTTATAGATATTTGTGGCACGCGTATATTTTGCAATTTGTAAATTAGAGTTCAAAGTGATTAGATAATCAAAGAGCGACTACTTTTTCTTAGCTTATAGTTGTGCCCTGTGTGTTTCCCTTCAAAATTGTTTTGTTTTTATTTTCTTGTTTGTTTAAATAATATGTACATACCTATTTGAATTTATAAATAAAATACTTTGTTTGAAAAATATTAAAATGGTTGACCAACATTTTGTTTGCATTTATTTTTTAAGATTTAACATGATTTGAAAATAAATTGTTGTTTGTCGTAGGTATTTGTGACTCGCGTAAGTTGTTGTAGTTTGCTTCTTATTTAAATTCCGTAAATTTGTCCAATTTGAGAAACTTTATGAAGCATACATCGGGAACATCTAAGGGATTGCTTTTTGATTTTGGTTCAATCAAGTGCTCTGTGCTTTCATAAACAAAAATAACTATTTAAATTTTCTTATTTGTTTATAATATACATATGCATACATACGTTTAAAATATATTTTCTTACATTTTTCACCTTTAAAAAACATTTTTTTGACGAAATAAGAGATAAATGATCCCTTTTTACTTCATATTCCTGCGTACTTTTGAAATCTTTTATGATAAAAGTCAGAAAAGTTAGTCTTTTATTCTTTTACGATTTATAACAAATTTTATAGCAGATCTTGGCATGCTGAATACCAAAAATGCGATTTGTAAAAGATTTTGTTCTGAGTTCGAAAGTTTGGCAGTTCATAACAGACTTCTTAGCAGATTTAATAACAGATTAAGCATGCCGAATACCAAAATTATAATTCATAAAAGATTTTTTGACAGCTTAAACTTTTGTATGGAAATTCATAGCAGAATAACAGAATAGCAGAATAAAAGATTACGCCGAATAGGCCCAATTGTCCAGTTTATATTTCTGAGGGCTCAGATAAATTCTTGAACCTCGAGTCCACTGAACTCGAGTTATTTCCTGAACCAGGTTCAACTATTAGTGCGATGTACAGTTGCGAGTCAAGAGCGAGTTAGCTGAACTCGAGTTAAAAGTCCATTTAATTGAAATTGGAGTATATATAATTATGGCTAGTGTCATTGTCAGCTGTCATGAATTATTTGGAATGGTTAGTGCTTTTTCTTTGTCTATAAATAAATAAAAGTGAAGTATATTGAATATAATATATATTTAAAGGAACAACTTATACGAAAACTTCGACGAAGACGATGATGATTTCTTGGAAATTATGTCGTTTTCGATTGGACGTTCGGAGTACCTACGCCTTTTCTACTCCATTTTCACTCCATTTACTCCTAAAGCCTTCGATTGGCTGTTCGGAGTACTGTTTTCGGAGTATTTTTCTGTTCCCGATTTGAAGAAGGAGTAGATTTGGAACACACGCATACACATACAGGTTTTCGTCGCACTACTTGTCAAAAGTGATGAATGCTTGAAGAAGCCATTTTATAATATGGCGTCATTCAGTAGTGTGTGTGTAAATTTGACAACACGATGTTTTCATATTCTATTGGAATCAAAAAGTAGTAGAACAGTCAGAAAATCTAATCGAAAATGGCATTAGCCGTTTTCCTTTGGAGGTGGCGAAGTACTTACGAGTAGATGAAAACCCTAATCTAGTACTACCAACTGCACATGCTCTCATGCGCGAGTAGATACATTTTACATGGGAAAGCAGTTTGATGTGTTCCATTGAAAAAAGCTGGCAAAGTACTTGCAAGTACTTCGCCACCTCCAAAGGAAAACGCCTATTACTATCATGATAGCTTTTCCGCGAAGGGTTATAGTTGATCGGAGAACGGCCGGATCAATTTTTCAATCGTTTTCGCATGTTCAAAGAAACTGTCCAATTCGTAATAGACCTAATAAGTGATAAAATATCTTCACGAACAAATATGTTAGTTAATATAATGTTCTTCACATATCATGTGGTATAAATAATAGTTTTCTATTAGGCGTTTTCCTTTGGAGGTGGCGAAGTACTTGCAAGTACTTTGCCAGCTTTTTTCAATGGAACACATCAAACTGCTTTCCCATGTAAAATGTATCTACTCGCAGTAGATTATGGTTTTCATCTACTCACAATGTACTCTGCCACCTCCAACGGAAAACGGCTATTATTATTTAGCTGAACTGTCAAAAAATTCCGAATGAAGTGAAAGAGCATGTATACCATAGGGCCGTAGCTACGGTAGGGCATTGTGGGGCAGTAAAGCTCGTAGAAATTGAAAACGTTCTCTAGGTAATGCATTGGTTAAAATATAGGCAATCATGTCTGTTGTTGATATACTTTCTAAATTGAAGCATCCCTCTTCGAATTTTTCACGGATAAAGTGATACCTTACATCAATGTGTTTGCTGCATCGATGGAATTCTGGATTCTTTACTAAACGAATAGCACTTATATTGTCCATGTAAAACGTTGTAGCTTCCTTAATTTTGTTTGGCACTATCTCTTCAAACAATTGTTGTAACCAGACTAATTCTTTGATTGCTTCAGATGCTGCTACATATTCTGACTCTGTTGTAGAGAGGGAAACACACTTCTGTCTTGTGCTGCTCCAACTGATAATTCCTTCGTTGTATTTAAAGACAAATCCGGATGTCGATCTTCGTGTATCAATATCACCAGCGTAGTCTGCATCACTGTAGCCACATAAACGATGACCTCCATTTCTGTTATACAAGATTCCATAGCTGATTGTTCCTTTGACATATTTTAAAATCTGCTTGAGAGCATTCTCGTGTACTACCATTGGGTTTTCCATATATCGACTTACATTCCCTATTGCATAACTAATGCCTGGCCTGGTAGCGATGGCCAAGTACATTAGACTTCCAACTATAGTTGTCGATATGGAAACTTGCTTGGCTTAGACTCCTCGAAATTTGAAAGTAATTGGTTCGGATCAGCGGGAACGGATACTGAATTACAATCTTCGAAATAAAATCGTTGCAAAATCTTCTTAGTATATGCGGTTTGGTGCATAAATATGGAACCATCAGCCAGCTGGTCAATCTCAAAACCCAGTGCCGAGATTCAGCTAATTCGAAGCCGCAGGGAGTGAGTGAGATGAGTCACTTTTCGTCAAAAATCGATTCAGTTAGCAAAAGGGAGTGAGTTGGCGAGTGAAATGAAATGTCAGATTACTCGCCAGATATTTCCGCAGTGACTTGGTATATGTGTTGGTAAATTTCCAGTTTTGGATAGGTATGTGTGCTTTTCACAAGAATTCCTATTCATGGATAGGAAACGAAATAAAAAACAACAACGTAGATAAAAACAACTACCCTTTTATTGATTCTTTAATTTTATTTTATTATCATATGCACATATATATATTAAATAAATTTATATTCTATTCACTTTCAACACTTTTAAACTTTTTATTTCTCAAGGGTGAAACTCACATTAAACTTTAATTATGACAAAAAAAATAATTGAAACAAAAGATACTCCAAACTCCACTATCAAAGATTCCAATGTTTACATTGTTGTATTTTTTGTTTCATTTCGTTTTGCGTAAAGAGTGTGACAAGGAGGTAGAATTAAGCTCTTTTATATTTATTCTTTGTCTCATGTTCGAAACTAAATTCGAAATTACTCATTTCACTTAAATAGCTGAATCGCTTTTGCGAGTGAAGTGAGATGAGTCGGCGAGTAAGGCGAGTCATCTCATCTCACTCGCTGAAATAGCTGAATCTCGGCACAGGAAACAACCCACCTGCATTTGTTTTACTTTGAAATGATTTTCCAGATATTCAATTACAGATCTAACATTCAATTCATCATCTCCAGCCACAATTCCATCATCCACATAAATCGCCATTATGAGTGTTTTTCCATTTTTCTTATTTACAAAAACACATGGATCTGAATCACAAGTTCTGAATCCATAAAGATTGATGAATGTTTTAAACTTCTGGTTCCATTAGCGTGACGCTTGCTTCAGACCATACACGCTCTTCTGCAATCTACAAATACGTCCACTGTTATCATCAAAGCCAACTTTTTGCTGCATGAAGACAACTTCTTCCAGATCACCGTTCAGAAAAGCTGTTTTAACATCGAACTGCTTCATGAACATCTTCTTCTCGGCAGCAATTGCCAGAATTGCTCGCAATGATGTAAATCGAACGACTGGGCTAAATGTTTCCAAGTAATCGATCCCGTACTCTTGATTGAAACCACGACACACTAGTCGTGCCTTGAAGCGTTCGATTGAATCATCTGGGTTTCTTTTCACTTTGAAAACCCATTTGTTGTCGATTACCTTTTGATTTGTTGGCTTTTCAACCAAGGTCCAAGTTTGGTTTTCTAAAAGTGAATCGAACTCCTCCTTCATAGCTTTCAACCAATTATCACGTTCCTTTGAATTGATGGCTTCTTCATATGACGTAGGTTCTTCACTGATTGCCAATTAAGCCATCGACATGCAAGTACTTTCATGATTATTACGTAAACGTGTTTTCAAAATATTAGCTTCATCAATTGTTGCTTTCGGAATTAGTTTACTTGGAATATTTTGTGTCGCTTTTAGGTTGTTGATAATTTTCAACTTCTTCAACTGAATCATCTATGGAGGCATTGTCAATTTCCGGTTCTTCTTGAATTATATCATCTTCTTCAATAACAGCAACTGTAGAAGATTCCTCTGCCAAAAACTTTACATCACGAACCACTGAGACACAATTTGATTTATCAACTATACGAATTTCTTTTTGACTTTCATCGTACCCAACAAAAATACATTTTCTTGACTTGGGATCTAACTTCTTACGTTTTTGTTTTGGGATATGAACGTAAACCTCTGAGCCAAAGATACGAAAAGTGTTCAAACTCTGCTTGCTTGTTGTACCAAAGTTCGTATGGCGTCTTGTCTTTTACAGTACTAGTCCCAGTTCGATTCAAAATAAATACAGCTGTCTGTACTGCCTCTGCCCAAAGCTTAGGATTAAGTCCTTTAGTATAAATCATCGATCTAGCTGATTATCCTTGATGGTTCGGTTCTCACGTTCGATACACCCGTTTTGTTCAGAAGTATAGGCTATTGATCGACGATGATGAATTTCACTTCCAATATTTGTTTAAAGGCATTATTTACAAATTCCAGACCATTGTCCGTTTGAAGAATCTTGATTGGATGACCACATTGTTTTTCAGCTATCTTCAAAACTATTTTGAACTTCCTCAGATTTATTTTTGAGAAAGTACACAAAACGAAACTTTGAGAAAGCATCCTTAAACAGTACAAAATACCTTGATCCTCCAAGTGAATCTTCCTCCATTGGGCCGCATACATCCGCATGAATGATTTCACCGCACGTTAAAGCTCTGTCTGGTCGCGAGTTAAAGCTTAGCCGATGTTGTTTCCCATACGCGCACCCATCGCAGTCAAAGTTTTCATCTACAAACCTTATATTGTTGTTTTTCAAAAAACTGCGAGCATGAGGCAGGTTTTGGTGGCCTAGACGTTCATGCCAGATGTGCAACGTATCAACTTTCATAGACATCATTGATGGATCGGATATTGGCTCAATTATTTTGAAAAGCATTTGAAACATACCGCCTTTTCTTGCTCCCACTGCCACAACAGTTTCACCATCGAACAATTTAAGGTGCGATTCACACAGAAGTGGCAGTGCTGGTGTGGTTCTGGCCTGCTACGGTCGTGGTGTGGTTGTGGTGCAGCTTTTTGTTCACAAAGAAGTGACAGGGAATGGTTATTTGACAGAAAAGCAATAGATACACACACAAACACAGAGGAACACTTCACAAAAAAATGGGTTCTACACAGAAAATAAATGAAATATAAAAAAAAGATAGCGCGTGTCTCACAGGATGATTTTCAAAGTGCAATTCGAGAAAAGATCACAAACACAAAGACGGTGTCCACATTGGGTATGAAAAAGTGGATTTTTAATGACTTTTCAGTATTCACATCTCACTTCAATGAAGGAGTGGGAGCGAGATATGAATACTGAAGTCATTAAAAATTCACTTTTTCATACCCAATGTGGACACCGTCAAAGAATCATCGTGTAATAGGGGACCGTACTGTGTACTAAAGATGTATGTGCTAAATATAAAAAATCATCTAATGACCCATCTAGACTCTACCAAAACGCTTCACTCAAATTTTCGTGGTTAGGTTATGTAGTGTCTTGTTATGACAGTAGAAATTTTTGGTAGATACCAGAAAAATAATTGCAAAAAGAAATAATTCTGACCAGCAAACTGTAAATACTAGTTGATGTGTACATATATTTTACCTCATCTCCAAAAGGAATCCCCTTCAATAAACATGGCTGAAGAAACGGGAATTCAAGAATCAGCTTCTCCCACCAACGACAATACAGTCAGTCTTCCCAACAATAGTGATTCAACTTGGAATTATATATGGGATGATAAACTATGCAAAACGACGCTAAGGCTTCTCAAAACAACAGTGTACACACCTCCAATATTGTCCTTGCCAGATCCTAAAGTACCCTTTGTCTTTGTATGTCCAGCAAAGGGATGTAAAATGTCATTCAAAAAGGGGCAAAGGTCACAATTTCTTGTTCACTTGAAGCGGCATTTACCTGACAATGAGAAACCTTTTAAATGTGATCAACCCACATGCACAAAAGCTTTTGTCCGTTACGATGAGTTTAAGGTTCACAAACGAACACACACCGGCGAAAAACCCTATGAATGTGAACAATGCTGTAAGAAGTTCAATCGGAGTCACCACCTTCGTAAACACTTGACTACCCACAGCAAAGAAACGAAAATGAACAAAACTCCTTCGTCAGACGTGTCTTCTGAGGAATTTGGTAATGATAATTCAAGTACCGCAATCGATATTGACTCTGATGATTCCTCAACAAGCTCCCTCGATTCGGATATACCTGTGAAAGAGGAAATCGATACAGATACAGAAACAACAGTTACAGATGACGAAGACCACCGCCATAAGATGAGAAAGATAAAAGCCGAACCCAAAAAGATTTACGAACCTTGTTTAGCTGACTTTTTCTCAGCGGATCTCCGTGCTGACATCAAAGAAACGAAAATGCAGGAAACTGGTGGTGGTAATACAGCCAGTGATTTTAAATTTAATGATACCTCATCAAGCTCACTTGCTCCAATACAATTGGAGGTGCCTGTAGAGCAAACAATTCATACACAAACAAATGAGTTTGATGATCTAACAAAGTTGAAGGTGGCTGTGAAGCAGGAAATCAAAACAGAGACAACATTTGAGTACGATAAGCGATTCGAAGAGTTTGTTTTAAAAGAGCTTAAAGATGAAGCCGAAATGGATGCTCAACCATCAACCGAACCAACTTCTATGTCGGCTGCAATCAATCGCTTAGCAAATCAAATTCAAATTTCTGAAAATAACATCAAATCGGGATCCAATGATAATTCAACAAAGTTGGAAGTTCCTGTAAAGCAAGAAAGTGATACAGAGAGTTCAAATGAGTATGATCATCGATTCGAGGAATTTGTGATGAAAGAGTTAAAAGAAGAACCCGACTTGATTGCCCAACCTGATTATCCTGATTTATACTCAACGGATGCGCCAACTTCTATGTCAGCTGCAATCCATCGCTTAGCCTTTCCAATTCCAATTGCTGAAAATATTGTCAAAAATCACAACCAATCTAAACCTATAACAACAAATAACATGGAATCAGTATCCGAAAATAACATCCAATCGAAATCAAAGCCTAAAAATAACATCGAATCGGAGTCTAAGGTTATTGAAAAACGACACAAATGTTCCGTAGAAGGCTGTGATAGGGCTTTTAGTGTGCCATACGGACTAAAACGCCACAGCTGGGTTCACACTAAAGTGAAAACTTTCGAGTGCATACATTGTGATAAGAAATTTCTGAGAAAAGACCATCTGAGTAAGCACCTGAAAACTCACTTCCGTATCTAGATAACCTTGGCTAATGAATTTTTGAAATAGTTTCTAAACTTAAAAATATTGTTAGTAGTTACCCTGTCTATGAGTAAAAAGACACTTTTTTTTCAATAGCGTTTTTTTTTATTGAAATCTTGAAAACTTTTCCACCTCCAGAACGCGGGTAGCATCGCTGACACACACGGATTGCTAGCTTAAGGAAAACAACTATACTGCAAAAGCAACTCACTGGCAAAATCTTACTTATCCACTTATTAGCTTATATTGCTTTATGTTTTACTAAAGAAATCTAATCAAAAATTATTGATATGAATTTTGAGGAAACCATCTAATTCCATGTCTTGCTGAATGTAGATCAAATATCCCAAATTGAGCAGATTTTTATATTGCGTGTTGTGGACACCTGTTGGAAGAAGATTAGCAAAGTAAAAGATTAGTTGTTTTGATTTTTATCCAAGACTAATACCTCCTACAAGAGTTTCACATTCCTTTTCTGCATACTGCATGTACCCCGATGCTCAGCGTTTGCGTTTGGTGTACGTACTATCTGCAGGCTACTCTTCCTACAAATGGACAGATAAAAGTATTTAAATATCATTGCGTAATTACACCATTGATAATAATGAATACAAATTTGGTTATAATAAAAACCATAACATGAATTTATCTACCTTTACAATGTTTTTTTTGTTGAACTTCTTCATAGATAGCATGCATCCCTGGGCTATGGAAGTTTTTTTTGTTGTCTTCTCTGAAAGTAAAGATTTATTTATTTTGATAATATTGACACCTGGTAAGTTGCTTTCCACACCACCTGCATTTCAGCACATGAACCCTATCTGGGGGATAAATTTTTTTCCAATTTGACGTTCCATGTATTTCCCATAAGAGAAAAGCAAAAGAGAGTCATATTCATGTTACTTTTCCTAATAACTTTTATATAAACGGATACAACTTTTATGATTGCAATAGAATAACAAAACATGTTAGTTTACAAATCTAGCAAAAAATAAATCAAAACTGACGCCTCAAATGCTTTAAATTTAAGATGAAAAATGTAAACAAACTACCTCTACAACGAGAAACAACAACACCAATACTCGTTTGAGAAAAAAGCAGCGCAGAGACGTAGCCAAGATTATTTAAAACATCAGTTTTTTTTTCTTTGTTAATTATGTTTGTATTGAAAATGAAGATTTTCAAATACATGTCATGTTTTTGTTTGGATTGAAAATTTCTTGCATATATTCTTGCAATTTAATTATAAAAAAAAAATGTTTAAGTATTTTTACCTACGTACAGAATTTTTTGGTTTGGAAGTATGTAAATATTTTAAATGCTTCTTCGTTATACCGAATTTACACGACTGGTGAAAAGCTGCCGGTATAATGACAAAAATAATGAATTTGTCCATTCTTCTGTTATTGTTTTGGTCATTATATTGCCAGTTCTCCAATCGTGTAAATGCGGCATTAACAAAAGACGCAGGCACGATTGAAGTGTTATTATTTCCTCATATTTTTGGAGGGTACATATTTTGAAAATAAGAATTGTAAAAAATTAAACGCAAAATTTTATTTATTTAATTAAGGGTGTTATTGACCCCATGAGCTTCGCTAGTTTCTAAACACAAATTATATTTTATTGATAGTCACAAATAGTATACAAATATTTGTACTCCTTTTTTCTCAAGAATACAAATACACAAACCCAATACATATGTAAATAGATAGAAATACTTTATACCTACATCTTCATAAAAACATTACTGCAAAGTTTCGATGACGTAAGCTTTTACTTATTAGAAAACAGTAGTAAAATATATAATATAAAAATCTTCATAATTGACTCTTGTCTATCAAACCCCTTCCCTGACTACGCACATGACACCAATTTTGCTTACGACATGAATCCATTTTGGAAAGCAGCAACAACAATACAGGTTTGTTTACATTTTTCATCTGCAAAATATAGGAAGTTACACATAAGTTTTGATACATATTCTTCTTGATTAACTAACTCACATAAATTCTTTTTCTGTTGCAACTATAAAATAAATACGTGTTCATAGAAAATTAATTAGCAAAAGCAATGTTTTTCAGACCTTCTTTTGGTTTTCTCTTATGGGAAATACATTGAATGTCAAAATGAAAAAAAATGTATCCCCCTCATAGGGTTCACGCGGTGACTGCTAGGTGCCGTGACTCCATTCGCCAATTGACACCTGGTAAGTTGCTTTCCACACCACCTGCATTTCAGCACATGAACCCTATCTGGGGGATAAATTTTTTTCCAATTTGACGTTCCATGTATTTCCCATAAGAGAAAAGCAAAAGAGAGTCATATTCATGTTACTTTTCCTAATAACTTTTATATAAACGGATACAACTTTTATGATTGCAATAGAATAACAAAACATGTTAGTTTACAAATCTAGCAAAAAATAAATCAAAACTGACGCCTCAAATGCTTTAAATTTAAGATGAAAAATGTAAACAAACTACCTCTACAACGAGAAACAACAACACCAATACTCGTTTGAGAAAAAAGCAGCGCAGAGACGTAGCCAAGATTATTTAAAACATCAGTTTTTTTTTCTTTGTTAATTATGTTTGTATTGAAAATGAAGATTTTCAAATACATGTCATGTTTTTGTTTGGATTGAAAATTTCTTGCATATATTCTTGCAATTTAATTATAAAAAAAAAATGTTTAAGTATTTTTACCTACGTACAGAATTTTTTGGTTTGGAAGTATGTAAATATTTTAAATGCTTCTTCGTTATACCGAATTTACACGACTGGTGAAAAGCTGCCGGTATAATGACAAAAATAATGAATTTGTCCATTCTTCTGTTATTGTTTTGGTCATTATATTGCCAGTTCTCCAATCGTGTAAATGCGGCATTAACAAAAGACGCAGGCACGATTGAAGTGTTATTATTTCCTCATATTTTTGGAGGGTACATATTTTGAAAATAAGAATTGTAAAAAATTAAACGCAAAATTTTATTTATTTAATTAAGGGTGTTATTGACCCCATGAGCTTCGCTAGTTTCTAAACACAAATTATATTTTATTGATAGTCACAAATAGTATACAAATATTTGTACTCCTTTTTTCTCAAGAATACAAATACACAAACCCAATACATATGTAAATAGATAGAAATACTTTATACCTACATCTTCATAAAAACATTACTGCAAAGTTTCGATGACGTAAGCTTTTACTTATTAGAAAACAGTAGTAAAATATATAATATAAAAATCTTCATAATTGACTCTTGTCTATCAAACCCCTTCCCTGACTACGCACATGACACCAATTTTGCTTACGACATGAATCCATTTTGGAAAGCAGCAACAACAATACAGGTTTGTTTACATTTTTCATCTGCAAAATATAGGAAGTTACACATAAGTTTTGATACATATTCTTCTTGATTAACTAACTCACATAAATTCTTTTTCTGTTGCAACTATAAAATAAATACGTGTTCATAGAAAATTAATTAGCAAAAGCAATGTTTTTCAGACCTTCTTTTGGTTTTCTCTTATGGGAAATACATTGAATGTCAAAATGAAAAAAAATGTATCCCCCTCATAGGGTTCACGCGGTGACTGCTAGGTGCCGTGACTCCATTCGCCAATAAAGATTTCAACTTCATTTTCTTTCTTTTTGTTTTTGCTTACCAGATTTTATTTATTTGTGGATTTACTTTTTTTTTGGTATTTGCTTCTCAGTTGTTGTTCTTTGGTTCTGTATTTTTTTTTGCGTGCAGTTTATGCCTTCACGGCCATGTTGTGTTGGAGTTTGTTTTGATTATTTTTTTTTCTATTATTTCTTTTCGCACTCATATAGTTTTCTCATGTTTGGGATATGGGTTCGTACTCTATTCGCACTGCCCGAAAATTAATTATGGCCGATCTTCATATGTTTTGTTTAAATGATGAAATGATAGATGGCACTTATAACAATCGTTCCATTTCTTAACTTATGTTATAACTATGTTAAGAAATATAATTAATTGTTTTTTTTTTTATTCAATCGCGTTTTGAGTGCGAATCAATTTGATTGGTGGTTGAGATGATTCGATTAACTGGCTGAACAGAATAGAGTGCTGCAACTGGAGCTGCAGCTGCAACTGGAATAGCTGTCAAAAAGTGTCGTACGTGATTTTTTTCACGCGCCCACAATGCAGCTGTACAGCTTTCTGACATTTTAGTATCGAAAATAAAAATGAAAACAAAAATAAAAATTAATAATGATGAAAAAGAAGCTAAAATTGCTTTACGTCTTTATGAGATATTGAAAAGAGTTTAAAAATTACTTTAACCCACATGTAAACACTCTGTTTTGCTCACAATTTCAAAACGTCAAAAAAGCTGCAAGCAAAAGTTAAAAGTTGGCCAACTTGTCCAGTTGCGTCTGCAGCTCCGTCTGCAGTTGCGTCGTGTTCTGTTCGCATCATTGAATTTGTGGTTATTCAACATTTTGACAGCTATTCCAGTTGCAGCTCCAGTTGCAGCTCCGTCTCCATTCTGTTCAGCCAGTAATCCGTTGAATAGAGAGGGTTTGTGGAACGGATAGAATTAAATCGAAATTGCATTCTATAACCATATTACAAACATAGTTGTAGTAACCGCCGCGCGCTCCAGACGGCAACGTAGGTTAAGTGAGTTTTAAATAAGAATACAATTCAAACTTATGAACTAAATTCAAATTAAACAAAAAACAAATTTAAAAAAAAAAAAACACAAAACGAATCCTACTATGAAATTAAACTTAAAACATGAAAATTAAACAATGTAAGTTAATTAAATGTGCTAGCCTAGAAAAACAATAGAAAGAGTGAAACATAAAAAAAAATATACATAAATTTGCAGAATTAAACAAAAACAGAAGTATCTACATACATACTTACCAGCTAATTACTACCTACATATCACCTGCAACTATAGGCGAGTGGAAAATCGCCCAAAATTAAAATATTTGAACAAATATATTTATACTAATTGGTAAGTGATGCAAATCAAAAGAAACTATTAATAAAACAAAAATTAAAATTACAGATATACATAGGTTAGAACGTTAAGAAAAATAAATAGAATAATTTTCCGAAACTTGATACCTAGATTAAAGACATTTTTTTTTTATGAACTATGATCGTGTATGGAAAGTGATAGAGATTTTTCTTGTTCCTTTCTTTTTGCTATAGGGTGCAAAGCAGTTTGGCGATCACCGACGACCATATCTAGAAGTCGGGATCGCCAACCCCTTTTATTCTAAAGGTCCTTTATTGGAAATATTTGCGGAAAGATTCTTCCAAGAAAATTTGAATCTTCGATTTTTAAACTTCTTTTATTATATTTAATGTTAAATATTTGAATTAAAGAAATCAAAAAATCGTTAAATACCTAAGTCATATATAATATCTACTATATATATATAAAAAGTGCGATACATATATCATACTTAATTAGTATATATAAATGCACGCCTATATATATATGTGTATGCATTGTATACGTTATTTACATGTAAATCTCTGTTCCGGAGTTCAGCGAATTATAAAGTAATTCAAAAATTAATAT
This sequence comes from Dasysyrphus tricinctus, assembly GCA_963921185.1. Lineage (NCBI taxonomy): Eukaryota > Metazoa > Arthropoda > Insecta > Diptera > Syrphidae > Dasysyrphus > Dasysyrphus tricinctus. The sequence goes on from OY992530.1 coordinate 13,456,721, forward strand.
TTTTTTTTGCTCGGTGCAATAATTTTCTTTGTAATCTTTTGTTTAATTCTTTTATTTGTGTAAAAGTAATTAGGAATTTTCTTGGTTTATTTCATCTGCAGAAGATTAACTTAGTTTCCCTTTAGAGATAGCGTAAATTCCCCCTTTCGTTCATATCAGAAACTCTCCCCTTAATTGAGCTCGATACAGGTAGGGTTTGCTGATAGGATTTGAAATACTTAAAACTACTTTTTTTTGTTATTGTATTATTTTGTTATTGTTGAAAAGGTGAAGCTGGGTAAATACCGCCATTAACATTATTAAAAAAAAAAATTCCTAAAAACTTAGTTTTTCATTTTTCTTTTTTTTTTGTTATTTTTCCAATGGTAATATTTAATTTGTTTTTTTTTTGGTGCAGGGTTGCCACCCATGCTTATTTTGTTTATATAAATTTAATTATTTTTTTTTATGTTTAATAAAATTTGTTTGTAAATTGCACCGATATGGTTGAATTTGTGTTTTTTATTCAGGCGTATAGCTTGATGGCTTGATAAGATTTATATTTTCAGGGGATGTGGACGGCGACTAAAACAAATCGGTGAGAATGAACTGAGCTGGAAAATATGGTAAGCGAAGTGTTAGGGGAAGTTTAAAATCAGGCCGAAAACTTCCAAGGTAGGGTGGGTCAGGTAGAGCTGAATTAACAACTTCAGCGCCCTCTAGTGGTAAACGTCCGTCCGATTTTCATTTATTTCAATCCTCTATTGATTTAAATTATGTTTCTTTTTGGCATGATTAATGTTTTGTGGTAGGTGAGTTTTTGAGTCGTGAGGACAAGTTCCCACTCATTTCCGGCGAGCTAGAGCCGAGCACACAGCCAGCATGCCAGTCCATCACACTCAAAGAAATTTCTCTCGAATTTTATAATTCACACCTTCTCATTAATACTACAAATGGCGCCCGCAAGTTGAGTCTTTGTTTTCGTTTACCTTTTCCCAATTTTAATATCCCCTAATTGTCCTCGTCATCATCTTCGGCAACTCGTATGTCATAATCGGGAAAGTCTCAGACATACCACTTTCATTTGCGACGAGATAACAAGAAGATGATGACGACAACAATTAAACTATGTTTTGTCTTGTCTTTACCTATCCCTTAAGAGTACATATTTAACTTTTCTATCTTTCTCATTTTTCAATTTTCTCTCCTCTGTCTCGTTTTTCCGACAAAGAATTGTGGCCAGTTAGATGACGAAGTGTCGCAACTGTTGCACAATTTTCTTTTCTAGAGTTTCTCTTATACTTATGTGTGTTGTTTATCAAAATACTTCATGTCTTCTAGCAAGGTCTCAGACTAGACTAGAATTGCGGAAGTAAACTGATAACAACGATTTCGTCCTACGTTAACATTTTTCTGTGTACATATATTTATCACTCAGAGGGAATTTTTCAAAATAAGTCCGTCCGACAGTCTTTCAATATCATAAAATACTTACCCTTTCAGCTCAGTTCATGCTTCGACAAAATCACTTTCACCGAAAAAGTTGCCCGAAGCATCCCGAAATGACATAATCACATAATAACAAAAAAAAAAGAAACAATAAATAAAACAATAGTTATATTATTATTTTTTTGTTTTGGAAAATATTTGATTTTCTTTTAAACAAAATTTAAAATTTACGAATACTTAATTTATATACATAATATTCTCGTACATACACCAGTGATGGGACTTCTACCACTTAAGTGGTATTTCTACCACCTTTTTTTGTTTTTAAAATTCTACCACCTTCAACTCAAAATCTACCACCTTTTACCATTTTGCTGCTAGTAATAATAATTTTTCATTTCTATCATTGTTTATTTTTGCTTTATTTTATTATTTGAACTAAATAATATTACGAGTAAAATGCGGAAACCACTGACGTTTCTTCAAAAAAATGTTTCGTTGTAGTGTTAAGGTACTTTGACTTTGTGGCTAATTCTGTTAAGGACAAATTCTTTGGCTTATTTGAATTAGAAGAGTCTACAGCCGAAACAATGTACAGCAAAGTTATAGAAACGCTTGCGTCTTTTAGTATTCCCCTTGACAATATGATTGGCCTTTCATCAGACAATGCTGCTGTTATGACGGGTTCACTGACTGGCGTTAACACACGGTTGAAAAATGTGAATCCTAATGTCTTAACGATTGGATGCAGCTGGCAGAACTTACGTTTGTGCTCAACCTATGCTGCACAGTATTTACCAGGACACATTGGAACTTCTGTCATAGCTTAAAAAAACAAAAAGATATCTTTTATATGCTCAATAGAGCGATGATTCGCCACTTGGTGGAAGTTTATTGTTCTGAACATTTTAACAAAAAATGATAAATAAAATACTTGTTATTTCCACAATTTTTTTTTTTTTTTTACGCGTTTCGTCTTCTAAGGACATCTTCAGGGCACTAACATTTACATTGATTGAAATACAAAGAAATTTAAGGGTTCGTCGTGAATTCCTAAAATGCAAAACTATACATATAATTGTATAGACACATTGTAATTTTTTTTTTTATAAAAAATTGTTAAAAAAAACTTTAAGATTAAAAGAGTTTTACTAATTATTCAACAGGGGGCTGTTATTAGCTAGGTCAATTTGACAAATTTTATGACGTTTATGTTGATTTATCTCAAAGATCTCGTATTTGTCCAATACACGGCCTGCTGGAAGACTATGAAGAAGGGTAACATTTTTTTTTTTTTTTTTTTTTTAATTTGAAGAGCCTTACTTAAAAGCTATGAGCATTTTCAATTTTCAGAAAAATTAAGAAAGTTTAGTTTTTCTTTAATTTTATTGCCTTGAATTTAAAAATAATTAACGACTTGAATAGAAAATTTCAATCTGAGACGACAAAAATCCACCCCTTAGTCGAAAGTATGGAATTTTTAAGGTAAATATAATGAAAAATTTTATAAAACAGGAAAATATTGAATTGAATACGGATGTAAAAAGTTCTGAAAACTATTTGCCATACAGTCAAATGTATTTTGGTATATATTTTGAAGCATATTGTTGCATGATACAGTTGCGGTCAAAATAATAGTAGTACAAGTTAAAGAATTGCGTAAGTTAAGTTTTGTAAATTTTATATTGCGTTGATAGTAACAAACTGTTGCATTTTGACTTAATAACATTTTCTTAATGAGCGGGTACACATACATTTTTATTTGCAACGGTAATATGACAAATAAGCAACCGTTATTAATTAAAGCTACGAATTCTGTCAGTCAAAATAATAGTAGTGCAACGGTTTATGTGAAGAAATATTATTTTTTTCCCTTATTTCTTAAATTAAACATTAAAAAACGTTGGTTTTTGTTTATCCATAACATCTTCATAGTTTTTATTGAAAAATTGGTCATATTTTGCCAGCAATGGGCAGAGGCAAACACCGAACACCGGAATAGCGTGTCTTAGTTAGAAGACTGATATCGAAAGGCAAAACTTATGCGCTGGTTTAATGCCGGTTGAATGCTCACCAACAATGGTAAGAAAAGTCATTATTTAACTGCCAAAGTCAGAAAATGGCGGGCGGAAGCCGCTTTTGCCACCAAAGTTGATGAAACGAGTCATCAGGCATTTAAAAATAACACCCGTTACGCCAGCTTCTGAAATTAAAGGCATATTTTATGTTATTGCCATCAATGAAACGCTTCGTTGAAAGTCACGAGAACATGTTCAAGCCGCCCACAGCCTGGAGGGGTACCATTGTTGACAAAAAACAATGTAACAAAAAGATTGAAATTCGCAAAGGAACCACTTTGACTGGCCTGCATCAAATCGGAGTAATATTCTGTGGTTAGACGAGTTCAAGATTGTTTTATATGGTGGAAATTGGCCTCATCAATATGTAAGAAGGCCAAAAAACACAGAATATAATCCACGTTTCAAAGCAAAAACACTTAAACACGGAGGACTCAGCATAATGGTTCGGGCATGTTTTTCCTTCTATGGTGTTTTTCCAATACACCAAATTGAAGGTATCATTGATTTGGAAATCTGTATTAAGATCATCCAGGAAGTAATGCTACTCTATGCTGAAGATGAAAAACCCACTGAAACGTGTCTTTCAGTGGGACAATGACCCAAAGCCTACTAGTAAACTTGCGAAGCAATGATTCCAGGCAAATAGAGTTGATGTGATGGACTGGCCGCACAGTCTCCGGACTTAGATCCCATTGAGAACTTGTTGAGCGATGCAAATAAATATGTTGCTAGTTGCCATCCAACTAACAATAAAGCCCTTTGGGAAGCTATACAGCACTCATGGAGCTCGTAAAGAATATCAACGACAATTTGGTAAATGCTTTTGGTTTTAAATGCAAGTACGGTATTTAAAACTGTTGAGCCAATAAATGCTGTACAAATTCCCACGTCAATTTTATCCAAACTTCCCAAAAACGTTGAAGTGAATGGGTTCAATAGAATTAAATAAATAGGATCCACTCATTTCTGTACAATCGTAGAAGCTGTTACCTAAAAAATTTATGAAGCTATTCATAGTTGAATGCCTCTACAATTGATCGTTAAGTAACATGTTTATATTCTCTATATTAAATAAATGCCTTTTTTGAATTTTTAAGGTCAACAAAATCTTTTTCCTGTTTATAACTATGAAACTGTGACCTAAAAAGACACCTAAGCATTCTTGGTCTAGTAAGCAGATGCACATGTAGATTCTGCTGCATCCAGGAGAAAACACCAGACCATATATTAGAAAGATGCGATGAAATTATGCATCAAAGGAAAAAACACCTGGGATACTAACAGGTAGAAGAGAGTGATCCATCCTCTCTAAAACTCTTCCAAATACTCACATTTCTGAGAGAAATACAATTGGAGGGATAGCTGTAAGATGATGGTTGAGAAGGTGTGAATTATAAAATTCGAGAGAAATTTCTTTGAGTGTGATGGACTGGCATGCTGGCTGTGTGCTCGGCTCTAGCTCGCCGGAAATGAGTGGGAACTTGTCCTCACGACTCAAAAACTCACCTACCACAAAACATTAATCATGCCAAAAAGAAACATAATTTAAATCAATAGAGGATTGAAATAAATGAAAATCGGACGGACGTTTACCACTAGAGGGCGCTGAAGTTGTTAATTCAGCTCGACCTGACCCACCCTACCTTGGACGTTTTCGGCCTGATTTTAAACTTCCCCTAACACTTCGCTTACCATATTTTCCAGCTCAGTTCATTCTCACCGATTTGTTTAAGTCGCCGTCCACATCCCCTGAAAATATAAATCCTATCAAGCCATCAAGCTATACGCCTGAATAAAAAACATAAATTCAACCATATCAATTGCAATTTACAAACAAATTTTATTAAACATAAAAAAAAAATAATTAAATTTATATAAACAAATTTACGCTATCTCTAAAGGGAAACTAAGTTAATCTTCCGCAGATGAAATAAACCAAGAAAATTCCTAATTACTTTTACACAAATAAAAGAATTAAACAAAAGATTACAAAGAAAATTATTGCACCGAGCAAAAAAAAAATATTAATTTTTGAATTACTTTATAATTCGCTGAACTCCGGAACAGAGATTTACATGTAAATAACGTATACAATGCATACACATATATATATAGGCGTGCATTTATATATACTAATTAAGAATGATATATGTATCGCACTTTTTATATATATATAGTAGATATTATATATGACTTAGGTATTTAACGATTTTTTGATTTCCTTAATTCAAATATTTAACATTAAATATAATAAAAGAAGTTTAAAAATCGAAGATTCAAAATTTTCTTGGAAGAATCTTTCCGCAAATATTTCCAATCAAGGGCCTTTAGAATAAAAGGGGTGGGCGATCCCGACTTCTGGATATGGTCGTCGGTGATAGCCAAACTGCTTTGCACCCTATAGCAAAAAGAAAGGAACAAGAAAAATCTCTATCACTTTCCATACACGATCATAGTTCATAAAAAAAAAATTTCTTTAATCTAGGTATCAAGTTTCGGAAAATTATTCTATTTATTTTTCTTAACGTTCTAACCTATGTATATCTCTAATTTTAATTTTTGTTTTATTAATAGTTTCTTTTGATTTGCATCACTTACCAATTAGTATAAATATATTTGTTCAAATATTTTAATTTTGGGCGATTTTCCACTCGCCTATAGTTGCAGGTGATATGTAGGTAGTAATTAGCTGGTAAGTATGTATGTAGATACTTCTGTTTTTGTTTAATTCTGCAAATTTATGTATATTTTTTTTTTATGTTTCACTCTTTCTATTGTTTTTCTAGGCTAGCACATTTAATTAACTTACATTGTTTAAATTTCATGTTTTAAGTTTAATTTCATAGTAGGATTCGTTTTGTGTTTTTTTTTTTTTAAATTTGATTTTTGTTTAATTTGAATTTAGTTCATAAGTTTGAATTGTATTCTTATTTAAAACTCACTTAACCTACGTTGCCGTCTGGAGCGCGCGGCGGTTACTACAACATGTTTGTAATATGGTTATAGAATGCAATTTCGATTTAATTCTATCCGTTCCACAAACCCTCTCTATTCAACGGATTAATCGAATCATCTCAACCACCAATCAAATTGATTCGCATTCAAAACAGGCGATTGAATAAAAAAAAAAACAATTAATTATATTTCTTAACATAGTTATAACATAAGTTAAGAAATGGAACGATTGTTATAAGTGCCATCTATCATTTCATCATTTAAACAAAACATATGAAGATCGGCCATAATTAATTTTCGGGCAGTGCGAATAGAGTACGAACCCATATCCCAAACATGAGAAAACTATATGAGTGCGAAAAGAAATAATAGAAAAAAAAAATAATCAAAACAAACTCCAACACAACATGGCCGTGAAGGCATAAACTGCACACAAAAAAAAATACAGAACCAAAGAACAACAACTGAGAAGCAAATACCAAAAAAAAAGTAAATCCACAAATAAATAAAATCTGGTAAGCAAAAACAAAAAGAAAGAAAATGAAGTTGAAATCTTTATATTATCAAAATAAATAAATCTTTACTTTCAGAGAAGAAAACAAAAAAAACTTCCATAGCCCAGGGATGCATGCTATCTATGAAGAAGTTCAACAAAAAAAACATTGTAAAGGTAGATAAATTCATGTTATGGTTTTTATTATTACCAAATTTGTATTCATTATTATCAATGGTGTAATTACGCAATGATATTTAAATACTTTTATCTGTCCATTTGTAGGAAGAGTAGCCTGCAGATAGTACGTACACCAAACGCAAACGCTGAGCATCGGGGTACATGCAGTATGCAGAAAAGGAATGTGAAACTCTTGTAGGAGGTATTAGTCTTGGATAAAAATCAAAACAACTAATCTTTTACTTTGCTAATCTTCTTCCAACAGGTGTCCACAACAAAACTCTGGACTTGAGGAGGATTACTTCACCGACGCAGGTACAGTGAAAGGACACCATAAGGATTATGGAATTTTGATACCATTTACCAAGAATATTACTTTGCAGCAGAGATGTCACATCTTATAAAGTCGGTGAGTTATAAGTAAACCATCGTTTGATTTATAATGACAAAACAGCAATTCTGCTGGTAGATTAAGTAGCATTAAGGAGACGATAAAAAAAGGATTTTTGTATGTTTTCACAAAGAATAAAAAAAGAGTATTACTTTTACCGGACGCTAATTATGGTACCGCCTTACATAATTGTTTGGCCTTTCATTAATCATCGTCAGGTAGGTATGTTTGTAGATAAGTATCAACGTGGGGGAGAACCCTCAGAGGCCGGGCAATATACGATATGATGTCCTTGAGTCTGTGGTAGGTAGTTTTTTTGATTTTTTTTTTGATTGGAATCGTTGGATAATTGAATTTATGTAGGTACATATGTATGTATATGAATTTTGGTGTAAAAAAAGTGCTTTAAAGTGAATAGATTTAGGGGAGTGTTAACCAAGTTTGAGATTTAAACACCTAAATGAGTCACAAAAATCTATCACCAATAGTTAAACAAATAAATAATGAAAAAAAGGAGGATTCCAAGAATGAATAAATAAATAGGTAACAAAATTAATAAGTACATACAAATTTATTCATAAAATTAAGATGCAAAGAAATAAATAGACGAAAATAAATAAGTTTTCGGATAAAATAAAGAGATAAATGAGTAATCAAACAAAATAAATAAGGGATTAACCAGAAATAATCAAATAGATTGTTTCAAATTTATACAAACCAATAAGCAAAAGAAACAAAATTGATAAATTAACGAATAATTTTCGCATGAAACAAATCATAGAAATGAAAAAAAAATTAATGGGACTAATAAACAATTCAACCAACATATATATAAATAGTTCGAAGAATAAATAAATCAATATAAAAAAAATAAATAAATAAATTTAACAAAAAAAAAAAAACAAATCAAGAAATGAATAATTTAATTGGACAAATAAATAATTAAGTGGATAAACAATTAAACTAACAAATAAATAAATTAATACTATCAAATAAATAAACAAATAAACAGTTAAGTAAATAAATGAATAGAACGAACAGTTAAATAAATAAATTAACAGATACATAAATTACTTGGACTAAAGAATAAATAAATAAATTAACAGATAAATGAATAAATAAAGGGGACAAATAAATGAATTAATTAATAAATAAATAAATTTGACTATACTATAAATACTAAACTAAACTAAACCTAATATTGCAAACTTAAACTAAAATAAACTAACAAAAATATCACAGGGTCTGATGGACTTCACTGTTTTGATAAATAATAAATAAATTAATATAAAATAAACTAATATGGCAACAATTAAATAAATATAATACATACTATAATGAAAAGCTATGGTACCAAAGAAAAATTATGGTGAGACATAGTCTCAAATTTATTGTTTACCAAAAAAAATTTTATAAATAAATAAATAAAAAAAAATAAATAAATAAATAACAAAAGGAAATTATTAATAAATAAATAACAAAAAAAACTTGAGTTTTATAAACTAATGCAAAAAAAATGGGATTAGAAAGAAAAAGTATAAAGGAAAATAATTACGAAAATGAAATAACAGAATGTTGCCTTAACAAGAAACAAAAATATCACTGAGTCATGGGGACTGTAATGCAATAATAAATAATTAATAAATTAACTTGAAATAACCTGCAATCGTAATAAATCAACAAAAGATATGAGAGCTATATATGAATAATATATTTGAAACAAAAAAAACTTAAAGTATACAAAAAGTATAATAATCTATCTTGAGCTTCGTATAAACCCTTCCTACGATTTGAGATATATCTGATAATTTCAAAATCGGATTTTGAGTATCTTCGTTGAAGCTTACTCGTATTATAACATAATATTGGCCATTCTGGTATGAGATTTGACTTTGAAAACGCTATATGAACACGAGTACTTTTTCTTAAATGCAAATTCACATCATCATGATATGAATTCTTTGAACTTTGGAAATCTTTAGAGTATCCAACATTCGATTTCAGTTTAGAACATTTTCTATGTTGAAAATTTAGCTGTGAATATTTTATTTTCTGTTGTTGTTTCTGTTGAGGATGATTTTGATAAAAATGTATTTCGATATCATTTTCATTGGAGTTAAAAGTTGACTCGGGTTTAATATTTTCCTGTGCGGGATTTATCACAGAGTTGATTTCACCTAAAAACTCTACAAAACTGTCTTTTATGGATTTTTGTAAGGTTTCAGAAATACTTGTGCTAATCGAAGCTGCATACGACGAAAAGGCGTTGACAATGGCCAAATTAATATAGGCTTTGATATCAGCTGGTATTGATTCAAAGTTATTGTTATTTACAGGTATGTCCATTTTGAACGTTATTTATTAAAAAAAATATTAGTTGTGTTGATCTTGTGTGTATGTCAGTGATGGGACTTGGGAAAACTAAAGTGGTGGTAGATAGCCAAAAAAAAAGGTGGTAGAAAGGTGGTAGAAAAAAATGTTTTAATGGTAAAAAAAAAAGCAAAATCGGTGCATTCAAATTAAAAATTTTAAATCACATGTAGTTCACAATCGATGAAATTTAGAAGCACATTTAACCAACATCTCTGGGGGATCAAAATGTTCCCCGTTTCCAAAAATTCTTTCGCAGCTAAAATGTTGTGAACAGTTGTTGTGTTTAATTTATTTCTTTTCTCTTTTTTTATATTTTTGAGCTGTGAAAATTTACGTTCAGCTGCTGCGCTACTGTGTGGTAAACAACAAAGTTGTAACATGTATGATGGCAGGCTTTCAAATATTAAATCTCCCATACCGTCTTTCAAATTTTTAAGAAAAATCCACTGTAGTACAATGTCATAAGTTTTGAAACTTTCTATTATTTTAAATTCGCCGATGAGTTTTCTCCACATTGAGCGTTTTAATGGTTTTAGCGTTTGGCGGATAATATTTTGTAAGTCCAATGACTGTTGGCATTGTTCCATCAATGACTTCTTTCAGATCTAAATATTTTAATACTTTAATTTTATCATCAAAAAAAGTAAATCGTTCTTGAATTTGTACACATAACTCAACATAATAGCTACACATAACTTTTCGTAGCTCCATGATTTTATTTCATGTACCTATTTCATTTTCTAGTATACATACATACAGCTGCGGTCAAAATAATAGTAGTAGTCCTTAATAAAAAATCAAACTTGAAAAAAAAGTTGATCCCTTAATTTTTAACAAATGAATACCCATGTGATTTTCAAATTGGTGTTTTTAAGCTTTTATTTTCGAAAAAAGAAAAAAATCCAAATATAATATTTTATAAGATATTTTCAAATTTATTGAAGAACTTTTGAAAAACAGCGGTCGAAAAAATAGTAGTGCGCAGATAATACACCTTTAAATATCACAAAAAATCAAATTTAGGGCAAAATTTGTATCATAAGATTTAGTTGAGGGTTTGAACCTTAAACTCACAGTTAGTCGCAAGTACCTTGTTGGAAAAAAAACAGCAGCACAACCGCGTTGCATCGAGTTCATCAGGTTTTCACACCTTTCTACGCTTATCCAGTGTATTATAGAGATCAGTGACTGGATAGTGTATCAATACAAAAATATTGCTTCCATTTGAAGAATTGTTATATTATGAAGCTGACCACTTTTTTGTATGCCAGTATAACTGAATAACATGTAATACAAAGATAATCCATTAAAAAGACATCAAATTTCCGTTCGTTTCACCCCCTGAGATCTGTTTGCTAACATTTGTTGTGTTCGTAATTTCATTTCATTCACTAATTGTTAAATGAAACGGAATAACAAACGTAAAGAGTGTGACAAGGAGATAAAATCATTTAAAAAAACGCAGAATATGCAATCGTATCCTCCTCATCATAATTATTCATGCTGTTTTGCTCAATTTATTCGCAAACTGCAATGATTTATCTCATTCCACTAGGTAGTTATACTAAAAAAAATACACCAAATGAACACAGTGAGTAATTTTAACATACAAAATAATAAAACAAACTTCCACAAAAGTTTATATTTTCGTATCATGGTCTGTTTCCTTTTCTTCAGATTGACATCTGGAAATAGGTGTTAAAACTGTTTTTATAGAGAGTGTAGACGAAACAACCGACTTCATTTACTGTTTTCGAAAAACTCCACTTGTCGTGTCATTTCGGTGGTCGCAAGCCCAAACATTCGCAGTGGATAATCGTCGGCACGTTTAAAGAGTCAGCACAATTTAACCATTGTATGATTGCACTTTGATTGACCCAAAACAATATCCGTAAGTTGATACCGAATTGGCAATCAAAGTGAACAACATAATTGAAATGTGCTGAGTTCAACGCACGACGATTTCCGCTGGTAGGTATGGGAGGAGACACAACATCCCTCCCCACCTGGAGGAAGAACTCACGATCAACCGGATGACAATCGACAAGATTATATTATTTTTATTAAACAATTTCTTAAAAATACGTAACAAATATAATTTTATATTCTAGGAATTATTTTTTTTTCATTACATTACAATTGTTTATTTTTTTTTTGTTTTTACTTAAGAACGTTATTATGAAGAACATTATATTTAAGAACAGGTTTAATTTTGTTTGTATTTGTGCATTACACTTTTTACATAAATCAGCAAGAATATATATTTTTTTTTTTTTTTTTTTTTTAATTCATTCTAATACATTGTATTATGATTTTTCTTTTATATATAAAAATAACTTTGTTTTTATGTAAGCAATACATTTTGTGCAACTCTTATATTTTGGAAGGAAAAGTTATATTTATATGAAAGTGTCCGTAAAATTTTAAGATTTTTTTTTTTTATTGATTTTAAATATTTTTTTTTTACTAAATGGTATAAACGTATTTTTAATCGGGTTTCATTTTACAATTATTTATTTAATTATTTATCTATTAATTATTTTTGTTGTTTCTTTTTCTTACTACAAGACATTATAAGACAAATAAGTTTTTTATACTCGGGCAAACGTTACTCCTCGTATCGATTTCCTTGTTGCAGCTAAACGATCTGGTAGGGCATCCATCTCGACGGCATCTATCTTGACGGCATCGGATTTTTCTGGGACAACGTTTGTTATATTTGTTGTGATTTGACTTGGTATGTTGGCGGTGCTTGCAAACGAACTTCTTGAAAGGTACCATTTGAACAATACGAGTGCTATAATGAGCACACTGATGGACACAAGAGAGTATCGATGGACGTCGACTTCCAATCGCTGACTGTTCACACGCTTCCTGTTTTCGATCTGATTCGCTTCCTCTCGTAGATCTTCTAACGACTTCTTCCCCTCCTCCAAACTCGCAATCATATCGCCATGACTACCTAAGGATAGTGGTGGCGGTTTTGAAAAGGTCCTCACTGTAAGATTGGCATATCTTTCCCTTAGCAGTTCAATAAGATCCGAATGGTTCACTCTCGGTTGATGGATCTTAAGCTTTGAACTCCAAACCTGCTCGTATGGTATACGCAGTTCCTTCGTATTTATTTCGCAAGGATGTAGAAAGTGCAGAATTCCGAATCCTTTGAGCACTGGCGCATACAGTTCACCATCGCAATTAAAATTGAGAGCAATTGATTCTCTCATATTGAAAAGCCATTGATTTTTCGTTGACATCTTCGTGATTACTCCCCTTGTAGTTGGTGAGGCGACGTAGTTGCAGTTCATTTGTGAGGTAGCAGAGTGTTGCAACAGCTCTACTAGGCACTCGGAGCTTCCACTGGTATGTATGGGTTTTTGGTGTTCACATACCTTTATCGTTATTGACGAATTGAACGGGACCTCGGAACATTGCATCAACTCTGTACGCGACATGGTGACAAATAAAGCATGATCGTCTGCTTCTGCGATGTATTCAGTCTTTACGTTCAAAACCAAGTCCCAATGGTGATCGAGTTTTGTTCGCACTGGGTATACCTTGAACAAGGAAAACATGGCGGCTTCAGGTAGCGGAACAGTGATCTTTAAAACGATTGAATCTCTTTGAGGATAGGTCAACAGCTGAACAACTTGGAACAACGCGGCTGGATTAAGAACCATTCTTTCATACTTAGAATTCTTCAGCACTGATGATATATTTTTTTGCGTCCAAAATAAAAGGATGAAGCTTATTTTGGTACAAATCATTAAAAATTGATAGCTCAGTTGTTTGGCGACTTTGGACTTCAAGCAGTTTAGAGGTAACTAATGAGATCATTTCGTTAATCTCCACTTTCAATTTCGTCGCAGCGAACTCGGAAATTTTCAATATCCGTGGTGAAGTTTTCGAAACTCTTTCCAATTTTTTTTTCACCTCTTCTGTTAACGTTTTGATAGGTTTACTGAACCTATCAAAGTTGGAATTTGCCACCGTTATCTGTTTCGTAATCAAATTGAGCGCTTCATTTTCGTTGGTATCCAAGTTGCTTAGATGGTCATAAATCTTATCAGAATCCTCCTTGTCCATAGTTCCAAAAGCCCAATGGAAGAAATGTCCAATTGTTTCTATGGCTCTCTTATTTCTTCGGTGAGAGACCATATGCTTTAATCGCATGTTGTTTTGCCGAAGGTTGGATATGATCGCTTCCAATTCGTTCGTTCTCATGTTGCAATTTGTTTGAAATTTCGATTGTAGAGGTACGCACAGCTGTTTGATCTTAGCGTCACACTTGTCTACAAAATTAAGAACTTCCGAAAAATCCATGGGTGTTATCTTTGCGAATATGGTCCATTTGTTGTTAAAGAACACAGCATTCCCCATGCCTTCAAATAGTGCCGGAGTTAAAGTAAGGTTTTCTATTTGATAAGGAATTGATGCTGTAACGTTCGGTATGTTTGCCACGAAAAAAATAAAGTTTAGTTTACACATTAAAGAAACATTTAAAAGGGTTTGTTTGATATTTAGTATTGTGTACATTTTTTTCTATCACCTTTTTTTTTTAGTGTAACAAGAATAATCTAACCCCTTTTTTTTTAATTTAGTGAACAAAGTTTGATGTGAAACTGATAAATTTAATGTAAGAGAAAACAATAATTTATAATTGGTTAAAAAAAAAATTATCTTAACAGATATTCGATTATTTGTACCAGTCAGTCAACAATCTAGAAAGAAAAGAAATCAAATTTAATCATTAAAATAAGCCTTAAGTTGGTTGTTGTGTACCCTTTTGATTTTCCTACCTACTCGAATATTGGTATTTACAGAGTCATTTACTGAGACCACCTCGTAGGGTCCCAACCAAATAGATGAGAACTTATTTTTCCTAGTTGGATTTTTAAGCATGACTTTTGTTCCGACTGCAAACGAAACAGGGTTGGTTTGACGGTCGTATTGCTGTTTCGATTTTTGTTTTGCCAGTTCGAGATTCTTTCTCGCAAGTTCGTGAGTTTTCTGAAGTTGATGTTGAAGAAGTTTCGGATAATCTTCATCATTATACAGAGGTTTAGGTGTTCCTTTTAAATTTGTCGGCATTTCGAACTCGAAACCATACAAGCTCTTCGTTGGTGTCAGTTTAGTGGCGGTATGCACAGTGTTGTTGTGGACATGCATTGCCTGTCTCAGCCACTGGTCCCAACACTGATCATCATTGTCAACAAAACTCCTTAGATATTCCGCTAAGGGTCTGTGACTGCGCTCAAGTGAACCGTTGGCTTGTGGATGATAGGCGGTAATGTGAATCTTTTTAACTCCCAGAAGCTTACAAGTTTCAGAAAAAAGCTTCGAAGTAAAATTTGTTCCATTATCTGTGACTAGAATTTTGGGTATGCAGAACCTTGTAACAATCTCTTCGTAAAAAGCTCTTGCTACAGTACATGCTTCAGCATCAGGAATTGCCACACAGGTCATATACTTCGTCAAGTCGTCCTGGAATGTTAAAATATATCTATTACCTGAATACGTCAGTGGAAGAACACCGACCATGTCCATGTATACCTTTTCGAACGGTAAACATGGGGTATCTGTCAATACCATTGGCATTCTGGTCATTTTCCCTGACTTATTCTTTTGGCATTTGTCACAATTCCTGATGTAATTTGCAATGTCTTTCTTCATGCCTTTCCATCTAAACTGACGACGAATCCGTGCAGAAGTTTTTATCATCCCCTGATGCCCTCCTAGTGCGGAGTTGTGGAAATCGCGAAGGACTATTTGTATGTCTTCAGGATTTTCTAGAATTTGGAAGTCATTTCTATTTCCTTGATTGTTCTTACATTTCTTACCATTTTGTCTTACGATGTCGTTTTCAATATTTATGTTGTTTCTAATATTAGGAACTTCTCTATTCTGTTTGGCCTTACTCCTTGTCTGTACAATTTTGATACATTCATTATCTTTATGTATCCTGCTTAACGCATCTGCATTGCAGTTGGTTTTGCCAGGTTTATAAATGATTTTATAATCATATTCAGACAACTTGTGATGGAATCGAACAAGTCTCGTGGTTGGATCCCTTACATTAAATACTCCTATAAGAGGACGATGGTCTGTAAAAATTGTAAATGGTCGACCTAAAAGATATGTTCGGAAGTGCTTACACGCCCAAACTACGGCAAGCAATTCCTTTTCTATCGTAGAGTAATTTTTTTCAGAATTGTTCAGCGAACGGCTAGCATAAGCAATAGGCTTATCCTCACCCACTTTGCCCTGAGACAAAACGGCTCCCAGAGCTTCGTTGCTGGCATCGGTAGTCAGGATAAATGGTTGTGTGAAATCTGGATAGATAAGAACAGGCGGTGAGGAAATCGCTTCCTTAAGGAACTTAAATGATTTCTCACAATCTGGGGACCATTCGAAAATATTATCTTTTCTCAATAGCTTTGTGATTGGGGCAGCTATCTTAGAGAAATTAGGTATAAATTTTCTATAATAATTCGTGAGTCCCAGAAATGATTGTACCTGTTTTATTGTTGTGGGTCTGGGAAAATCTGAAACACATTGGGTCTTAGCTGGGTCGGGTGAAGCTCCGGCTTCAGAGCATACATGCCCCAAATACGTTACTTCACGACGTAGGAAATTACATTTCTCAGTATTCAACTTGAGATTGTGCTGCCTAAGTTTAGTTAAGACCTTTGAGAGTTTTTGATTATGTTGTTCCAGATTTTTCCCATAGATAACAATATCGTCCAGATATACAAAACAATCAATACCATGCAACCCAGTCAAGATGTGATTCATAATCCGTTGAAATGTTGCCGGAGCACCGGTTAAACCAAAGGGCATTCTATTGAACTCGTAATGTCCTGTACTGGTGCTAAACGCAGTTTTTGCTCTATCGGCTGGATCAATCAACACCTGATGATAGCCGCTTGCCAAATCTAATGTGGTGAAAAACTGACAATGTCCCAACTGATCAAGTATTTCTTCTATTCTAGGAAGGGGAAATGCATCCTTGATTGTGACTTCATTTAGTTTTCTGAAGTCAACAACCACCCTCCACCGTTTTTGACCTTCAACCATTTTCTTGGGCACAATTAGCAATGGAGAATTCCAAGGAGATTTACTTTCTGAAATAATATCATGGTCAAGCATTTCTTGCACTTGCCTTTCAATTTCCTGTTTATGAACCTGCGGAGTTCTGTATTGCTTAGTATTAATTGGTGCTTGGTCGGATTTGGTTGGTATGTTGTGGGCTAACACGGGTGTATAGCTTAAACGATCACCTTTTAGTAGGAATACATCATTAAACTTAAGGCATAAATCTTCTATGGATTTTTTTTCTTGCTTGGTTAAGTTATGATCTAATTTAAGTGAAGATAGAAGGTTATTTTCCCGTTCCTTAATGTGAATCTGTTGAAAATTCGCATATATTTTCGTCTCCGGATAATTATTTATGATTTTGTAATTTTTCAAATTTGAGTGTGTAGGTATGAAGCTTGTATCCATGAAATAGTCCTCTGTTGTACTGTTCAAAACAGGGACATGGACGTAACTGTCATTTGCCTTAACTATTGTGTTTCCTAAATAAATTCCATTATCAATTTCCTGTGAATGTATCAGGAATTCATTTGACTTGGAATTAGGAATTTTTATTTTCACAATAGTTTGCGTACGAGCTCCAATCTTACACTTCACAACGTTCAATGAAGGAATAGTAAGAGAACTCGTTGGCAAGCATTTGAGGGGTAGATCAATTAAAACTTCTTTTTTTCCATCCAAAAATTTTATTCTTTTGGAAACCGCGTCGATGATTGTGTGATTCCAAAGGATATCACGACCCAGTATACCATCAGCAGGTATGTCTTCTAGTCCATCTACTACATTCCACTTAGTCCAAAATTTTCTAGGAAAAAGTAAATTGGTTTTAATTGTACCCAATGTCATACCTACTCCACCGAAAACACCACCCAGTTGCTTTGTTTCATCTATATTTATATTGGTCGCATTTTTTAATGAACTTCTTTTTAGTAAGCTCGAGTCTGCTCCTGTGTCGACCAGAAGAAGTACCTTTTCGGACTTGGCCATTGACATAGGCAGCTCGACGAACACGTCATGCCTACGAAGATTCCTAAATGCATACAATATTTTTTTCTTATTTCTCGGCAAAGCATACTGGTTAAAACACTTCAAAACAAAACACTTAAAATAATCATGCAAAAAGTTATAAACGAATTTCACCTTTGAATAGCACTTACTCCAAACGAAACGAAGATTTAAAATCTGAAATAAGAGACCAAACTGACCTAGGTTTATATTTGTCCCAGAAACTGGTGGCCTTGATTTCTGCCTCGTTTTACGAATCGACTCAAAATTAAAGAAATTTAACTCCTTCGAGTCAACGTTTTGGGTTGTTTTTTCTTTTTGTCGATCGTTTAATACAGGCGCTGATGGCTTTAATTCGTCTACATTGCTTTTTTTGTTTTTCCTTATTTTCTTTTTGTTTTTATTTTTTGTTGTTGATTTTGTGGAGGGCGCATTTTTTGGGGTACAATTTAGTGATTTAAATTGGCCACCCGGGGCGTTTCCCGATTGGTCTTTGAGGTGATTTCTCTTAGAGAAACAATCGTCCTCCACATGCCCCACCCTAGAACACCACTTGCATTTGACTCTAGGCCTTTGACTTATTGTCCGAGTAGCTCGTATTTGTGAGCGGGGACAACTGTTTTGAGTATGCCCATAGTCCTCGCACGTGTCGCAGTATGGCGTTCTTTTACGAATATGACAATCAACATAGCTGTGGTTTTGCTTACCACAGAATCCACAAGTTTTAATGGGATTTGCAGACCTTGTTGGCTGTCTATTGCTGGAGTGGGGAGGGTCTTGAAAATTCTCAGTAAATTGCGGTGTTTCATTATGTGTCGGTGTAGATGTTGTGTAATTTGGTAGGTGTGCTTGTAATGGCAAACTGGATATCACTTGAGGTACATGGTGGGGTAGTGTATTGTAAATGCTTGCAGGTTGAGGCAGAGAAGGCACAGATGGATATGTGTGAGTCAGGCTATTGTAATTTTGTTGGATGTTACCAGGAATTTGGTACATTGAACTAATACGATCCAACGGAAAAGGTAAGTTTGGTGTTGTTCCAACTCCCATATAGCCCATCGCGTTTGGCTGTATTAGCAGTGAAGTTTTCAAGGCTTCCTCAGAGATTTCGTTGAGGTCCTTGCTTTTGCTGCCCAGCATAAACTGGCGAAGAGCTGGATCAACTAGCCCTATTTTAAAAGTTGTCAACACCGTGTTTTCAACTTCCTTTTTTAGGCCTACTGACTCAGTTGCCGAATATCTCGAGTCAATAATCTCAGCAGATGTGGCTTTTAGTTTCGCTAGACGTCTAGCGAATGCTTTAACATCTTCGCCTAACAATTGATGGCATTGCTTCAATTCGTTAATCACGTTGTCTAGAGTTTTTGGCACTAAATAACTGTCTTTAAACAGTTTTGCCAAATCCTCTATTGTTTTCACCGTGTTTGAACGAATTAACTCAAACGCATCGCCTTGCAGTCGGGTTGAAATTAGAGACACTAAGATCTCCTCCTCTTCTGGCTTTACCATTTTTAAAGCCAGATCGCATGCATTTAAGAATTCATGAACTCTTCGGGAAAGTTCATGATTTCTATCCCCGTTGAATAAGGGGACTAACCTTGAAACCACCTTGCTTATATTCTCAAGTGACATTTCGCTACAATTTGCTTCTTTTTCTATTTGGGAAAATTTATTTGATTTTAATACTTCTACTACTGTGGTTTGAACTCCTGTGTCGACAAGGTTTCTATCCACAGATGATTTTGGTGTAGAAGTATGTTGAGGGGTACAGAGCAATGGAATTAAATGTTTTGAACTTTCATTATGGGCCATTAACTAAACGCCAACCAACAGATCTAATTTTTGTAAAAAAAAACAAATAAAATCAAATACAACCTACCTCAAATAAAATATTACACACAAAAAAAAAAAAACCTTAAGAGAAAAAAAAAAAATTGAAAAACTAAACCCTCCGTAAATCAAAGAAAGAAAATCAATTTGATACACAACTTTGCTTTTTTTTTTTGTTAATAAGCACTTACAATAGAATACAGGTACATACATATAACTATACTCACCTGTATCTCTCACTGTGTATGGTAGTAAAGAATTTATTTTATTTTTGACCACTTTACCACTCGATTTGATTCTTCTAAAAAAAAACGGTTTGAATTACTTATTGTTATAAACTACAGAACAAAAAAAAAATTTAATTAGTTCGCGTTTTACTAGATTTAAGATTCGCGGACCGGCTGCGCCAATGTTAAAACTGTTTTTATAGAGAGTGTAGACGAAACAACCGACTTCATTTACTGTTTTCGAAAAACTCCACTTGTCGTGTCATTTCGGTGGTCGCAAGCCCAAACATTCGCAGTGGATAATCGTCGGCACGTTTAAAGAGTCAGCACAATTTAACCATTGTATGATTGCACTTTGATTGACCCAAAACAATATCCGTAAGTTGATACCGAATTGGCAATCAAAGTGAACAACATAATTGAAATGTGCTGAGTTCAACGCACGACGATTTCCGCTGGTAGGTATGGGAGGAGACACAACATAGGGATGAGCGATTTTTATCGATATTTGCAAATTAGCGATGGTAAATATTTCGATGTTTTGCATCATCGATATTAACATCCAAATTATTGGCCTAAAAACAAATAAAAAGTTAGTACGAAAATCATTAGGTTTGTTCGATGTCAGCACTGGGGCGCACTGGGTCGCCCTGAACTTTTTTCACCCCAGTTTATTTGCACTGTGTTCGATGTGTGTTCGGGGCGAGCACTGAATTCGCTCTCACGCACCCCAGGTTTTTTCTCGGGGAAAGAAATCAGAGCTGCGAAATTGAAATCAGCTGTTGGTCAGAGTTGAATGTCAAAAGAAAAGAATTAACTTTGCTAATTTTTATGGCGAAATAAATGGTAAATGTGAAATGTTTTGTATACTATTTTGTTACTATTTATTAATTTATATATTAATAAAGGAAATGCTTAGAAAAATATTTGGAAATCTAGTGCCTGCATAAAGATTTTGAAGCTGCACAAAATAGTACTTTAGCAACTTAACATTTTTATCATAAAAAAGTAGCACTGAAGGGTTCGATGTGAAATCAAAACCCGAGCAGCCCCCAGTTTTTTGACATTTGAATGACATTCCCCAGTGCGCCCTGGGGCAGGGAACAACGAACAAACCTATTGATTCTGCTAGTAACATCTAGATGGAGTGACTTTCATAGTTTTTAAGGCATCTGTAACATTTGGAATTTTTTGAAAAAGGAAAATATCAAAGGTTCTCCCAAACCAAACTGAAAAATTCAGAACCACAACGAAACTTTCGATGTGCAAAAAGGCACATTTTATATAAGTTTAATGTTATTGATCATATATTAGCTGTGTTTTTTTGCATGTCCATATGGAGTTTGGTGAAAAAAACGACATCGGGACATTTCAACATTTGTTTACCTTTTGCATTGATCAGCCATTTTGTTTTGAATTAACTTACCAACAAACATTTGACATTTCTATATAAATCATCGATAACACAACGATAATCGTAGTTTGGCATTACCGTTTTTATCGGGACAAAAGTTAACTCCAGATAATTATCTGGACTTATCTAACTCTATATGAACATAGTTGTTGATGTATTTAACATGTAAAGTGTTTTGCTTTGTTGTCGTTTTTTTCACACAATTTTATTTGGACATGCAAAAAAACACAACTATTGTTGCGAGGCAAGAGGAAGTGAGGAGTGTCGGTAAAGAGGTAGGGTAGGAAAAGGGAAAGGATAGGAACATGAAAAAGGAAAAGGTTGGAAAGTGGAAAAGAATGTCAAGTTCCGGAGGACGCGGCCTGCTTGCATAGCACGGCAGTTAGCTCGTCGGAATGGGGGGGATCTTGCCCCCGAAACTTAACCTCACCTGCAACAAAAACCAAATCAGGCCAGAGAAGAAAATCAAAACGACAGCGGATGGACTATCACCACACCAAGGCGCTGCTGGTGACGTTGCAGCGTGGCCTTAACCCACCCAACCTAGTAATCCGCGGCCATTGTTAGATTTCCCCAAAGATGGTGGATGATCGCGTTCAGATCACACCATCTTCACCAAAGTTACCTAGCTGCTTTCGGCACCCCCTGAAAAGGTCTTCAAACCATCATGGTTTCTTAACGAAACCAAAAAGATAAAACTCCAAAATTTCCAGAAAAAGGCGTTTGGTGAAGTTTTATTTAACTAATTGATCATTCAAAAACAATTTTAAAAAATTCAGAAAAATAACTTAAATTAAACAAACAAAAAAAAAAGAATTTATGAAAATATTGCATACTAAATGATTTAAAGCTTTTATGCTTTCAAAAATTATTATTAGCAAAATAACTAACAAAAAAAACTAAACTATGGTGAAATCGCTTATGTTCCCCACAGGACTCCCACTGGACGGCCTTCTGATGGAGCTTACACCAAATCCCTACCTTCTTTGAGCTCAATGGAGGTGGATGAACAACAAAAAAAAACAAAACTAACAGGCACTAAAAAAATCCTTCAATATGACAGGCCCTGGGAACAAAACCCCCTTCACTTACAAATATGGCAAAGAATAATGTGAATAAGAAAAAAGGTTTATAATATTATAAGACTATTTTGAATTTTAAGTAACTTGAAAATGTAAATTTTGAAAAAAATAAACTTCAACGCCGAAACACATAACACTTAACATATGACAAAACACACACAATTCTTGTTTTCTTCTTTGAAACTCCGATTTTAGTTTTTCCTCTGTTTGGTTTTTTTCAGATGTTCTCGAACAATTTTCACATACAACAAATATACCTGGATTCACTTTTGTGCTTTTTGTTTTCGTATGACTCCCTGCATGGATATTTGGAATTTTGTGAAGGATCTCTAGATGGCAGTGGTAAAGATGGTGGATTGCCACAGATTTCAGAGCTGCATCCACGAATCGCTTACAAAAATACGCTAGGTGCAACTCAGGGATAAAGATCTTCACTGAAATTTCGTTTCCAGTCGTGACAGGTTTAAAAGGGTCAGCAGCTTCTGATCACCAAAAAGTCTGTACTATACAGGGCGGAGTTTTAACCTTGTTGACGGTTGGATACAAACTCCAGCAACCACGATGAATCGTCTTCACAAAATGGCGTCGGAGATAACCTTATGCCAGGTTCTTTGGACAAAAAAAAACGGCAACAACAAAAAATGCAGCTATGGCCAAAAATGCAGCTACGGCAAAAAAAAGTTCGTGGCGGCCCAGTGCTCCGCTGGCTACCGGGGTCCGCCTGATATTCCCAATTGGGGTGAAGTTGTAACCTGCATATAATTTATCACGTTCAAGGAATACTTTCAATAAAAACCATACTGTCGAACTCACCTTACAATTTTGTTTTTTTTTTTCTTTTTGCTTTAATGAACGTAAGGTTCACGTTTTGAACTTTTACCATCAAAGGAATTTCAACTTCCAACCAGTAGCTTCTTCAACGAAACACAAAAAAATTGAGCAAACACAATAAAAAATATAAAATTATTACAACACACCGATTTAACAGATGAACAACGCTTAATTTCACTTTTGTTGGTCCGCAACTCATGATCTATAAAATTGAAATATATTTTCAACCAATTTAAATAAAATAAATTTTAAGTTAGCCAGTTGTCGGATCTGATCGCTACTTTTCAAATGTCAAATAAACATGTGGAAAAATGACAAGCAACCTTTTAAAACATTTTTTGATGAACGCGCCATTTTTTTTCCTGTTGCTAATCCTCCTCCCACTCTGTTTGGATCATCCGATCGAACACACTCTCACACATTTTTCCTATCTCTTTCTTAATATTTTCGTGAAAGGTGTGTGTATTGGTAAAATTGTTTTCCATCATCTAGTTGACGTTTTGCCTAGTCTCATCTACTACTTTTTCCACCTCGACCCCGTATTAGCGACTCCAGAGCATAGATGTCACTATAGTAGCTATTCGGAATTAATACCCCTTTTCTACTTCGTTATCACTTATTTCGGCGATTACCACTAGATCCACTCACCATTCAACTTGTAATCTGCCAAAAATCCTCAACGCTCTTATCCATTTTCAGAGTGCCTATCACTACCTTTAAAAAATTTGCGTCAATAGAAGCGAGCTGGCTCACCTCTAATTTTCCTTAATCAATGATTAAAGGACCTGGAAAATCGCCGAACGAGTCAGTGTGCACTGAAATATTAGTAAATGCACTCACAGCTAGCGTTTTCATTCATAGAAATGGCTAAGTAGCAGATTTTATTTGATAAGTGCCACCTAAATATGCGCTGTCAAAATCATATTCACCCTTATTGCAAATCCGACCGACGGTGAAACAAACTCACGCCATCTGAACCGATCTAACAAGTAGTTAAAAGATTTACAAACGAAAAAAATTTAAATATGACATAAATAAGAGTAGTTAACTCTACTTCACTCGTTTAGAGGAGCATCAAACGTCAAAAGTGACAAGTGAAAACTGACAGATCAAATTTTAGACAAAACAAAAAAAGTCATACACGGAAGAGTACTTTTACTTGGCTTGGATGTTCAGTTCTTTAAATGCTTTGTCACGCCATTGGTTTTAATAAAACAGTTTTTACTACACAATCTTAGTTTTATACGTCATTTTATTTATCTAGACTTATTTCCTACTTCCAAATTGATAAAATCTGTCAAACTCCCTAGTTGCAACAAGTTGACATTTCCAATGTGGTGAGTGAGCGAGAAAGAGATATATTGCTATGTGTGGAGTGGACTCTCAACTCCACCATTCACTATGCAGAGTAGTCTATCTACATGTATAGTCTTTGGCTGATTCGGCTATCTATGCATAATGTTGTTTGTTGACATAAAAAAAAACAATCACCGACAACACAACACAACATCAGCAGTCACAAAAAGGATTTTGGATTATAAAAGGTTTGTATTCAACTATTTACTTATTTTAATTGTTTGTTTTCTTTCTTTAGGATAACTTAGAGATAAACCATAAACTAAAATACTAATCATTTTGGACTCATCCGAAAAAGGAGACACACATCGGTGGACGCATTCAAGTGGGTAAGTCTATTAAAGTAAATTGAACTTGGGACTTTTTAATTTCTTTTATTTTTCTATTTCCAGATCAGGAGCATTATCCAGGCGGACGCAACACTATTGTATCAGTTGTAAAGATATTTGGCTTAATGATCTTGATTAAAAATAATATGGGTATTCATGCAACAGCGTAAAGTCGTCGTAAACGTTGTAAAGTTTACAACTTCGTTATTCTGTCACAATTTGTATGGAAAATTTGACAGATTTACGAAGTTTAAAACTTTACCACGTTTACGATGACTTTACGTTGTTGCATGAATACCCTTAATGTAATTAATTAAAAAACCAATTCATTCTTTCTTAATTGCATTATTTTAATAAGGATCATTAAGCCCAAATATCTATACAAGCACATATATAAGTTTATACATGAAGTGCCTATCAATTTAACTCCCATCAAATTTGTTTTGTGTTCATTTGTGCAATAGAAATATTTTTACATCGATATTCAAGCATTAATATCATCGATGCTCAGCAAGACGCCTTTTAAACCATACAAGTTTTTGTACACACTTTTGTAAGCAAAAATACCTTGCAATATCGATAGATAACAGTTTACACATGAAATACTTGCAATATTGCTTCTATCAAATCTGTGACGATACATTTTGCAAAATACAAATTTTAGCATCGATTTCCACGCATTGAAATAATAGATGCTCAGAAAGACCCAATTTACACCAATTCAAGTTTTTGCACACACCTTCGTGTTTTTCAATATCCATATATTCCAAAAAGCCACAGAAAACAGTTTACACATAAATTCCTTGAAATATTACAGCGAAATACATATTTAATATCGATTTTCACGAATTTAAATTATCGATGGTCAGAAACACTCAGTTTACACCATGCAAGTTCTTGCGCACACCTTCCTGTGAAACAAGATTTTGAAATATCGGGTTTCAAAAAGGGCACACATAACTGCTTAACACATGAAATGCCTTGCAATATTTATTTTTTTAGGTTTGTTGATATTCAGTTGTGCAAAATACATAATTTAACATCAATTTTCACCCATTAAAATCATTGATGCCTAGAAAGACACCACTTACACGTGGTTTTAGCCCACAAGCTTCTGTGCATCATTATTTTGCAATATCGATGTTTTAAGTTGAAATACCTTGTTTATGACTTAATATTTTTCATTTGTATAAAAACTTTAATCGATTTTAAAAAACTTAAGAAAAAATAGCCGGCACCAGAAATCTTGAAAGCAAAATTACATTAGAGCATAGCATGACGCATTTTTTGCTTTGGTCAAACAAAAAACTTAAACAAAAATACCTGAAAAAAACATCGATGTTAAGTAGCATCGATGTTTTCGGTTCGATATTTTTTGACATCGATGTTTGGTCTCCGATGTTGACATCGATGTTCACATCGATGTTGTTTCAATATCGCTCATCCCAATCTGGAAAATACTTTTTTTTGTGTAATTCAGACGTCAATTTATGAAGCCGACCACCTAATTGTCATCTTCAAATGGAAGCAAAGAAACTGTTA
Organism: Dasysyrphus tricinctus; assembly: GCA_963921185.1. NCBI lineage: Eukaryota > Metazoa > Arthropoda > Insecta > Diptera > Syrphidae > Dasysyrphus > Dasysyrphus tricinctus. Next base: position 13,483,330 of record OY992530.1, read on the forward strand.
TACATTATAAGGAATACACTATCCAGTGTATTATAGAGATCAGTGATTGTAACTTGCTTGCAAGTACTTGCTCGTGTGGCCTCGGGGTTAGTAAACAAATGTGCATGTATTGCAACTTGCTTGCAAGTACTTGCTCGTGTGGCCTCGGGGTTAGTAAACAAATATGTGTATGTATTGCAACTTGCTTGCAAGTACTTGCCCGTGTGGCCTCGGGGTTAAAGAAAGGCACATTCTGAAATGAAAATTAGTTAAAAATTGGAATGTAATTTCACGTTACCAAACATACCTATAAAATTGGCATCGCTGTCGCTTGGGTAGGTAATGTAGTGCTTTGTAATTTGTTATGACAGTAGGCGTTTTTGATAGAAAAAATAATCTTTCTTCAAATTTTAAGAAGAGTTTTATTATTTTGTTTTTGATTAAAAAAGCCGTTCCTGCACATCGTTTTGAAATATATTTTACCATAGGAAAACTGTACTTAAATTTTATCTCCAAAAACATTATTTAAGCCCACACCCGACAAACGGTAGCTATTCTTAAAACATGGCTGAAGAATCTGAAACTCAATCAGCAGCCACTCCCATTAATGGCAACACACCCACTCTTCCTAACAATAGTGAATCAACTTCAAATTATTTGTCGGATGCTGAGCAAGTCAAAACAAAACTTTACACCCCCGCAATCCTGCCGTCGCCAGATGCTACGGATCCCAAACGTCGCTTCGTATGTCCCGTTGAGGGATGTTCAAAATCCTATGGCAAAAGCTCGCACATTCGTGCCCATTTGACATGGCATTCGGGAGTGAAACCATTTATTTGCGATAAACCTTCATGTATGAGAGCTTTCACCCGATCCGATGAACTAGCGCGTCACAATCGTACCCATACCGGAGAGAGGCCCTACGAGTGTGCCCAATGTGGTAAGAGATTCACTCGCAGCGACCACCTTACAAAACACCTGCGTGTCCACTTTAAGGAAACGAAAATGGACATAGCACCTTTGCTTGAAGTATCCTTTGAAGAAGGTGGTCATGGTTCAAATGACACCTCATCAAGTTCGCTCCTACCAATAGATATGCAGATACCGGTGAAGCAAGAAATCGATGCAGAGACAGATGAGTGTCATCCTCGTTTCGAGGAAGACCACCAGCATGAGATGAACGAAATAAAAATCGAGCCCGAAAGGATTTCCGAAACTTCTGTACCTGCTGTTTACTCGTCGGATGCTCCAACTTCTATGTCGACTGCAATCCATCATTTAAAATTCCCAATTGCTGCAAATATCATCAAATCGGAGTCCAAGCCCAGTGACAAACGCTACAAATGTGCGGTAGAAGGATGTGGTAAGGCTTTTAGGCGGCAAGACGAGATGAAACGCCACAGCCGTATTCACTCTGGCGTGAAGCCATTCGAGTGCAATCAATGTGAGAAGAGATTTCTGAGAAAAGACCATCTAAATAAGCACATAAAAACTCATTTCCGCATCCCAATTATCAAGGCAGCAAGCTAACCTTGAATGCTTAGTTAGAATTATTTGTATACCTACTTAAAAATACTTTTAGTTTATAATGTTTGAATTTAAAAAAAAAGATCCATTTATCGTTGGACTCTATAGAATAAACTTTATCCTCTTGTCTAAAATCGAATTGTGTACCTACCTCGTTAGTGAAAATATTTTAAGATGTACTTTTTAAAAATGTTTTTAGAGTAATTTTCAATAGTCAGTTAAACAGTCAGTTTGTACTTCTTAATTTGAGACAGAGAAAATATATTTTTCAGTAGTCATAGGTATAAAATACATAAATTATTTCTAGGAATACTAAAAAAAACTAAGGCCCTTAATGCGAGTGCCGTTTGCTTTCGATAAACGACTTTCGTCGAAAGTCGATTATCGAAAAAATTAATTTTGATGTTGAAAATTTTAATCTTTTGAACCAAATTTTTCGTAAACAAAAACAACTCAAAACAAAAATTTTCACAATAATAATTAAGATTTTCAACACCAACATTAATTTTTTTGATTATCGACATTCGACAAAAGTCGTTTATCAAAAGCAAACGACACACGCAATAAGGACATAAGTTATCTTCTCATTTCTGACGAGATAAAGAATAAATGAGTAGATAAGCACCAAAACTTGTCATATCCACTTTTATCAAAAATTGAGATTTTGATGCAGATTTGTTAAGATGGGCATATTGAATAGTTTTTAAGGAACATTTGACAGCCTTACCCCTCCAATCCCCTTTAATATTGATGTCAAACATCGTAATTGTCTCCAAAACTCTCCATATGCACAGTGCGATTTGCATCAGAACTTTCCATTACATTGTTTGCAGTACGTTTGGTTTCAAAACTCTTCTTATCTATCATAGGCAATTGATTGTCATTTAAGAAGGAACTAAAACGTTCATGGGTTTTTATTGTAAAAATCTTTAAATGGGTCATTAAAGATTGGAAACTAGTGTAGTGCTATTACATTAGAGGGTGCAATTGAGAGAGGGGGGGATGGTGTGGAAACTAGCCATATCCAATCATTTGCAGCAAAACTCTTCATATCCAAATTAAATTGTTAAATAGCTTTTAAACGGATCTTCAATATATTTTTGCTCATAAGTATACCATTAAGATTTAAAAATCTTTTATTATGCAAACTTAAATCTTTTCTAGCAACTATCATTTAGCCTTATTAAGTTTTTTTCTATTTGCACAAAATGAAAATTTAGGATACAACGAGTTTTGGTTCTCAAGTATATTCGTTTGTCAATATTGCTCTAAAAAACACGTTGAGTTTCGTTGAAATGGTCAATATTCAAAAGAGAAATACACTACACGATTCCAAGTCGAAAACAAAAGGTACGGGCTTTGAGATTTGTATGGAAGTTATTTTGTCAGGCATTGGTGAGGTGGGGAGTTGGAGATATTCACTTCAATTTACTTGAAAAAAAAAATTAATTGATGCTCTGCTATTGCTTTCCTATTTCTAGCCGACGGAAAATTTTGGGAGTGTGTGTATAACCGCAATCGGAGTATGAGGGATTATAGGTACATGTATCGTGATATCGAATACTAAAGTCTGACAGGTTTTTTCTCAGTCTTTTGTGGGGTGGGGGTTAAAACCAGTTATTCACCGAGTCAAACGTTCGAATCAACTCCAACGTTCGATATTTCAAAAATAGCTACTGATTTTGATGAAAATCACCAAGAATTACAGTTCAACGTTGACCATAGAGGCGAACGTTTGCTAGGCATTGAGTGCGAGTCAATTTTTTCAAATTTTAGCCATGTAAGGCGATTCACAAACAGTAATACCACATAGTCACTTTCGAACGTTCGACTCTGCGAATCGCAAATGCAGTGTAGGGTTCTTAATCGTCACTGATTGAATAAATATTTTTAAAAGTGCATTCTCCAGCACTATTTGTTTTCTTTTTTTTTTAATGCATCGGCTGTGGATAGAGAGAAAATCTGCGATTAGGGGGGTTTCCATCCAGCAAGTTTGACAACATGATTTGATGGACGTTAACGCAACTTCGATGCTGAAATGTAACTTTAATCACCACCATTCAACTCATATTAGAATAAACACAGCATAAAGAGCTACTAGACCAGTATTTCCCAACGTAGGGCCCACGCCCCACAGGGGGGCAATTCGATTTTTACAGGGGGAAAATTTTTCATTCTGATGCATTCCAAACGTTTTAGATTCCAAAACCAAATGAGTGCGAATAAGAAAAAAGATTTCACTTTCGCACCAATTACACTGGGCAACAAATTGTGGTTTTGTAACGGTATTGTTCATGCAAAGTATCTTTTCTTATAGTTTTCGATGCGCTGAATTCCAAAGTCAGAATGCAAAAATTTAATTTGTTCACGTTTTTGAAAATAATGATTTATGAAGTTTTTTCACAAAAATAAAATAAAACTAAAAAAATGCTTTTTACTTTTTTTTATTTAAGTTTTAAAATTGACCCTCCCACATAATTGAGATACGGCCCCTTTCGACACAAATTTTTTAGGTTATGACACAACACACACGTCCGATTATTTTGATGCATCTTATGCAAACCTACAAATCAAAGTGTGCATATGATTAAACTAACGGTTGACTCTCGAAAAACTGAACTAAGATACAGGTCTTACGCATGAATCTGTATTCAGGATGACTACACGATGAAAAATTAGTTGAAATCGTTCATAATACTTTTTCGTAGTTGTCCAATGTTATTTTCGAAAAGAATACGGGCTCCATATTGGCTTGTTCAAACGATCGATTGTCCCAAATTGGGAACGTTTTTTCCTGAAGACCATGAGGGACTTTATTTCACACTGAATTAAGGTGGCTCTTGAAACTGTTTTAAATAGAATAGAAGAATAGAACTTTTTGCCAGCAAGCGACAAAAAAATCTGTTCGATGGTAAGGTATTTGTTAGTTATTTAGTCGATATTTTCGAAAAACTAAAAACAAACAAATTTTGATAGGTTTCATAGGGTCCAAAAATGTGAAGCGACTGATACGTTATAAATGAAATTGTTGATCATCTGGAAAGTTTATCACCGGATTTGGAAGAAAAAAATTCTGATTCTGGCTATTTCTTCGTAATTTTTAATCATTCGTGTTTTTTAGTGAACATTTCAATTTGTTGAGCATTAAAAATTGTATGAATTGTAAGGGGCATAAGAATTTTGGAAAAGCTTTGGTGGGGCATAGCACAAACAGTTTGCACTAGACTAAGGCCATCTGCACACGACGCGTTTCGTCATAGACGCGCACTACGCTTCCGTGCAGATTCTATGCAGCGCACATCAGTTTCAATGGATAAGTACACTCGAGGGCTTAAGCAACACATATTCATCACAGAATACAAGCAGCAAATCGTACAACAGTGTCGGTGTCTTCTTGTGTATGGAAGCATATGTATTTTAAGTCACAATCAACAACAAATCCCGAAAATTTTAGTTTAGTCCTTCTAAGCTGCCTGGAAGCTAGAATCGTCTCCCAATAACTGCGGCATAAATAACCTTCTGTTTGTATTTTTTTGGATGTACAGATGCACCCAAAATTCTCATGGTTCTTCTTTCCTTTCGGATAAGCAGATAATAGTAGTAAATCTTTTCATATTTACAACAAACACGTCGGCATTAATTGATATCTTTGATAAAACTATCCTAAAATTCAAAATGGAATCGATTTTTGCATATGTTCTTCGACGATGAAAATTCGCTTTGTGTGCAGAAGAATGGGCGTAAAGAAGTCGTCGCTGCATGATGAATCTTGTGCACGTTTCGTGTGCAGCAGGCCTAAGAGCTGGCTGCAAATTTTTAGGTTGGTGCATGCATCTTGACATCGAATACAAAAGTCTGGCAGGATTTTTTTGGCGCCAATTCAGCTGGAATATGTACTCGTTCCAGGTATGGCATTACACTTATCGTTAACGACTCAAGCGTTAACGTACGTATGTGCAGATTTTTAAATAACTTATAACAGCAACAATTTTTAACATAAACTTATCATTTTATTATTCCTTACATTTTATACATAATAAAAACATCTACATATAAGTATGTTTTATTTGTTTATTATTTTTGTTTTGCTTGGTTTCTTAAAAGTGCAATTCCAACTGATCCGTAGAATTATGGACCAATTTTAGTATATATTTTGCTTAAATTTTTAGATTTTAGTTTTCATTATTTTTAACTTGCCAAAGCACTTGGAGTTAAAAATTTCACTCTCTAATTTTCTTATAAAAAAAACGGTGTATTTATATAAAAACGGTAAAGAATAAAATAATTACAAATCGTACACACTATTTTCTCTTTCTTTCTTGCATTCGTATATTTGCTTATAAATCTATAGAACGGGGTGATTAAAGAAAAAATGATAAAAAAATATTTATTACAATAATATATTATCTTTTTAACAAACACGTCACTACTAAACGAATTCTTATCAGTTATCAAGAAATTTTCAATGTGAATTTTAATGAATAAATAATTTAACCAATATAATACATTTTCTTCTTAACGTTATGTATTAAGCGAGAGCATAAAATGTTTAAAGAATCAATGTCGTAAAATAAAAAAAAAAAATAATAAAACACAAACAAAAAAGTAACACAACAAGAGTTTCTTTTTGTGTGAGATGTGATAAGATTCTGCAAGACGATTCAACAGATATAACATAAAAAAATTAATGGGGTCTAATGGGCCTATTCTAACTATTCACTGTTTAGCTTCGATTCGGGGGTTGGTACCGAGCTAACGGCAGCGGCGCTACTACACGAAGCAATATTTTGGGTTGCTGATGTTGTTACCGGTGGGGTATTGACTGGCGATGCATCATCCTCGGACATGTCATCGTCTTGAATAAGATCGAGAATGGATTTTATGTAATTTTCAATGGTGCGCAACAGTTGTTGCTCTTTAAGGCGTTCCTCTGCTAGTTTCTCCTCAACCGAGTTCTTTAGAAGTTCCTTTTGTTTCCGAACTTCTTTAACTTCATCATCCTCTTCTTCATCATCTGCGTCGTTGCTCTCGTCGAGAGGCTTCTCTTCTTCGGTTGTATTCGATGAAGCAAGTGATGTGGAGTCGGATGTTTTTTGTGTTGTACTGTTTTCGGTTGTATCACTACTGGCGGTGTTCGTGTTGGTGGTATTTGTCGTGGTGGTTGAACACTCTTCATTTTTCGGAGTCTTCGCATCTATCGTTGCCGGAAGAATTACATCTGTATTTTGTACATCAGTACTTTTTACTACATCTTCAACAGTTTCAGTAACTTCCATTGAATTCTGCTGATTTAGCTTAAGTTTCTTTTTGGGTCGCACATCATCTATGAATTTAAGAAAAAAAAAAATAAATATTGATAGTGAAGTTCGAAAACTGTTCTTACCATTTTCTGAAATATCACATGAGTTCTTTGATAGCACTGCCTTGAGTGACGCTCTTAGTTGTTTGCGGACGGATGCTGGTACACCTGTGGTCTGTGCTATAACACGAATCGCAAATAAATCTCCACACAGTTCATATAGATCAACTTTAGCATGCAAAGAATAGCTAATCGTGTACAAAAGACGGGAGATTGGAAGACTGGTTTTTATCTAAAAATTAAAAAGTTTCAATAGATTTAAGTGTTTACGTAACGTAATGTATCAGATGCGTACCTTAGGGAAGTAGATTTCCAAAAAGTTTCTAACATATTGATCGTTCAACGATATCCGTTCATCCCTCAAGATAATATGAATATATTCAATTAAATTTGGATTGGCTAACAACAGCTCAACATACCTGGAGGGACAATAACAATAGGATTTTTCATTCGTAAATACTAAAATTCTCTCTAAATGATTGAATAAACTCACTTGTTTGTGCTTTTATTGTTGTAAATTCCGACCCAGAATTTCGGAAACAAATTAAAATGTAAAGGTGCTGCCTCAATAGCCGCCAAACAACTTAGTTTAACTAGGGACTCATTCAATTGATTCGTGTTTACAGCCATACGCATCATAACATCAAGAAAATCATGGTATGGTCGGTAAAATGCATCCAATCGAGCATCATATTCTTTATCGACACCACGTTGGATAATTTCATTTTGCGGTATACTCATCTGTACCATTGGTCGAGGTGGGCGAGGGGCATTCTTCGATAGCGATGGCCATGGTGCTTTTGTGCCTCGTCGCGGGAAATATGGACCCAATGGGCCAACTGAATTCGGTGCATTTTGTGCTGATAGATGACAGTTTGTGAATATAGGCGCAAGTATGTTGGTAATATCTAAATTTGGATTGCGTACTAGTTCCCTTAGCACGTCTATTGAAAGATTGCAAATCTCTTGTGGATTGTAAGTATTTAAGAAAGTAGCCAGCCGTTTCACTGCCTCTGGCATTCCCTTTACAAGATTATGTTGCCCTAATGGCTGCTGACGTTTTTTTGGTGGGCTATCAAGACGCGTGCTTATACGCAGGGTAGTTACTAACAAAACAAGCTCAGTAAGGAGCTCTTGCAAGTCACCTGACACATGACAAGCAGTAGCTTCATGATGCATGGAATGTAACGTATGCAGTGCTTCAAAACACATCTCAATGCCACCATTGTATATAACAAGTAGTCGATCTTCATCATTGTCAACTGATAAATATTTACATCCAAATTATTAATTTAATGCACTAACACTCATTAAGACTTCAGTTGATAAACCTTACCTAATATTCTTAGGGCGTTGATTAGAGTTCCCCAGGATACTCTTGCATCTAATCCTGTTAAGTAAGCCGAAAGGGTTGTTCTTCTAAATGTAGAAACTTCGTGCTGTTCCTGTTCAGTGGCATCGGGATGTCTTGTCGAGAATAAATTCATTAATTTGAATAATTCGTCTACCGCACCAGGGTATTGCGTGGGGTGGGGTGTGATATTCTTGAAAGCCCACTGAAGATTTTGATGAGCGGCCAATTGTCGTGTTAAAGACCTGCTCTGCTGACAGCATAAACGCAAGAGACCGTAGTATGCAGGCAACATGGCACGGTTGTAGGCCACTATTTCAGAATCATCATGATCCGCGCTAAAATATAGACATTTATAATAGTATACCCGATTGAGTTTTTTGTTTGTATGCACTTACAGAATATAATTAAATGCAATATTTCGTGTTATTTCGGGACAGTTTGCAACAATCTGCGCATTTTCAGGACAATCTAGAATAGTATGATGCCAGAATGCTAACAAAGAATGCTTATTATGATGAGCTGGTACACTTGGCTCTGACAGCCGCGGATGAAAAAGATCCCACAAAGATCGCATATAAGGACCAAGCTGCAAAAATGTATTTACATTTACTTTATAAGGATTTATTTTCATGTATAATATATCAACTTATTACCATGAGCTTTTCGGTCTTCGAAACCATGCAGTATGTCAAAAGACTGAAATAAGATGTCAGCTTTGTTGTTCCATGAATTCCAATATCAGCATAGGATCGTGCAGGTCTCAACAGTCGCAACAGTAAACTGATAATATTATGGAGAATAATCTGGGCATCGCTACTAAGATCCCTGTCATATAAAAAGTTTTTATGAACACACGAAATCACTCATATTTCAATTTTTGTAAAGCCTACCTTGGAGATATTGTTGTATTATTCAATTTATGCAATGAGTATGTTCTATAGTGCGCTCGGAACGGCGGCGATGGAATCAAAGACACCAGTAAATATGATGCAGCTATATTCAAATTCCAAAATGTGCATTAGAAAACACTTGCATACGGAGTCATGACTCACCGTTTCGAACTCTTGAATTATTATGTGCCAAGAGAAACTGTTCCACCCAGCTTTCAGCTGATTGGAGTATCCATGCATGCGCTATTTTATTCTTTGGTGCTTGAAACGCTAACCAATCCAGAGCTGATTGAGGACAATATTCGGCAGCATCCCAGACACGCTGTAAGACGAGTTGTGAGAAACATGGAAGACCCGATGGTCCTCCCTGTGGCTCGGTTAATAGGGTTAAAAGTTTAAAAAATGGACCACATAATTCAGTATGCTTGGTCACCGATGCAAAGAGCATTGTAATTATTTGATTTGCTAATCTATCATCCCATCGACAGAGCGCATGAATGAGGTGCCTAGTTTGATGCGGGTTTATGTTGTCCTTGATTTGTTGATACAAAAATGGGAATCCCTTCGGAAAACAAAAACAAATTAATTCATTAATTTAGGGAAAAGGTTTTTGAATTAACTAAATGAACGATTAACAAATAAATTATGTCATTACATATTTTCACTAGGTACTTTCGTGTTTTTACCTTTCCACCAGCTATTGCATTGTAGTCTTTTTGAGACAGACGAAGTCGGAAGTCTTGCCCACGCGACCTTTCCACTAAATTAGCAACCAATGCTATCATTTTGTCTAATGAAGCTGGTCGAGACTTATCCACAGACAGCGCTTCATCGGAAGAGTTATCTTCATTGTCTGAACCAACATCAATCTGCGGAGAACACGACGGGTTAGTAAACCTTAAAAAAAATAGCTCACGTTTTGTGTTGTGAAAAAAAAACTTACGCAATCCTGACTCTTATTTCCTAAATAAAAGTCAGCGACACTACGAATAACATTTATACGTAAAAGAAAAACAGTTTCTTCATCACCCATTCTTGAAAATTCAAATAACAAGCCAAAGAATTCGGATAGATGTCGAAGATGTGCCCTTGCTCCGTGCTCCATTAATAAAATAAGTGATGAAATGAATCTGGTAATGCACGATGAAGTACCATAACTTTCTTTGCCGTTTTCATCGGTTTCGGTTTTAAGGTATAAGCTCGCATGCGAAGATCTGAAAAATGTCGGGATTAAACATATTTGAATTAATAGTTTATGATTAAATAGGTAAAAAGTATTGATTTAATTCCAAAATGTCGTACGTAGAAGCCTAATTTTATTTGTGGATCAAGGTCCAAGACCCATTTTTTCAGAACTGTGCTAGTTCTGAGTTAAAAGGGTGTGGTGTTGTCTCAAGTTCTAGTTGGGCCGAACTTACTGGTAAACACTTTACGAGAGCTACTCCGACATACTTAGAACTGAGCAAGGATTTTTTTGGGGAAAGATATGGTTTCAGAGATAAACCCTTTTTGGGTTAGCGACAGCTCGCACATATTTGGATGCGGATTCTTCCTGAGAAATCGGCTAAGAAGTATAGTTTTTGAATATAATTCCATCGCCTGGCTTTGATCAGTATCTCTTTAAAAAAACATGGGCCTAATATGCGCACTCACCTCTACCGATGAAGCTGACGATCCTTTTAAGGAGGAATTTTATATGCTCCTGTACGGGGCATGGTATCATATTTATGTGTTAGGGTCATTAACACATCAATTCACTTATAAAAAATAGGATATGATGCTGATGTCATTTACCTAAACTGGAGACTGATGATCCGATCAATATTAGCTTTTTAAGCTAATTTTATCGATATTTTTTTGGAGACTTTATTTTGTTGATTTTTTGTTTGTTTGAAATCTTCAAAAAAAAAGACTTGATAAGGACCGCACAAAATGTTTATATCTTGAGTTCTATTTATCGAACCGTCAAGATTGAGGTGTCTATACTTAGGAAAAATGACAGAGCGACACATTCAAATTTTCATAATTCTTAATTAAGTTAGAGCCGTTATAAACCTGACAATAAAATAAAGAAACTGGCTCCTTTTAACCCCACGCCCCTCATAGAAGCTGACAAAAACCTTGCAGGCTTTGGTTTTCGATATCACTATACATGCACCTACAAACCCAAATATTGCTGTCGTCTCAAGGGTATTCATGCAAAGTTGTAAAGTCGTCGTTAACGTAGTAAAGCAAATCTGTATAATTTTCCATACAAATTGTGACAGATTTAGAAGTCATTTTTTAAATTTATTGGTTGCTGGTTCAAAATTGGCTTAAAAAATGTGTTATGAACTAGCGTTGCTTGAAATTAATGTCAAAGCAAGATTGTTTAATTAATTAGAAAAAAACTTACCTTAAACGCTGAATTACATGTATAACAAGACGTTGAAACATTTGACGAACCATTTGGTTTGGACATTGTATTAGCACCTGAACGGGCCACCATGGTTCTATTGACATATGCGTAAGAAACCACTCGCAAGCCTCTTGGCTTGCATTAAATTGCTTTGTAAGTAGTTCAACCCAAAGAACCATTGTTGGCTGGAAAAAGAATTAGTCAAATAAGTTGTTCCTAACCAACATTTTCTATTTTTAGTGGTGGTAACCTTTTCTTTAGCATGGATAAAAGTTTCTATAAAGAATGACACAGAGAGTTTTGCAGCCATGCAAGTTACATCATTTTGCATCAAAAGAGTCTGTGGTATATGACCGCAAATTTGCCACATAAAACTGAAACGGAAATAAAAGGTTAACATTTATAATATTTCTTTTTACAATTTGTCCGACTCACTTAAAATAGGTATGCTCGAATATATTTCTGTCTTGTAAAAAGTGTCTGTTGTCTTGCCAGATCCAGTCTTCTAGCTCTTTGCTAAGCAAAGACTTTCGACCCACATCTGGAACTCTTGATATCACACTATTTCCAGCTCCTATTTAATAACAAACATTGAAATTAATAAAGCAAGTATTATAAGTTGTTTTTTTGTATTACCTCCATTACAGTTCTTATTTTCTATATCACATTGTTGTGTTGATGGTGTTCCTTGTGGTAACCCTATGTTTTGGGTTTTCGTTGAATTTTCAATATTACTTCTACTTAAATTAGCGGCATTTGCTTCAGTCTCATTTACTTCGGATTGATTCTGATCGCTGATATTGGATGATGTTGATGGTGATGCAGTTACAGATTCTAATGCTTTGACAGTTTCCTCTACGCTTTTCATTTGTAATTGCATTAAAATGTTTTGAGAGCTACATGGATTCTCGGACATTTTCGAACGCTGCCACATTTGATTGTTCGATGACCGTCGTTCATAGAATAACATATAAGCTGAATTCGTTTTTTCAAAGCTGAAATCTAAGTATTTCTCTGTCACAGAATCGTAGGTTTTACTCTGGAAAAAAATAATATAAACGTTTTTGTTTTCCTTGAAAAACTATTTAATAAAAATTAAATTATAATTTCTTACAGTCATTTCACCACCAAAACATTCTGCAGCAATCTGTGATGGGTCAAATGGTTTTACTTCGGCATCATTGAAAAGGAACCATCGATCATGTTGTTGAGTATTTTCATTTCTCTCTTTAATAAAACTATAATAATGACCACCATCGGCTGTTCCAGTATGAACCGTCACTCCAACAAGCTCATACCTAGAGTTTGATATTTGCATAAATTTATTAATAAGTTAAATAAAATGCCCTAAGGCCGTACATTCAAAGTTTAAAGGTAAACGAATTGTTATTCGAATATAAGACCTAATATACAATTTTAAACTTTTCTTTTCGCGGACATTGATCATTTTAACTTATTTAAACTTTTCGGAACTTACCGCGTTAATTATTAAGAATTATTTATAAATTCTTCTTCCCGACGTTTCGAAGAAATTACACTCTTCGTGGTCACGGGATAAGATATAAGACCTAATATTTGACTACTGCGAAGTGAATAATGAAGTTCATTTACAATCTTCTCGACAAGTTCTGGCTTTAGATACAAAAAGTAGACTTTTTGCACTACAATAAGCTGTTAACAGCTTGCTAGTAATAAATGCTTGTGTATTCACATAACTGGTTAGGATCTTTTTTTCACTACGTCTATGCGCAGGGAAATTTTTCAAGTACAAAAATTAATAAAATTGGTTAAACTAGTGATTAAAATGCATCGGAAATACATACAATATTATCCTATAGCGTTTATTAACGCAACCAATGTATTCTTTTGTTTTTTTTTAAATCCATAATGTTTTTTAGGAATAAGTAAAAATTACATAAAATGTCAATAAAGGGAAGAGAGGTAAAGTAATTTTTAATAACATAGATAATATGTATGTATATGTTTATACAAATTTTATAAAAATTACTTTTTTTCGAGATTCACTGCTTTGACTAATAGTCTAAGAGCCAACGATATAAAAAATAAAGTCACTTGCGTAACATTTAGTCTAAGAGCCGGTAGCAAATTTTGTGTGTGAACGCATAACCAAAATATGAGTATGAGGGTTTGTAGGTGCTTGCATTTTGATATCAAATACAAATGTCTGGCAGGATTTTTTTAGCGCCCGTGGTGGGAACGAGAAATTGAAAATAGCGTTTCTTCTACTTGGCTGGTTTATTTCAGTAGTATATAGAATTTGTTTTATAAAACCTTCTTATATAGAAACTATGCCTGGCCCCGGGCAAAAAAACTTCCAGCTTAATGATTAGGAATTCTAATCTTGTTGGATATAGTTTACAGTGGATTTTCGTTGAAAAATTCATGTAAGTTGAACTGAACTTAAAACAAATTGCGTCTGACAAAGCCCTCACTATGTCACTGATGAGTTCAAGTGAGTAAGCCGAACGAAACGCCAATTTGTAGGACTAAAGGCCATAAAAAGCTATTTTGAATCAATAATTCAACAAGTCCAATCCTTAATGCTAAGTCTTCTACTTGGCTGATTTATTTCAGTAGTATATAGAATTTGTATTATAAAACCTTCTTATATACAAAAGAAAATATACATTGAACCCAACAGAACACTAGTTTTTGATGTATATTCACTTTTGGGACACATTGTAATTGTGAAAACTAATTTAGAGAAATGCTATCTCTTTCTCAAAAACACTTTTTATCCCTTTTTTGCTCTGCTGACACTTTGGTTATTTTAATGAGAAATAAAATAAATAAAATATGTAGTGTCATACGGGCTTTGCTAAAATATATTTTATACAGTAATAGATGTATGTAAGTATACATATCTTAATCAGAGAATATCAAATAAAGAGACCAATTCTTTGTACGTTTCACCCTCCAAAGCCCATTTGCTTACGTTGTTGTATTTATTTCATTTCGTGTCAAAGAAAAGATGTGAATTGCAACAACAACATGACCTGTGTTGAATGACGAGTTGATTCTATGTGTGCGTTTTTCACTGCTTTTCACTAATACTTTGCAAATCTAATACATCAGCTGTTCGTTTCAGCTTGTAGGCAAATCAAATTGACAGCTGAGAATTGGCTTCTTTATTTGATATTCTCTGATCACAACGATACTAATGCTATGTTTCCACCAAAGGTTTATCCCAGTTCAGATTTAATAAATCTATTTAGTGTTTCCACTGCACAAAAAGATTTAAAAAATATTTACTTTGACAGCAGATTTAAAAATGCAAATGGTGTTTCATTTTTTCTTATGAAGAGGAAGTGAGATAGAATGTTTCCTTTGTGAAGAACTGAATTCAGCCACGAATAAATCCTTCAGCACCATACAAGAATAGGTTAGTTTGATTTGTAAAAGTATTTGTCCTAGGAAGATTTAATAAGATTAATTTCTAATCTTCAAGATTTACAAAATATATTTGTATGGTAAATCTTCGAGATTTAAAGAAGACTTGAGGTAAATCTTATTAAATCTCAGATTAGCGGTAGGTGGAAATGTAGCATAAAGAAGTTTCACTTCATACTTTTTAAAGCGAGTGAGAAAAAATGCATTTCAATTTCTTTTTCTGGTGCAGGGTTGTCACTTTATTGCAATTGCAGTAGATCTACTGCATTTTTTTTTTATCAATCTGCTGCCTTAAAATAAAATCAACTGCACTTAATTTTACGGGCAAAATTACCCTCCAACTCTTAATAATAGTATGATATATTTAATTTATAGCTATTTTGTTTGTTCTTTTTATGTTTTGAAGAAAAAAAAATGTTATATGTATTTTATTTATTTATCAGTTTTGTTCGAATGACATATTAAGTTTTTTGGAAAAATTAATAAAAAAAGATATTTACTGAGAAAATATTGAATCTACTGCACTTTTTTTTGGAAATATACTGCGAAAAATTTTCTGCGAAGTGGCAACCCTGTTCTGGTGTCGCTTTTTCGTTTCATAGTCAATCGTTCAGCAGATTTTATTCCTCATATTTTTGCCATACCGGGGGCTATATATGAAAATCGATTCTTAAGGAGTAAACTCCAAAAAAGAGGCAAATCAAGTCATAATAGTCGATTTAGAACCAAAACCAAAAAGGCAACCTCTTTGGACGTTACCAATCAAGTCATTTGCTTAAGATTTGTTCAACCGCCATTCGTTTCAGTTCACTTTCACAGAGTTCAATCCAAAAAGGCAGTAGTTCATTTGATGGGGGAAAAACAAAATTGGCGGTCAAATGGGCAGAGCCTAGATTTATAACGTAATTTTTAAAACTGCTAAATAAAATACATATTTATGTGTAACGTTTCTGCCTTAACCCCTAACCGGAAGTTATTTTCTTTTTGAACGCCACACCTTTTGAAATTTCTTCGCAAGTCTCAGTTCAAAAAAGCAAACTTAAATTCAATGACGAAAACTCTGTCAGACAACTTTAAACGTTTAAAACGCAAATGTTTGGAGTTTACTCCTTAAGAATCGATTTTCATATATAGCCCCCGGTATGAAAAAAATACGAGGAGTAAAATCTGCAGAACGAATGACTATGAAACGAAAAAGCGACACCAAAACAGGGTTGCCACTTCTCAGAAATTTTTTTGCAGTATCAAAGGGCACGGTAGTGCCCAGCCAAGTTCGCGGCACTACACCCTTTTTACAGGAACAAACTCAGGCGATTTTCAACCCCCCTCTAACTTCCGTACCAATAAAGTCAGAAACTTCAAATTCGGAGTATTTGCTGAACTGATCAAACACAGGTGGCTCACCAAATTTCAACTCATTAGCATTAGTAGTTCCCAAGATATAGGACTTCAAAAATCGCAAAAACCGTAACTGACTGACTGATTCACTGATTCACTGACTCACTGACTCACTGACTCACTGACTCACTGACAGATCATCAAAATTATGGAGCACTTCCCGACATCGTAGAAACTTGAAATTTCGCACAACGGTAGGCCTTGTGGTACATACAAAGGAAAAAATCGAAAATCTGCAATTTTCTATTCAGGGGGCGTGGCATCCACCCACTTTCTTAAATATTCTATAAATTATATGGAGCTTTTCCGATTGTTGTAGAACAATGAAAATTGGTAAGTTGGTAGGGTTTGAGGTACTTAGAAAGAAAAGAATTGAAAAAAAAAGTGTGTGTGTCAGCTCCGACGCACGACTGGAGTTTCCTCCTTTCGATCGATTGTCTAAATAGGCACAGAAAAGGCTTACTTACTAGTCTAAGAAAAAAAATCAATACCATATCAAATGTTAAATAAACGAATCAAAGAAAATACCTTAAAAATGTATATATTTTAAATATATGTATTTTATTCAACAACTGAATTGGAAATCGTAATCGTAAAGGTTTAGAGGAGAGGCTATGTCAAACGTTAAAAACCCGCACCGTGATTTAAGGCACTGTCCTGCTGCAAAAAATACCTCAGGCTGTATATTCGACTGGATAATTTTTTGTATTTCATATTCGTTCTCAACACTGGGCCGCTTGTAGGCCAAAGTCGTATTTTTTAGTGGACACTCTGATGGACAAGCTGCTTTCACGACTTTTTGCTATATTGTTGCGTATTGTAAGAATCAATTTATCCAGAAATACAAACTTATGACTAATTAAAAAAAAACGATAAACGTCATTAAATAGTGCCTTTCGGCGACTGCGAAATTCACACTCACTTTCCGTTGAATTCCTTTTCGTATTCCTTTCCGTATTTGTACGTATCATAGATTTTAATATATACCTAGATGGCCAACATAGGATCTTTTGTACAGAGAAAAAGTGAAGCTTTGCGACCATTTTGTTGGAGGCAAAAAATGTAAACAATCGAATTAAATGCCTTAGTGGTTTCTCTAAATAAATGTTAATATCTTGGAATTTAGAAGAGGTGATAAAATGATTTTGGTATCAAATGAAAGGTATTTTTACCATCTCTTAAATGGTAACAAAATTTTATAGCTACGTTTAATGGTATTTTGAGATATTTACATTTAATTTCTTGCGAGAAATTTTTTCCTAGTCTTACTTTTGTACACTGATATCTTTTAAAGTTCTGTGATGACGTGTACATTTTTTTGTATTAAAAGAAAGCTTAAATTGTTGGCTTTGATTGCAGATATAATTTATTATCATTTCTCAAATAAATATGGCAAAAATACCATTTTTTTCTTGTTACTGTTTTTATACGCACAGACACTACCAGGTATTTTAATATTTTTGCAATCTTGCACACCTTAAAATCACGTTTCATAAATAAAAAAACCAATTAAACAAATACAAATACTTTATTTTAGAAAAAATCTCCTCTGCAAAAAGTAAACAAAACACAAAACACAATAGAATTGTTGTTGTAAATGCCTCCAATAAAATGGTGGCCGAGCTTCACTTTTGAAGGCGAAGTTGGTTATCTAGGTAAAACCTATGGTACGTATTTAATTCGAAGGAGACAGTAATATTTTTTCCGAATGTTGCTATTTCCATATACAGCTCACTATTGTGACTTAAAAAATCTATTACATATTGGAAAATAGGAAGTCACAATTAAGGACGTGTTCAAACAGAGAACGGACTGTGTGGACAAAAAAATCTGCCCGCCGCGTTCTTTGTGCTGTTTAAAGTGCCTCTACACTATCCCACAAAGTATTAACACATGTCAGAATGAAATGGGAAGGAATTTCATACGACTGCCAAATTTGTGTGATGAAAATGATTTTCATATTTTGCTTCCACACTTGCATCAAAATAAATCAGTTTCACCATAATATCAAACGCCCAAGTGGGATAGAATGTGTGATGGTTTTACAACCGATCGTAAATATTTTCAGGTATAAACACATGTCAAATTGTGGGATGCGCTGTCACTTCGTGTGTGATGAAATTTCATATTTTGCTTCCACACTATTAAGGCTCTCCCAAACCAACGCGAAACATTCGTCGACGAGGCGAAATCGTTCACAATAATACAATATATGAAAGATGATTCGCTACGAATTCGCGTTGGTTTGGGAGAGCCTTTATACATGATTTTCTTCACACTTTTTTGACATGTGTTAAAACTCGTGGAATAGTGTGGAATGGCTAATACCGCAGGAACTAAATAGACGGTTAGTACCTCACGGTAAGAATAAAGGTAGAACTATAATAGTCGGAAGGCCACTTAAGTGTTCGTTCGAAACCGAGCGAATAAATGGAATTCATATGTAGCTGTGAATGATATCTTCATTAGTTTGCTTCACGTAACACCTCTACTATCGTATCGTTTTTCTCAAGTTTGAGAACCACTGAATACAATATCACTGAACTGTCATTGCGAATCTTCGTGCGTTTCACCCTCCAAGACCCATTTGTTTGTATTTGCATCGCGAAATCATAGCGAATCATTCGCAAAGACAGTTTTTTGTTGTTGTTTAGCATTGTGTATCTTTCATATTTTGTGTTATTGTGAATGATTTCGCGTCGTCGGCGAATATTTCGCGTAAAAAGAGACAAACACATTGTTCTTGTTTTTTATAAATAGATTGTCTGCTTTTGGTCAGTCGGCATTTGAATATTGAATAATGGACTGTGAAGAACTAAAGAATAAAGTGAGTGAATTCGCCCAGGCTACAAACATACATGCTTAATAGCATTTTCATGCGTTTAAAATTTTGTTTCTTCTTGGGTAGGTGTTCAATTTTTGATTGAAATTCATTTAAGAATTCACTCACTTTATTCTTTAGTTCTTTACAGTCCATTATTCAATATTCAAATGCCGACTGACCAAAAGCAGACAATCTATTTATAAAAAACATGAACAATGTGTTTGTCTCTTTTTACGCGAAACATTCCTTGACGACGGTGAATCATTCACAATAATACAAAATATGAAAGATTCACAATGTTACACAACAACAAAAAATCGTCTTTGCGAATGATTCGCTACGAATTCGCGTTGGTTTGGAAGAGCCTTAAAACTCAAAGTCAAACATTGTGTATCTTTCGTATTTTGTATTATTGTGAATGATGTTAATGTAGAGGCACTTTAAGTAAAATAGAATATAATTTAAGATTTCACTCATTCTAAAAAATATGAAAAACTTGCAAGCTAGTCTGAACAACGTCAAAGGAAAAGCCAGTAGCACATGTGTGAACACCCTTATCTATTGTACTAGATTTTTCATTGTGAATGAAAGAATACAGATTGCGTGCGAGTGACATGGATATAGTACATTACTTCCACTTGGACTCTTCTTGCCAAACAATTTAAACAAAAACAAATAATTTCATTATGTACTTTTGTAAATGAGTGCGAGTGAGAAAAAAAATATTGAATCTACTGCACTTTTCTTTTCAAATATACTGCGAAAAATTTTCTGAGAAGTGGCAGCCCTGTATCCGGTGTCGCTTTTTGCGTTTCCGTTTCATCGTTCAGCAGATTTTACTCCTCATATTTTTTTCATACCGGGGGCTATATATGAAAATCGATTCTTAAGGAGTAAACTCCAATAAACTCCAAAAATTGGAAGTTTCCATACAGGGGGCGTGGCATCCACCCACATTCTTAAAAGTTCTTATAAATTATATGGAGCACTTCCGATTGTTGTAGAACGATGAAAATTGGTAGGTCGGTATGGCTTAAGGTACTTAGAAAGAAAAAAATTGAAAAATTGGAATTTTGCATTCAGGGGGCGTGGTATCCACCCACATTCTTAAAAATTCTTATAATTATATGGAGCACTTCCGATTGTTGTAGAACGATGAAAATTGGTAGGTTGGTATGCCAAAAAAATCGAAAAAATGGAAGTTTCAGTTCAGGGGGCGCGGCATCGACCCACATTCTTAAAAATTCTTATTAACTATATGAAGCACTTCCGATTGTTGTAGAACGATGAAAATTGGTAGGTCGGTAGGGCTAAAAGTACTTAGAAAGAAAAATTGAAAAATTGGAATTTTGCATTTAGGGGGCGTGGCATCCACCCACATTCTTAAAAATTCTTATAAATTATATGGAGCACTTCCGATTGTTGTAGAACGATGAAAATTGGTAGGTCGGTAGGACTTGAAGTACTTAGAAAGGAAAAAAATCGAAAATTTGGAATTGTCCATTCAGGGGGGGGGGGTGCCATCCACCAACTTTATCAGAATTGCTATTATTTGTATGGAGCATTTTCGGTTCGGTTATGAAACTTTGTAGACCGGTAGGGCTTGACTTTTACCTGGCAAAATTAGTCTTTGCAAAAAGGAGTGAAATCACAACAAAAACATAAATGTTAAAAAAGGAGCCAAGTTCTTATTTGCACAAGAAACCTGTGCGTAAAAAGTCAGCCAAAAAAAGTAATGAGATCTAAAATATATGCCAAGTTTTAAGTTCGTGAAGTTTAATATCAAATATCTTAAGAAAAGTATTATCGAAACAATTCCAAATCATGACAGAAATTTGGTAATTAATGATTACTGATTAAAATTTGGTGGATTTACTTGGCAAGTTTTCTCTTAAATACTTATTTAATCACAAATTTAAAATGTATGAAAACTTGACCAGTGAACCCACCAAATTTTAATCAGTAATCATTAATTACCAAATTTCTGTCATGATTTGGAATTGTTTCGATATTACTCTTCTTAAGATATTTGATATTAAACTTCATGAACTTAAAACTTGGCATATATTTTAGATCTCATTCCTTTTTTTGGCTGACTTTTTACGCACAGGTTTCTTGTGCAAATAAGAACTTGGCTCCTTTTTAACATTTATGTTTTTGTTGTGATACATATTTGCAAAATAAGTGCAGTAGATTCAATACTTTCTCAGTAAATATCTTTTTTTGTTTATTTTTTCAAAAACCTAAATATGTCATTCGAACAAAACTGATAAATAAATAAAATACATATAACATTTGTTATTTTTTTCAAAACATAAAAGTAAAAAATAAAATAGCTACAAATTAAACATATCATATTATTATTAAGGCGTGAAGGGTAATTTTGTGCGTGAAATCAAGTGGAGCAGATTTTTATTTTAAGGTAGCAGATTGATTTTGAGAAAAAATGCAGTAGATCTACTGCAATTGCAGTAAAGTGGCAGCCATGCACCAGAAACATAAATTGAAATGCATTTTTTTCTCACTCGCAATCGTTTAAAAAAGTACGAAGTGAAACTTCTTTAGTATCGTTGTGATCAGAGAAAATCAAATAAAGAAGCCAAGCTTCTCAGCTGTCAATTTGATTTGCCTACAAGCTGAAGAGAACAGCTGATGTATTAGATTTGCAAAGTATGTGAAAAACGCACACACAGAATCAACTCGTCATTCAGCACAGGTCTTGTTGTTGTTGAAATTCACATCTATTCTTCGACACGAAATGAAATAAATACAATAATGGAATTTTAAACTATTCTTTTCGCGGACATTTATCATTGTAAATTTTTAATCATTTTCGGAACTTACCGCGTTTAAATTAAGAAATTTATATGTATTTCTTCTTCCCGACGTTTCGAAGAAATTACACTCTTCGTGGTCACGGGATTAGACTGACGTGTAATGGATGTTGTGTCTTGTTCTTAATGTGTACCGATGCTTTGTTATTGGTGCACTTTCAATGAGAGTGGGTGGTTGGTAATTTGGTTCTGATTGTATTGTGTTTGCATATTCTTGTGTGCATACAAAGCTTACGACATCGGGTATTGCGATCGTCAGGTATTTGACAACAGAGATGCTAGCTTCAAACTATCTACAACATGGGATCCACTGGTAAGCGAGCTTAAATCTTCAAAAAATTACAACGCAATACCTGATGTCGTAAGCTTTGTATGTACACAAGAATATGCAACCACAATACAAGCATAACCAAATTTCCAACCACCCACTCTCATTGAAAGTGCACCAACAACAACGCATCGGTTCACATTAAGAACAAGACACAACATCCATCATACGTCAGTCTAATCCCGTGACCACGAAGAGTGTAATTTCTTCGAAACGTCGGGACGAAGAAATTAATATAACACCCCGATTACAAAATCCGACGAATGATCTGCGGAAGGAAACAGACCTAATTTTGACATTAGGCTCATAGTAAAAATGTCAAAATTGAGTCTGATTCTCTCCGCGCTCATTCGTCGGATTCTGTAATCGGGGTGTAAAATTCTTAATTAAAACGCGGTTAGGTTTGAAAATAATTAAAAAATAAATAAATTGGGTGGCGCAACAGCTCGTGGAGAACCAGGGCCTAGTGACTTACAACGCTCAACCATTCCTGTGTGCGTGTTGTTGGCAGGAATGGAGGGGACCTACAGTTTTTTGCCGAGTCCGAACGGCTAAGTGAGAAGCACTTTTTCATGACAAGTATGCTCTTGGAGGATTTGTCAGTTCCTCGCAAGAGGCAGTACCTCGGATAAAAAATTTTTGTTTTAAGGTGGCACGGCTGGGAATCGAGCCCACACCTTCGGCATGACATCATCATGCCACGAGGTACTACTAAAAAGTTACAAATACAATAATGTAAACAAATGGGTTTTGGAGGGTGAAATGTACGAAGGATTGGTCTCTTTATTTGATATTCTCTGATTAAGATATGTATATGTACCTACATATATGTATTACTGTATAAAATATATAGGTTTAGTAAGTCTTTTCTGTGCCTATTTAAACAATCGATCTAAAGGAGGAAACTCCAGTCGTGCGTCGGAGCTGACACACACACTTTTTTTTTTATTTTTGGAGTTGAAACTTTAACCGATATTTCATTTGGGAATTATCAAGAGAATCTTATTCATTTAATTTGATTTTTATCGCAATTATAATAAATATAAATATATTTTGCAACAATTTTTCCCTCCGACGGATAGCAGAATAGGGCTGGCTGTTAATGTAAAAAATTAACAGTTATCTGGGAGTGGGAAAGTGAATGATGTGATGCGGCGCACAGTGGATCGCCTCCATATAATTAGACGTAAAAAATCAATGACATAAATTCCAAAAAATTCAATTTCTTATCTATAACGGATAACTGTTAAGTCTGAAAACATTTTTTTTCTTGTTTTAACCAGTTTATTATAGAATAAATGATCTCCAAAAGTGATGGTGAAAAGTCTTTTTTTTGATCTGGTGCGTTGAGGTTATATAGACAAATAATTATTAAAATTACAATTTTAATTGAAATTGAAAGAAAAAATGGCAGATGTTCGTGAAGGTATGTGCTTTTATAAATCTGTGTTGAAATTTTCTTAATTTTTGTTTGTTGAATTTAAAAAAATGTGTCATTGAAATAGCAAAAAAACATGTTTTTTCCGTATTTGTTTTGGAAAATCTAAATATGTGCTTAAGGTTGCTTTAAAAATAAATTAAGTGTTTTGGATAGCTGTGAACGTCTTCTTTCTAGAAACATATGTCATATACCTCGCAAAGATTTGCAAAGCCCTTTTTTTGCCCACTTTTCAGGAAAAGATTTCTGCGTTCCAAGGAAGGAATTTTTCGAAGTTTGGTGTTCGAATTCCAAATTGACTCGAACAAAAATACTTTTGGAGTATATTTCGAATAAGTTTAACACATCAACACGAAATAACTGTTTAAATACTGCTCGGCTAAAGAGAATTATCAGTTCAAAATCAGCCAATTTTGATTTGAAATGGAAGTCGGCTGGAAATCGATGAGACCGGTTTATTCTAAAATATTAAAATTGGCTAGAGGATTTAGAAATTTTTAAAGACATAAAAAATACAATAGAGACTGAAAATTACAACCCTAACGAAGATTCAACCAGGCATTTAACGTCTGGAAGGCCAAAAAAAAGTTTTGAGGCTTGCGGAGAGTACTCAAAGTGAAAATTTATCACTTTTTCATTAATTAGTGACGCCAAAAAACAGGTGCTTTCTATGAAATTATTGGCCATCTCATAAATGGCCTGGCCGACTTTGTACAAAGTTCTTAAAAACCATCTGCAATACTACCCGAACATTCCTTCAAAACTTGGTGTCAAACACTCCACTGGTACAAAAGTAGTGATTCATCAATGGATTTGCTTTTCATATTCATAGATAGCTTACTGTCGCTTTTCTTTTGTTAAATTATGTTACTATTCCAAATTTATGAACATTTAGATGGAAACAGATATTTTCCGAAAATATTAGAATTTTTCACGTCTAAATGTATGGAGTCGATCCACTGTGCGGCGCCGCATGCATGTGAACATCATTCACTTTGCAACAGTGCGAGTCGATATTTTCAAAATCGACTTTATAAGAGTCGACATTCTGATCATTCGGTATTTTCACCAATCTGCTTTTCGGAAGTCGGCATTTTGACGGTCGATTTTTTTAAATCGACATTTTAAAAATCGGAAAATCGTACCCAAGCCGTGTGAACATCTTGAATGAATGGCATTCAAAAATACTCTTCTTAAATCATTTTCACACTATTTACTTAAAGGCTTTCAATCTTCCCCCACAATTAAGGGATGTGCTCAACCTATCTTGTTTGAGACAATGGTTTCAATAAACTCATAGTTAAAATACTTACTCATTTGTTTCTTCCTCTTCATCTGTACAATTCTCAAGAGAAGCTTGTTTACCAGAATCCCCTTCTGTCTTATTATTTGGATCTTGATTTTTTCCTGTCACTTTATTCTTTCTGTCTTCTGCAAAGGTAGGACAAGAATAATTATAGTACATGGTTTGATAAAAACTCAGCAAAACTGTACCTAAATACTGATGAGGCATTAGAGTCTTTTCCACATAATTGGACATGTCCAACCGCATTGGAAACGAAAAATGCGTATTGACTTTCTCTTTCAGCATTGTGACCATGTTAAATGTATAGCGCATGGTGTTAAAGCATAGAATCTGTGGGAGTTTCTTAAAACAGGCACGCTTCTCAGCACGAACCTTTTTGCCACATTGCGAACACGTATACATGTTGTCACCCTCTAAGGTATCTTTGACTGTGACCTCATCTAATGATTCGCCCAAATTCCTCATATCTGCAACTTGACACCGAACAGTATAGAATTCTTCGGCGGTTCGACTAACATGACCACAATCCAATGAAACAACATTATTACTCAAAGTTCCACAGAACAGCCTTTTAACCAAATCTTTCAGTTCGGGTGTCATCTCCTCAAGTTTGGATACGAGATCAATAAAAAACTCAGCCATGTCTTTTTGTTCACCCGTATTTAATGGCTGGTGATCCATTTGATACACTCGGCAAAACGATCGTGGATTGTATGATTTTCTCTCTGATTCCAGAAGATAAGCAAACATCCTTTGAAGCTCGTGCAGTGTTGCACCGTGTTTCTGTGCAGCTTGTGGTGGAACAACAAGAACCGATTCTCGCGCTTGTGGCATCATGTATAAATGTTGAATACATGATGCCATATAACAAGTTGCACCCAAATTTGTCAGACCAACGTAACCGCATTCCGATCGTCCATCATCTCGTGGCCAATAATCCCATGGATAAGGCGGATGTGGTCCTGGGGTGTGCTGCTCGAGGAGCTTGCCATGTAAGAGGGTGTAATTATTCGCACAATTTTTGCTTAACTCGACAAGTAAGTCGTAAGCTGCCGCTCGTGATGTTGGCGATTTGCACTTTGGTTTCTGACGATTAGTCGGCGAAGGCATGTCAAACAGGAATTCGAAAATCTTTTCAATAAAACAAAGAGCATTGGTGCTAAACTTAAACGGAGGATCGTACTTCACAAGATTTGTCATTAAGTTTATGAGGCCAACCAAACCATCGTCCTGATATCCATGTCTCGTCTCGTAAAAGTCTCGGCTAAGAATACTTTTCGAGACAGTATGACATAACCCTTCGATGTCTATTGCGCTAGAATTTGGTTCATCTAGAGATACCTTAACCATTTCTGGGGTTAATGTATCTACAAGCCTGGCCAATAACCAAAAGTAGTCACGGCATGCTGGTCCATAAGGTTCTTTGCCATCATCTGATACGAATTGCGTATGGGATTGTTGGAAACAAGTCATTTTTTCGGCAACAGGAAGAAATGAGATTAGTTTTTGCAACAATGGGGCCAACAACTCTTGATAGCTTTGAGAATTTCCCAAGCAAATTCGATACAAACCAGCGCATATTTCACGTCTCACTGATGGTTCTGGATCTTCTAGAATGAACTTTCGTACCCAGCCGCAGTATTCGGGAGCATTCCACAACGCAATACGTGCATTTTCCGAGGAGTGCACAAAACTAACCATTATATTCATTGTATACTGAACCACCTGAGCGCGACCCCAAAAACCAGTTCGTATGTGCAAATGGTTAGTGAAGTGTGTGTGAGCTTCATCGTTTAATATTGAAGCCAGCCGCTTTAGACATGAATCAACTTCCATCATTTCAAGCATAAATGTGTGAGGCTTTGAAATCGCCACGGGAATGTCCTCGGATCGGTGCTCTTCAAAACCCAAAAGCCACAGAATTCTTAACAAGCTGGCAAGGCAATCATGCCTCCATTCGTTGATATTATCGTGATGACCGTTCTGCAACATTCCGCTGACAAAAATGTCATATAAATGTTGAAGGCCTCCGCACTTGATAAATACATCATTCCACTTAAGATCGTAGGCGACTGGTGATGGAGGATTTGGGGTCGTTGGATAGTCCTCCTCCTCTTCCTGGGGCAGCTCATTTTCATTGTTTTCCTCTGTATTTTTCTTATCAACGGCTTCGGCTTCCAATTTTTCCGACTTTGCAGGTTGTTCGGCAGGCTTTGCAATATTTTCGGTGTTTGCCGACTTTTCATCACTTATATTAGCGTCAGCTCCTCCACCACTTTCCGAGCTCTCTCCTGGACTAACTTTTCTTCGGCGACTACTTTTGCGCGGCGACTGACTTGAGTTGCTTTTGGACGAAGATGATGATGACGTACTAAACAGGCGGTTTATACTTATTGGTTTTGAGCTGTGAAAGTCTCCATTGCAACAACTACCTGAAGCTGAGTTTAAATTGCTCACAGCTAAACTCTCGACTATATGCAAAGAGTACATGAACTTTTGTAAATTTCCAGGGTGCAAGAGATCAGCCAGTTTTCTCTTAATGGCATCCCTTCTAAATTTACGTTCTTCTAAATTGTCAGCAGTTTCGCACTCGAAAAGATCTACGCTAAGATTTTGAAATGATTCCAGGATATTAGGATTGGTCGGTAGTATTGCCAAGATGTCCCATACCCGACGTGACAACAATTGTGCCTTTGTGTGGGTCTGAATGTTGTTGTTTCCTTGGATTTCCATATCGCCTAACGTTTGCATCAACCGAAACAGCTTTTCAAAATACTTTGGCTGTAGTAAAAGAACTGTAGGCAGGCATTCCTTGGGCGGAGGTGGTTGCAACGTTGGATGATCTAATGGCTCCTTGCGACGAGCACCTCGTCCACCCAGCGATACATACACAATCTTGAATAGATTTCAAGAATAATATTGAAGTACATGCACAAACTGTACATACCTGATTATCTTTAAAGCCAACGTCACCCAAACTCCGCTCGTCATACTCTGATGTCAGTTCTTGACCCTGGGTTATGATTCTAAGTGGACCTTCGCTTAACAGTAGCCCCAGCACGGGAGCTGTTACCCCTGATGCACGTGCACCACCTTGTAGATTTTCCCACCTTTAAATACAACACTCAACAAATTGGTTTTATTTGAATGGAATTCTGAAAAAAACATACCATTTTGAAATTTCAGCCTTAAGTTCTGCTATTAAGTCACAGGAATGCATATGTAACAGAGATTTTTCTGACAGTCCAGCTGGTTGTAAAACTATTCGAATAGACGGTCCTGTTCCTTCGTTTTTAAGATTACTGTGTGATCCTATTCCTTTTCCTTCGATAGCCCAACGCCTCAAATGAAAAGCATATCTTCGTCGAAAGGTCTCCAGGTGTGTGTTTAAAAGCATAAGACCACGTTGAACACACATTAAAGCATACTCTTCTTCACAACTAAACGGACAAAATAGTAAATAAAATTCAGTTTTTTTAGAGGTTCAAGTAATTACCCTCTTAGGCCATTTGAAGCCTGAACCAAGTGATCCATGCATTGAGATACAAACTCTTTCTCTAGCCTTAATTGTTGACCCATGTAGTACATGTTTATATATTGGATAGCTGCCAGAGATACTTCAGTGTTGTGGGCTCGTAAGGCGATTTTCCAAAGATGAAACATTCCCACAATATTTGATGAAGTGGTTGATACCGATTCCATTTGCTTTTCATAGTGAGCTATGGCAAGTCTGGCCAAACTACATAATTGTTGAAACAACATTAAAGCAACCATTGAAAATTCCTCCGGCCGTAATTCGGGCAATTTTTTCAAGTACAAGTGCTGCAATGCTTCAATTCCTAGTGCATGCTGATCACCACCTTTAGCCTGACTTTGAAGCCAAGAAAAATAACAGTCACAGCATTCAGGATCATGGGCTAACCATTCCCAGAGAGCATCAACTTGTTCGAGGCTCAATCTAAAAAAAGAAAAAACGTTTTTTTTATTGCTAAAATCTTACGCCACTTGGGGCTTACCTAAAGTTTTTCGGAGATCCTAAAGAACTGAAAACAGAAGAAAGAAAATGCAACCTCACCGATACTTGAGTTTTGTGCGAGTACATTGGAGATCCATTTGAATTAAGCACAAGCATATTATCACTTCCCATATTAAATGACCTAGCATATGCCTTGATGTTATTAAAGAAGTGATACATCATTTTATGTTGTCGTTCGGCCCACATAGTAACTTGATGTGTGTCTGCAGCTCGGAATTGTTGGAAAGAAGCAAAAAGCTTTGGCAGTAATTTTAAACTAACAATTACACTTTTGTTGTTTGCTAAATTGTGAAGGCAGCCTTCAATAAACTTTGTACGTAATAATCGGTCTGTGCTGAAACATAACAACGTTGCCAGAGCCTTTTCAGCATCCAATGCTAGAGATTCGCCCAATTGACCCTTAGAACAAATAAAATAGGTTTATTAATTTAAACTCCGTTTCATATCACAGGAATCTGGCACTTACAATTTTATCATCCTGCAATAGATCCCACAGCAGAGTATTCCCTGGCAAGCAAACATCGTTTATAGTAAAAGTTGGTTGCAATTCCTTAGGCTCGACTGCAGTTGTCTCTTCTGATTTACAATGTAAACTCTTCGCACCCGACCCTGGTTGTACAACTTTTATTGATTCGCCTGACACAGATGAATCTCGCATTGCAATTGAAGGTAAAGCAAAGCCAGGTATACAGCTATGTGTGCGACTAACCAACTGGGCAAGTTCTTCCTCGCATGGAGATTCATCGTCGTCAAAGTCTGCCAAATTCTTCTCGGACTTGTTACTCATCGGTGATGAATAGCTTCCATCGTTTTCTACACCGCTAAGAAGTTCGCTTATGTGTGCTTCACCAATTGCTCTTATATACGGACCTTCGCCTTGCAGGTGCTTTAGCACAGCCGCCGGAACAGGATTATCACTGCAATCACTGTCATTTATTACTTCACCCTCGCTATGGGATTCTCCTTCCCAAATAGTTTCAACTAGCTCATGAGCCAAACGACTTAATGGCAAATTATTGTTTTTCCTTCTTTTCCGTGTTTTTTTGCGAATTGGAATCACTGACGGCTGATGAAGCTCCTCCTCGCTACTGGAATTGTCAACAATGTTAACCATTCTATGATTTTGCAATCTAAAAAAATTATAATAGTATTATTTTTATTTATATAAATAAATAAATTCTAGACAATACTTACGCAAGATCGGTTTTGGCTTTTAAAGCAGTTATTTCGGAAATATCTTCACCCTTTGTTTTGGACGTTTCTAAGAGTGAATAGAAATAAGTAAAAACTAGATGAAAGTAAATTGAAATATATACTAAGTTCTTGATGCGATTAGTATTAAAATAGGACATAAACGGCAATCTTAGGCTTTAATTTAATATCGGAAAATTGTAATATTTACTTGTGTCTTAGCAGAGAACCTTAAATCCAGATTCTACTTGAATATCCTGCTAAGGAACGTAAGATGAATTCATACAATTACAAACATTAAATTTAATATTTTTTTTTTTTCAAATAGTTTATTTAGCATTTTAAAACATGTCGTCACATTGCTCTGTGTCATAACGAGTGCGTCGGACTATCACGCCGAAGGTCTAGCCATCGATACCACCTGCCACCTAAAAACAAAATGTTTTATTCAGGGGTTTTGCCGCTGGTAATAAAGTAACAAATCCTCAAGAGTATCTATCGTTATGAAAGTTCTTCTCTTAGCCGTTCGGACTCAGTAGAAAGTTTTAGGTCCACTTCATTACCACCGACAACACACTCACAGGAATGGTTGAGTAGTTGCTGTAAGTTAACAAGGCTAACCTGGTTGGAGTTGCCACTGATTTGCATCATGCTTTTGTGAAATTTTTATAGGGAAATGATTTTTGTTTACCACATTTTTTTTATAATCTTTCAATTTGCATCCATTCTTGGTCTATCGTTTTTAGTGCGATTAACTTTTGGCCTTCTTCATTAAAAATTATTGTAACAATTTATTTAAATTGGGGGTCCAATTTTTGTTTCTAACGAAACAGCAACTCACTTCTGACCGAACATGTTCTAATCATTTTTAATAGTAGTGGCATCTTTTCCAAAGGCAAGAATACCTTGGCCGGCAGACCAGTAGAATAACCGCCCTTTTTAACAGAAAACCAGTACTGTTTTACTATGAATCGAATGCCCTGCACTGAGCTAAAACAGAAAAATGCCTTACAACGCACACCATGTTCTTAGCAAAAGTTATTTTGCGTCATTTAAAAACATGCATTTTAATCATAAAATTACCTTCAGTAGGGTCACAAACATGTCTCTTTCTTCGAGCCTGTTTACATGGCGGAGGTGCACCAGAATCTGAACCGCCATTCTCAATATCAATAGGACTCTTGCGGCTAGTTGAGCTGCTGTCATCTTGCTGATCTTCATCGGTATTACTTCCATCCATGCTTCCACTATCCGAACTTGATGCAGTTACATTTGCAGCCAGAATATTCTCTGGAACTAAGTCAATTTGAGACCGACCACCATCGCGTGACCAAATAAGTTTGGTTAGTGCCGATGCAATGTAAATACTTTGTTCAGTATGCTCTTTCGGATCCAAACGACAAAGAAGCGAATACAAATGCAGAGCAGGACGCGGGGAAAGATTTTTTACCAGCGATGGAAGTATGTCGTAAATGGGCTTCGAGCAATGCTTCAATTGTGCAGCTTGCCAAATCAGATTTATGTGTTCTTCTGTGATTTGGTTTTCGACTGCAAGAAAATTTAACACTACATGTGCCTGTTTAATAACTTCGACATGCAAGTTCGGACCGAACAAGTGTTCTATAATTTGATTTTCAGTTAGCCAATCGCCAAGTTTTTGGCCAACAAGTTCAACTTCTCCAACAGTCTCCGTTGTGCAAATTTCATTGAAAAGATTAATGTGTGCATTTATTTGTGCCATACCTAGAAATCAAGGGAATATCAGAAAATTAAGGTTTTTTTTATTGTAAACATTAATAAAAGAGCACTCACCAGCTAGACGCATTGTCAAAGTTGTAGAATTAAAATATTTAAAAGCCAAAGCCAATCCTTCGATATCAAAATTAACCGAAGAATCAAGAGGATCCCTTACTGCGGACCAAACAAAGTCTGCCATGGAACGAGTAGCTGCCGATCGTAGATTCTGGTCAGACAAGTGACACATATATTGCAAAACTTTACTTCGCAATGGTACAAACAATTGAATTATGCACCTGTAGTTGAGCCATAGTTTAATATTCGAGACAGTTGCTGTTATGGCATGTGCCGTTGTTACTGGCAAGTCAGGATGGTCGAAGGCAGCCATCATTGCAGAAAATCCACCTGAATTGCAAAACAAGCTGATATTGCGCAACAAATACACTGGGATTTCATTGTCGTGCAAATCACACACAATACTCAAATGCGAAGCTTCTTCGGACGAGATCTCATCAAGGCGAGAGTGTGTTCCATGCTTGTAAGCAATGTATAGAGGGAAGTTAAGGAGAAATGCCTTTGATACCAAAATCAAAAGTTTCTCCACTTCGGGTAAGATCCATTTCTCTTCACTGTAAACAATGCGGTGCAAATCTTCGTCGGCGGATGTACTTCCTTGCTTTTTATCCGATTCCGATGTGTTATCGTCTTTCGAATCTGCACCGGATGTTTGTGCTTTTAGATCTGCAGCTTCATTTGGCTTTATCAAAGTACTGAAAATATTGCAAGCCGCCATAATCTTGTATTCCTCGATAAGCTTGTGGACATTTTTCAAATAGTGCAATGCCAGGCATATCATTGACTGAACAATTAGATTGAAACGCTCAAAGTTTTTAATATCTCTGTAGAGACACATGCATTGTCTAAATTTATAAAAAATTAAATATATAGTAAATAATGAGTACATTTATAGAAAAAAAAAATAATATTCTTACCTTTGGGGCCATGATTGTATGTAACCAAAAGCGATTTCAATCTCGTTCTTAAGTAGAGCCGTATGTTTTGCATCATTGCTGGTAATCCTCGCCTCATCTATTGAATTAAATAATTTTTTTTAATCGGGGCCAAATGCGGAAAGTTCTGGGGAGTTGATACGGCTATTGGGTATATTAAGCTTTAGAGTTTCAAAAACAAAATCCAAAATCCAATGCGTTTTTTTCATCAAAAATAACGGAATTTTCAATTAAAATTCAATAGATAGAAAAATTAATTTCAGCCATCACATGTGTGATTTCATTAAAATCTATCAAAACGCAACGAAGTTGCAATATGTTGACATATTTTTGGAACGAAAATATTTGTTTATTTTTCAATTCTGTCTCACCCCGAGGACACACAGGCAAGTACTGGCAAGCAAATTTGTTCACTAAAACATATGTACAAAGCCAAGCAACTTGCTCATCAACTGGCATGGAATTTTTGAAGCCAGTAGTGAAGAAAATTGAGTAGAAATTAGAAGACAAGCAACTTGCCTGGCAAGTGAAATTTAAGTGGAAGATAAATTACATACTTAGTGTATGTAGCCAACTTGTTTGCCAGTACTTGCCTGTGTGGCCTCGGGGTCAGCTATCACCTGTATCAATTTTAGTGGGGCTGTTAGTGAGACGAACCTTTCATTTTGACCTGACGGGTTGATGGTAGTGTTCCTTAAACATCGATAGTTTATCGATAGTTATCGATAGTAAATGACTATCGAAAACATCGATGGTTTTAATAACTATCGCATATGTCATAATTGCTCTGTTTATATCAGATCAGAGCGCTCACTTGAGTAGACGAATCCAAATTTTGTTTACTAAGTTTTTGATAGCAAAACTGGGGAAATTCTCTGAGCTCTCAGATGTATAAACTGGACAAATATATATAAGTTCTTAATGTCCCCTTTCATTTATAAATTAAAATTAAACAAGGGAATAAGTTTGGGGAACCCCCAAATAACAAATTTCATACTAGGTGGTGTTTGTCAATATTAGTGCCCTTGTCTTGTTTCTATATGGAATCGGTTTCAGTTCTGTCACACAATGATAAAAACAACTGAGGATTAAACGAACTGTTTTTTCTAAAGCAAAACTGTGCTATCTTTGAGAAAAAATATTTTTGTAAATATTTCTGTCTCCTAATAAGCATTGTCTAGTCACAGATTTTGCTAATAAAATTTCTCTTTGCGTACTTCCCAAAACTACGAATTTCTACGAATTAAGCCCAAAGTTCTGTCAAAGCTCATATAAAAAAAAATAAAGTTCGTAGTTTTGGGCAGTAGGTACACGAACAGACATACAAATTGTCGAACAATTGTTGTTTTTATTTTTTATATGAAAACTCTCGATAGACTATCGATACTATCGGGTGTTTTTTTAAAATAATCGTGAACTATCGCAAGTGCCGACTATCGATGTTTAAGAAACACTAGTTGATGGCAACCCTTCTCTTGTTCTTTGGGACGTCAGAATCAAAGAACAAACAAACTTTACAGCTGTTCACTAAGTTGGCATTTACATTGATCTTTTTTTCCAAATACAATCTTTTTGTTGTTGTAATAAATTGCTTTCCCTAATTTAGAATTCGAACGTATTCCCTCCACACGAAAAATCGTACAAAAATCGTACTGTTATATTTACCGACACTCTTTTAAAAACGGGAACTTAGAATGAAGTAGTTTTTATTTCATGATTGTCATCCGACAGAAACTTTCCAAATTTGTATTCAACTATTTATCACTTTTCAAATCCATGACTTTTATCAAAAACAAAGAACCTTTTGTTAGCGTTTTGAAATGTTGAGAGTTATATTAACATCATTACACTGCATTTGTGAAAACTTTTTCTGATTTTCATCATCATCAAGACTATCAAGAAATATTATCGTTTGCATTGTATCTATCTCCTTCTTTATTTAAGCAATTTACAATGCATGTGAGTGTTGATATTTTGCATATATATATTTACGCTCAAAATATTTGCATTAAGCTGCCATGAAGATCAGATATTTATCATTTGCATTTTGTAATTCCTCCCATGTTAAGTCGGTCCTAGCTTTATTTTTATCCACCTATTCAGACAGACAGAACAGACCTAATTTCCCATCAAACAGTCCAAAACGATTGGAAAGTGGAAATGTTTAATTTGACAATTTATTTTCCATTCCATACTTAGGTCCGTTCATATAAGGTGCTCTAAAACGAACACATTAGGCATGTTCAGAAAAATGAGATCTCGGAGACCTCAGCAACCTCTACTAAACAAAATTTTTCAGTTTTTCTATCAAATTACTGACGGAGCAAAACGAATGCAAGCGAACATGTTCATCTTCATAAGTGCCTCTATAAATGTTGTTGTGAAAGGCGCATCCGGTGAGAAACATAGATGTTATGTGTGAAAGAAAGAGAACGAAGATTTCACCCAAAATCCACCGATGCACCACTTTCAACAATCAATCTTTGGCATGAGCGCCGGGCAAGATGAATTTTTTTATTGTGCAAGTGACAGGTGTATGTATTGCGTGAGATAAGGAAGGATATTCTGGAACTGAAAGCATTTTTTCTGCATAGTGTAGAAACGGGAATTTCAGCAAAATGAAAGTGTAGACACGCACTAATATACTTTTGATGGATTCATTTTTTGGCATTGTGGTTTGTCCAACTCTACTTTTCTTTAAGTCTGCAGATGCAGAAGCATGCAAATTCACCACACATCTATGTAAATCAACCATCATCCTCGTGAAAATAAAACGATGTGGGTTAGTGCGAAAACAGTCTCTTTTTATCTTTTGTTTACTTATTTTTCATGTACGGGGTACGGCCTGGTTCTTTTCTCTACACTGCTGACAAATCGGTAACATGATTAACAATGGTAAATAGCCACCTGCTGGTCAGACTTATATTTATGTTATTGAAATAAACTTCGATAGAAGCCTAGATATCATGTTTTTGTAATAAGTATTATATCTAGATAGCCTCGACCGGAGATAATAAAACGCAGCTATTAAACAGATTATGGAAAAGAAAACAAACCAAATGCTTCTTGCAATTTTATTTTCAAAATTATCTCAAAATTATAACTGAATGAATTCTTTATAAATACAAAACCTTATGAGCACTTTTTATTTTTATTGGTGCGAGAGGTCTCGCACGGGTAGGCTAGTAAATATATAAATAGGCTTAAAAAAAATTTGGTGGTACCATTTTCTCAAAAAGTATTGGACCGATTTGGATAAATTGTATGTGGTTGGAAAGCTATAGTCGCCGGGAGTGTGCGAATCACTTAATTGAACACTGCGGGTCCATTTTAGCTTAATATGAAATTTTGAATACAACAAAATTGTTATTATGTGCTGAAAGAAAAACACACAGCGTCGCTATGAAGAATGGTTTGTGTAACTTACCCCTTAACTCTTATATTTCATGAAAGTACCTGCTTATCGCTTGCAATGCCACTTGCATGTCAACAATCATCTGTTGCTTCAAGGTGTATGTGACTTTGTCATCTCATAGCGTCTTTACTAGGAAGATATTCCTGCGACGCTGTGTGTTTTTCTTTCAGCACATAATAACAATTTTGTTGTATTCAAAATTTCATATTATGTGCCTAAAACGTGGATCTACAACACCTTTCTCGCACCAATCAAGCCACCGTTTAATTGCCGGATAGTATGTATTGAGGGTAGACGGCCTCCAGCTCTCTCTGAAAAGTTGTTGTTCAGGAATAGACCAGTCGTTTATCATTTTGCCCCACCTCCAACTAACCAAGCCTGAAGGGTCAGTTGGTCTACCTGAGGTGGTGGAAGATTGGTTGACGCATCCACCAGAACTTCTCGAAGATTTTCTATTTCCATCGGAGATGTTAAGGCTCGTGACTTCAGATCCACCATCCAAAATGTCTTCTCCCAAACTGGTGTTATTACAATGAAGCTTCCGTTTGCTGAGTTCAGGTGATTCAACACTCTGGGCATTAGATTCGGTGGTGGAAATACCCACCCCAGCTGAAATTTCCATTTGTGGCTGAAGGCGTTTGAGAAGAGAGCTGATTGATCTCTGCAGTCTAGTGAAACGTAGCTGCTGACGACGGTTGTTTCTGCAGACGCGAAGAGATCGACGTCTGGAGTGCCCCAACGATTGAAAATTTTGTTTGTTGCCGGAGGCAGCAGCTGCCACTCTGGCAGACGTCTTCCTCGAGACAGATGATCGGCAATGCAATTGTATCTCCCCGGGAGATATTGCGCTGACAGACGAATCTTTAGGCGGTCTGCCAGAATCAATAACTTGCTTGTCAACGCCAATAGACTTAGAGATTGTGTTCCGCCTTCTTTGCGGATGTAAGCTATCAGGGTCTTGTTGTCGGACTGAATTAGAATGTGGGCATTGCTTAGTTGATGTTTTTCCGCATTTAAAGCAGCATAAACCGCATACAATTCTTTTCGGTTTGAATGCCACTTCGTTTGTTCTTGGGTCCAGGAGCCTGACAAAAGTTTTTCGTCTAATTGTGCTCCCCAACCAGCGTCCGCCGCATCTGTTGTCAAGAAGTTGGTTGGAGGCTTTGGAATCAAGTCTGATTTCATGTAGAGGGCTCCGCGCCACCACTTTAAGTCTTTGATTACTTGAGACGGAGCTCTTTGCTTTCTTGTTGGCTTCCGATTGAAGCGACGACAAAATATTTGAAGATGGCGGCAATAAAGACGACCTCTGGGAACCACAAACGTTGCGAAATTCAATTTTCCTAGCAATTTTTGAACTTGTTTTTGATCGTGGAACCTTTTGGTCAAAAAACGGTTTAACGCCTGTACTATCTTTTCTATTTTCTTTTTTTGAAAGATAAATAGTGTTGAGGGTTGTGTACCCATTTCAGAAATAATGCGTTCACGCCTAACTTCAACACATTCGGCTCTTTTTCCACAAACTACTTGTAGTATTTGTTCCATAATTTTATAATTTTCAGAATTTGGTCCAAAAAATTCTACAAACTTATCCGTTAAGTGGGAAGGAGTTAACTCACTTGATGAATTATTTGACCAGTTTATTATAGATTGTAAACTCGATCGAATAAAATCTTTATAATCCAACAAGCCACTTGTCAGACCTGCCATAACCCTCTCTGTCGAAGCTAAATAGTCTTTTCCTCTATTTAAATGACAAAGTTCATCAATAATTTTCAGTTCTACGAAACCAGGAGTACCCAAAAAACCTTGGAGTGATTTTGAGTACTTAACATCCTTCCAGGAATCAGAAAGGAAATGCTGCAGTTTAATTAATGTTTCCACCTTTGTATGTGGTGCTTGTTTAATAGCATATTTGCTATCCACACAAGTTTTAACATCACCAAAATCGAGCATTCTTGTCCTAACAGGATCAATTAAGAACGGTTCATTCGATTCGCTTTGTCTACTCGGTCCCGTTAAATTTGTTTTGTTTCATTCACTCGATAACGGAACATTTTGCGAGGTTAAGCAATTTGTAAGGTAACTTACTTGATTAATAAGAGCATTTACTCTTGGATCCAATTTAGTTCTTTTATTCGGTGGCCATGAACCGCTCCGATTATGGAATTCCGATTCGGAAACGAATCAGTTCCGCTAGTCTCATCTTCTGAATCACGTTGTCTCTTTGATTTCGGAAGGGGGATTTGCGTGACGGAACCTGCATCAGAAGCCTCCCTTTGGGCTTCACCGCTGGATTCCCTTTCGGAAACTTTATCCATTTCACTTTATTAAACTCTTTTTATTAGACCAACTAGTCGAAATATTTATAAATAATTCGCGAACAATCAATTTACACTTCGTCTTTAGAAACAATGACCGTTCGCAGGGAATACACAAAACGCTATGAGATGACAAAGTCACATACACCTTGAAGCAACAGATGATTGTTGACATGCAGGTGGCATTGCAGGCGATAAGCAGGTACTTTCATGAAATATAAGAGTTAAGGGGTAAGTTACACAAACCATTCTTCATAGCGACGCTGTGTGTTTTTCGGTAGGCACATAATACCAATTTATACTGCCGCTCACTGTATACACTCAAAAAAAAAATGTTTTTTGCTTTATTTTTCAAATATTTTATAGCTAGCTTTCATATTTTGATTGGTGTTGAATTTCGACACGCGTTGGTGACGAGACTAGTTATTAATTAAACTACAAATGAACTGATTACAACCCAACTCTGGAAAACAATCATAACATATTTCAAACTTTTCTTCAAAGTAAAGAGCAGAAGTTAATTAAAATTTAAGAAAAACAAATTAGAAGTTTCATATGGCACAGAAGGTAAACAAATTGTTGAGATTGAAAAACAAATACTATGTCTGTTCGCGTACTTCCCAAAACTACGAATTTCTACGAATTTTATTTTTTTCATATGAGCTTTGATAGAACTTTGGGCTAAATTCGTAGAAATTCGTAGTTTTGGGAGGTACGCGAACAGACATACTACCTACCTGGACGAGTAACTAAACTAAAGAAAATCAAAAATTTGTCGATATGGAAATCCCAAGTGCGCTTTACACACCTTTCGAACGACTTACTTAGTTACTGGCACAATTGAATGTCCTACAGAAAATAAAGCAAAAGCAACATCGACAACAAAAGATAATAGGCGTTTGCCTTTGGAGGTGGCGAAGTACTTGCAAGTACTTTGCCAGCTTTTTTCAATGGAACACATCAAGCTGCTTTCCCATGTAAAATGTATCTACTCGCACATGAGAGCATGTGCAGTTGGTAGTACTAGATGTGGGTTTTCATCTACTTATAAGTACTTTGCCACCTCTAAAGGAAAACGGCTAATGTAGCACAGCGAGTTATAGCGACATCAGCGGAGGATAAACCATTAGTATATTTCATCAACTGCGAATGATCGAAGGCAATATGAGACAAAAAGTGTTATATTATTGAATATATTTTGTTGGTGCATAAGAATGCTTAAAACCGAAAATGGGCGCGTTTCGATGTTAATTCATATTTATCCCGATAGCTTTGTGTTCTTGTAATCCCTTGTTAAAAAACAGCTGATGGCCGCTGACACAACAACAACTCAAGTTATCTCGAAATTTTTGGGATAACTAGCGAATAAACATCGGAACGCAAGGAATGCTTACAAATTCACCCTTGCTTTATTGAGGGAATAGTCACACTGGCCAATTTTCAATATGTATGGTGTAACTTGGAAACATTTGAATTTGAAGAAAATTTGAAATCAATATTCTTCTGTGTAAGTGGAGCGAATGAATTAAGTTCAAACTAGCCTAATCGTGCGAGGCCTCTCGCACCAATGAAAATAAAAAGTGCTCATAAATGTTTGTATATATTATATAGAACACATTCAGTTATAATTTTGAGATTATTTTGAAAATTTAATTGCAAGAAGCATTTGGTCTATTTTCTTTTCCATAATTTTATTTTTAGCTGAAGTTTATTATCTCCGGGTCTGGTTTGAGGTTATTTCTTAATACTTATTGCAAAAACAACATGGGATCTAGGTTTCTATCGAGGTTTATTTTAATAACCTAGATACAAGTTTTCACTGTGACCAACAGGTGGCTATTTACTTGTGAAGAGACAGCCCGTACATGAAAAATAAGTAAACAAAAGATAAAAAGAGATGGATATATAGCACTGTGTTCGCACTAACCCACATCGCTTTATTTTCACGAGAATGATGGTTGATTTAGATGTGTGGTGAATTTACATGCTTCTGCATCTGCAGAAGGAAAGTGGAGTTTGACAAGCGCAATGCCAAAATATGAGTTCATCAAAAGTTAATTAGTGCGTGTCTACAGTTTCATTTTACTGAAAATCCTGTGCCTACACTATGCAGAAAAAATGCTTTCAGTTCCATAATATCCTTGCCTATCTCAATCAATACATACACCTGGAACTTGCAAAAAACAAAATTCATCATGCCCGGCGCTCATGCCAAAGATTAATTTTTGGAAGTGGTGCATCGGTGTTATTTTATGTAAAATTGGATAAAGAGAAGAAATAACAAAATTGGGTAGTAAAGAAGTTGATGTTAAATAAAAAATCATTTGGAATTCGCGAGCATTAAATTCTGTTTTATTTTTGCCACGAACTACACAACTCAAACGTGAACATGACCAAATGATTAAAGCTTTGACTGTTACATTGAAGAATACCAAATCAGTTTTGGTTCTCATCAATGTCTTCAATATTCATTAACAATGACATTGAAGAGCATACGAACAATCAATATTCAGCGAAAAATAACTTTTTCACTGAATATTGACAGTAAACATTGATCGTGTGAAGGGCTCTTAAAAGAACACTGTGAAACCGAAAAATTTGTTGAACCTAATGTCGTTTTCGATTGGATTTTCTAACTGTTCTAAATAAAAAAAAATTGGGTGGCGCAACAGCTCGTGGAGAACCAGGACCTAGTGACTTACAACTCTCGACCATTCCTATATGCGTGTTGTTGGCAGGAATGGAGGGGACCTACAGTTTTTTGCCGAGTCCGAATGGCTAAATGAGCAGCACTTTTTCATGACAAGTATACTCTTGGGGGATTTGTCAGTTCCTCGCAAGAGGCAGTACCTCGGATAAAACATTTCTGTTTTTAGGTGTTGTCAAATTTACACACACACTACAGAATGACGCCATATTATAAAAAAACTGTATATGTGTTAGCAACATAGAAAAACACTTGTCAACAAATACTTGTATCTATTTATATTCAAATCAATCAAGTAGCTTTATGTAAGTAGCTTTAGCTTATGAAAATAAAATTAAATTGTTAGCTTGTTAAATAAAGACTTGGTTTCTTGAGTAAATAACAATTTGGCGACGAGGATTATTAAAGAACTCAATTAATTACTTCATTAACCAACATTCATCTTACAGAAATGGCGACTGATCCGAAGATTCTAGAACTTCTCGAATTGCAGAGCAAACTTTTACAATCAATTGTAAAGGAAAAAGACAAACGCCGAGGTCAAGAATTCACGATGGACTCATTGGCAAACAACATTCAAGAATTTGTCTATGATCCTGCAAATGGATTGACTTTTGAATCTTGGTACAACCGTTTCGAAGACGTATTCATTATCGATGGGGTGTCTCTTGATGATTCAGCAAAGGTTCGTTTTCGAATGAGAAAAATAAGCTCAATTGCTCATGAGAAATATGCCAACCTGATTTTACCGAAGAAAGTTAAGGATATAAATTTTGAAGAGACAATACTAAAACTCAAAGGTATGTTTGGTCGTAAAGGTACCCAATGTTCGTTTCAGCTGTCTTCAAACATTCAAACGGAAGACAGGCGATTTGGTTACCTACGCATCATTGGTGAACAAAAATTGCGAAGAATTCAAGTTGAGCGACCTTTTCTTTTCAATTCAAACGTCTGTTACTTGTAACTGGACTCAAAGCCGCAGAAGATTCGGAAATTCGAACAAGACTATTAGCATCACTTGAAGATGAAGAAAAAGCAAAAACCATTACACTCGACAAATTAATTTCTGAAGCTCATCGATACATCAATCTCAAAAAGGATACAGTAATGATTGAAC
Source organism: Dasysyrphus tricinctus (assembly GCA_963921185.1). Taxonomy (NCBI): domain Eukaryota; kingdom Metazoa; phylum Arthropoda; class Insecta; order Diptera; family Syrphidae; genus Dasysyrphus; species Dasysyrphus tricinctus. Next base: position 13,525,910 of record OY992530.1, read on the forward strand.
AAACAACACAACCATTTTCAGTTGTTAATGCAGTATCATCAAGTCAAAAATTCAATCAACACGAGCGCAGCAGATCGTTCCAACAAAGATCTGATACAACCAAGACACCTAAAACACCTTGTTGGCAGTGTGGAGCTATGCATTTCTCTCGGAATTTTACGTATTTCACAGTATAAATGTACTCAATGCAAAAAGATAAGACACAAAGAGGGTTACTGCTCCTGCTTCACCAAATCGAATTCATCATCAAATCAAGAAGGTCAGCAGCAAAAGAAGTCAAATTTTAAATAACAAACAGTTTTTCAAGAAAGGATCTTTTCAGAGCAATGCAATTCAAACTACTGTGAATTGTATTGAACATGCAAGCAAGCGAAAATTAATCACAGTTCAAATCAATGATGTACCTAATGCTAAACACATTAAAGATACACCTATTAAACTCCAAATAGACACAGCTTCCGACATCATCATAAGCCAATCAGTGTGGAATAAATTAGGCAACCCAGGGTCAAGTCTAAGTGAAAAAGCAAAAAGTGCAACCCGTCACTACATCAAATTAATTTCTAATTTCACCTGAAGCATTCGTCTTTGTTCTGGAGAGATAAGTCAGGGAAAGTTTTACGTAACAGAAATCGACCTGAATTTATTCGTGATTGACTTATTCTCTTAGCAATGTATGCTGCCAGTTCAGTCACACTCCGCAAAATCGTGACGCAGCCATTGCAAGTATTCGTCTGTGATGAACCAGCATGCGTTAAGGTCGACGTTCAGCTTCATCTCAAGACAGCAGAAGTTCCTGTTTTCAGAGCAAAGAGACCTGTATCATATTCTGTCATGCCATTGATTGAAAAAGAACTGAAACGTCTTGAAAATTTTGACATCATAACGCCAGTTTTCACTTTTCCGAATGGGCAGCACCAATTGTAGCAGTTAAAAAACAAAACGGTAGCATCAGAATTTGCGGAGATTACTCTTCAGGCCTCAACAATGCTCTAGAACCACATCAGTATCCACTTCCAGTTCCGGACGACATTTTTGCAACACTCAGCAACAAGGATATTTTCAGTCATGTCGATTTAATAGACGCTTATTTCCAGATACCAGTTTCAACAGTCACGAAAATTTCTTATTATAAACCTTCACAAAAGGGTTGTCAGTCGCTTAGTACCTGGAAGCGCCTTTTTGACTATGGATTTCGAGTAAAAATTCAAAAATGTTCATTTTGTGCACCACAAATAAATTATCTTGGACATATAATCGACAAGAACGGATTACGACCAGATCAAGCAAAAAATTAATAAAATTCAGAACATGCCAGCACCGCAGAACTTAACGCAACTTCGATCATTCTTTGGCGCTGTCAACTACTACGATAACTTTGCCAAAGAAATGCGTCAAATCCGTTCACCTCTAGATAAACTTTTGCAAGCCGAAGTAGAATTCAAATGGTCAAATTCATGTCAGGAATCTTTTCACAAATTCAAGGAAATACTTTCATCAGACTAACTTTTTACTCATTACAACCCAGAATTACCAATTAAAGTCGCAGCTGATTCCTCAGGTGAAGGCATAGGGGCATTTATTGCACACATTTTCCCAGATGGAACAGAAAAAGTAGTAATGCACGCAGCAAGAGCCTTGACTCCATCTGAAAAGAAGTACATTCACATCGAAAAAGAGGCCTTGGGTCTTATATTTGCAGTGACCAAATTCCATAGAATGATTTATGGCCTCAGATTTCGTTTGCAGACTGATGATGTACGATTTTGAAATTCAATACATATCGACAAAAGAATTTGGCTGTGTAGATGTTCTATCTCGTCTTTTTGTTGAATCCTAATCAAAGCCTGAAGAAGAATGTGGTCGCATGTAAAGTTTTAGAAAACGAAATGTCACAGAATTTTAATGAACAACTACAAATTTTACCACTGACATATAAAATGATTCAACAAGCAACCTCCAAAAGTAAAATTATCCAGACGGTCATCAATTTCATGAGATTCAAATTGCCAGACAAGACATTAATTCCTGCAGAATGTAAATCATTTTTCGATCGAAGAGATGCACTTTCAGTGGTGGACAAGTTTCTACTTTTCAATGACAGAATCATCATCCCATCATGTATCCATAAACGTGTTTTGAAGCAGCTTCATCGTGGCCATCCAGGAATCGAAAGATTGAAAGAAATTGCAAGAAATTACGTGATGATGATGACATTACAGAATATGTCTGACAATGCTGCTGCAAAATCGCCAATCAAAACAACTTTAATACATAGCAGGTCCATGCGATGACAAATACTATTTTATCATAGTAGACGCATTCTCAAAATGGCCTGAAATTTTCCAAGTTCAAAGCATTTCATCATCAACAATCATACGAAAGCTCAGTAAAATGTTTTCCCAATTTGGAGATTGCAAACAAATTAGGGCATATTCATAGATGTTGTTTAAGCTGTTACTATGCTAATCTGGAGTCTATCATATGAGAGCTTCATCAGGTAAACTCCAGTTTTGTCTAGCAACAGCTTAAACAAAATCTTTAAATATGCCCCATTGTATCTGACAATGGAACACAGTTTATATACGCAGAATTTCAAAAGTTTCTACAGTCAAGAGGTATACAACATAATCGTACAGCCCAATATCATCCACAATCAAGTGGTCAAGCAGAACGTTTTGTTGATTCGTTCAAAAGAGCCTTGAAGAATCTTCATCACGAGGGGACGAGTCAAGAGAGCCTCGAAACATTTCTTCAAACATATAGATCAACACCAAACAAAGTTATAAACAACAAATCACCGGCAGAACTCTTTCTTGGTAGGAAGACTTTAGACCTGATGACGTATAAACATCAAGATCATTTATCAACCGAACCAAACAAACAAAAACAACACTTTAATTCAAAACATGGCTGAAAGAAACGAGAGTATAGTCCGGGCGACACCAACCAGTTAAGAACTCGCGGGTGGCAATGGTGCAGTGGATGTAGTGCTTGACTGCTAACTTAGAGGTGTGGGTTCGAGCCCCATTCTAAGCAGCATTCTTTTCTATATTCTCCCAGCTTAACTGGACGCCACCCGTGAGATTTAATGAGATAATAACACCTTGATCTCAATCCACTGCGCCAAATCTTTCCTATCCCCCTACGCTTTCTAACTAGTGCCGTGCAATTCAGGTTGCATTTAAAAGACCTAAGGTCTTACAGGCATATAGTTAAATTATTATTATTATTATTATTATTATTATTATTATTATTATTATTATTATTATTATTATTATTAGATGATCTAGATAACACCAATTCCATTAAAAAGAAGTTTTCAAACAACTTGAATGATATTCTTTATGAATTCGATATGTTACCATCTGTAACAAATGATGCAAATCAACCTTCTGTTGAAGAACTAGAAACATCACCATTAGCTATTGAGCCTGTTGAAACAGAAGATTCTATTCAACCACAAAATCCACCAACTTCAAGTTCCAGTCCAATTCTAGAATCTAGTAATGATACAATTCCTAGAATTCCAGAAAAGGAAGTTAGTAGAAGTGCAAGAGCCGTTCGACCTCTAGCTTGGTTTAAAGATTTCAACATATTTTAAATAAAAGGGGGAGGTGTTAGCAACATAGAAAAACACTAGTTAACAAATACTTGTATCTATTTATATTCAAATTAATCAAGTAGCTTTTGATAATAAATGTATTTGAGAATATGAAAATGAAAATTAAATTAAATTGTAAGCTTGTTAAATAAAGACTTGTTTTCTTGAGTATATAACAATATGTATGCGTGTGTTCCAAATCTACCATCTTGAAATCGGGAACAGAAAAAGACTCCGAAAACATTACTCGCAACAGCCAATCAAAGGCTTTTGAAGTAGTAGGAGTTAGGTGCCAGTTATAGCTATCATTGAAACTCATCATTGAAAACTGTAGTAATTGATTTTTAAGCGTTTAAGAGGCAAAATCATTAATTATTTTGATAAGCGTTGATAGCGCTGTTACAGACCAGACATAATAATTTGTTTCAACAGTATATATAATTTGTATTATAAAAAAACCTTATAGAAACTATGCCTGGCCCCGAGAAAAAAACTTCCAACTTATGTTTAGGAACTCTAATCTTGTTGGATATAGTTTACAGTGTTTTTTTTTTGCCAAAAAATACATATAAGTTAAACTGAACTTAATACAAATTGCGTATGACAAAGGCCCTCACTATGTCACTGATGAGTCCAAGTGAGTAAGCCGGACGAAACGCCAGTTTGTAGGACTAAATCCATAAAAAGATATTTTGAACCAAAAAAATATCATTCACTTACAAATTCTTAACTGAACTAAAAACAGATTAAAATTTCTACATACGACATTGATTTTTTGGCGGGGTTGTTCAAATCCAGTTGTCTTTTTGGAAGGATGTGTGGTTTGGGTGGCAAAATGTACCAAAAAAACCCCAGAGTCAATTAAAATAAAACATATAGATACTTTCCAGTTTCTCAACTTCCGTTTTACTGTTCAGATCTTATTATAAAATTAAAACTTAAAAACAGAATCCACTTATTCGTTATTCAAAAATGTAATTAATTTACTGCTTTTTTCAACTTTATTTTACGTTATTTTAAATTAATAAAAACATGTATGAAATAAATTTTACAGTGCCTTTCTTGAATAGTTTTGCAAAAACCCATTATTTTTTCAATTACATCTAATTGGAAAGTGCATTTTTTCAATTACATTTCATTTGCAAGTGATTTTTTCAACTACAATTACAAGTAATGAGAGTACATATATATATTTTGTTTTCAATTACAATTATATGTATGTATGTACATACATATCTGTGGTGTTAGGGAAAAACATGATAACTCCATTGTAAAATTTGCGTCTTTACATCCACTTTACATTGATCTTGAACCTTAACGGGTGAACCACTTTCCTTGAATTTTTTAATATAACTTTTCAAAGATCATTTCCATAAACTAGTCTCATCCCCACTCCGTGTCGAAATTCGACACCAATCAAAAAATGAAAGCAAGCTACATATAAAATATTTGAAAATTGAAGCAACAAAAAAAAATTTTTATTTTTTAAATTTAATTTTTTGAATGTGCACAGTGAGCTGCACTATAAAATGGTACTTAGCTAAAATGGACCCAATGTGTTTAACTTTGTGATTCGCACACCCCTCGCGACTTAAGCTTTCCAACCACATACAATTTATCCAAATCGGTCGAATACTTTTTGAGAAAACGGTACCACAAAATTTATTTTAGCCTATTTATATATAGATATTCCATATTTGAAGAAAAATGGTAAACACGTTTAGGCTCCACCTCGATGTGATGTGGACGTAAAGAGACAAATTTTAAATGGAGTAATCATGTTTCTACCAAACACCATATGTAACGGAAAAAATTTAATTTCTAACTACATGTTAGGTATTTGAAATAAAAGATGAAATACATTACAAAAAGTAATCAATATTTCCCAACTCTGAAAAATAAACGCAGAGACCCTAAAGCATAAATACTGCAATGGGATGCAAATAAGAAAACATATATCTTGGTTATAAAGTACGGTTTATAGGTAATGCCCACCTAGAGAAATTATGTGAACATAAGGGTGGATGGTTTTTAGTGAATTTTCCAAATCACTGTGTGCAACTTTTAGTTTATGCATAATGGTTTCCCGAACATATCCTCATCATTAGATTAGTGATAGCCGTAATGGTTTTCTGAACATACACATCTTCACGATTAATTTTGAGTCACCCTTGGCAGAAAACAAAAACGGAGAGGTATCAATAATACACTGGCCTCTTCGTTAAAAAAACACTCTTTCCATATTTTTGGAGACTCTTTTCATTCTTCGTTCTTTTGACAAATAAAAGATTAATTTCAAATTTCATTGACATACCAATATTTTCAAAGGGTTTTCGATAATTTAAAGAAAACCATAACGGGTAATTCCATGAAAAAGTGGACATGAAGATAGAAAAATGGAAAATTTATCTCGCCCCCTGTCTATTGATCGCTAGTTTTAAAATTAGAATTACAAAATATCCTACAAGTAATAAGCATACGGCTAAAAATCAAATTAAATTATAAAAGGCTTAGTTCTAAACTTTTAAATTAAAAACGTGAAATAACGTGAGTTACCGACTTTTTGTAACGTGAGTTACCATGTATTTTATTAAATTTGTATAAAATATTTTCAATAATTTAAAATTTGTGTACAGATATAAGCAGGCTGGTAAATTCTTCTATCTTATTCAACAAACTAGTTAGCCTTTATTGGTTTGTTTAATTTTAAGAAAATATGCATAGTACTGCTACAAAACCCGTGTCCGAATATGGTAACGTGTTTTAGTATTTTTTACTAAGAAAGAATTTATGTTTCTCAAAAATTTGATTTTTTCCTAGGAGTCGAAATCATTACCATGTATAGAGTTTATATTTAGTTTTATTTATATTTATATAAGCATGGAAATTTTAATGAAAGAGAGCGTGAAACTCTCCCAAATGTAACGTGAGTTACCATGGAATTGCCCTAACGGTTATAACGGTTGTTTTAAACATTTAAAATATTAATGATTTCTGGACGTAGCCATTCTTCACTGTATTCAAGGGTAAATTTTTTGAAAAAGGGCAATTTTCCGGTAGCTTTCAAATTTCTTTTTCAAATGGCGACTCAAAACTAATAGACTAAGAGCTGGCAGCAACTTTTTGGGTGAACGCTTAACCAAAATATGAGTACGAAGGTTTTTCCAACTTCAATTCGTATTTTAAAAATGGAAAATGACGCTCTATCATTTCAGTCTTATTTAAACGATCGTCAGGACACACTTCCAAACTTATCTGCTCGAAATCTGGTGTCCCACAAGGAAGTCATTTAAGACCCATAATTTTCCTGCTTACTATTAATGATGTTGAGCTTACACTTTTAGGATCCGGATTTAAAAAAAATTCCTTCAATTTTGCAAAAATAAATAGATAACAAAACCCTTGTAAAACATAGAAATAACATCTATAAAAGGGGTACACAAAACTAAAAACTCTGCTTCTGTAAAATATTAAAAAAGCAGATACGTCAGTTCGTGATAAGGTGACGACAAAAGAAATACCGCTATTTTGAATCTCTTCTCCCCACTACGGGCCTTTAAAAAATCCTGCCAAACTTTTGTATTCCATATCAAGATGCATGCACCTACAAACTCTACTCATATTTTCCTTATGAATTTACCCTCAAAATTTACTGCCGGCTTAGACTATAATGATGAGGATATGTTCAAGAAACCATTTTGCATAAACAATGCGTAAGTGATTTGGAAAAATTCACTGAAAACGGTCCTGGTATTTTACTATAACGGGCTTTTAAAATTATGTACCTAGTTTCTTATCTAGTTTTTCTTTAAATAATTATTCAAACTAAAAACTAAAAAGATTAACAGTTTTTTTAATTGTTTCAATTTCTCTTCCGCTAGTAATTTTTTTGATTTTTCTTTGAATCTTTATCTCAAAAAGTAATTTAAAAAAAAAACGAGAAATGAGAAAATCGAGCGAATTTACTTACGAATTCTGTTTGTAAAGACTAAAAATAAAATCAAATAAAAAACTTATCAAGGTAAGCTTAAGATTTTGTTAAAAATCAAGATTTATAAACTTTAAATAGTTTACGTTAACAGCAGTGGACTAGTTCTGAACTATGTTTACAAAAATTCCTGTTTCGATAATCGGAAAATTATTTTAAGATCATTTGCAAAATTTGTACCGAACAAACAGATATAAGTAGCAGAAGTTTAAAAACGTTACAAAAAAAACAAATTAGAACCTGACCTAACCTAAGCAAACAAATTAAAATGTTTCAAGAGAACCTAGGTATCGTCAATGACAATATTTTTGCAGACCTTCCATTGGCCATATTGACCAGAATGAAGCCCATTGATTTTTCGATTGAGATAAGTGTTACGGTTCAATTGCCCGGTATAAACATAAGACAAAGGAATTATTTATCATCAAAATAAATAACAATATTAATAACGAGAAGTAATTTAAGCTAGAATCAATAGTACTTATTGATGTAGGTTAGTATGTAATATGTATTTTAGAAATCCCAATACTTGATTCCCACTTTAAGAACTTCGTTGGCTAGGCCTATCTATCAGCTTTTTTGATTTGTTAATTTTTTGTTTTTATTTTTATTTTAAGCGAAAAAAAATAGTTTTGACGTCATCAAATATTGGACTAGAGTTTAGAAAAATAAAAAAGAACAAAAATAAAAACTCCGGCAAACTGGCACACATTCCATTTTTCGCATAGAAACTCCTCAAAACTTGAATGGGTATACTACAAAAGACTGGTGCAATTATTGAGGGAGCCTTGCAATTATTCACTGTTAGGTATTCTGATGCAGATTCAAAAAGTAATTTTTATTTATTTCATTAAATAGTAGAAAAGAAAATGTATTTTTTTAAACTTTTCACAAAAATTTATTGAAACTTACATGTCTCCAGGAGATGCAAAAAGTCAGCACACACGTCGCACATTATTTTTATTATAACAAAACTCCTTCTTTTCTTTTCCCATTTACAAATAAAAAAAATAAATAACTTTTGCAGCTAACACTACATTTAGTTGGTTGATTATGATCTTATAAATATAAACAATTGATAAAAATGATTCTATAATTAATTGTGTACAATTTAGAAGAGCTATTAGAATTTTTCTAAAATGTATTTTTCTGCTTTTATTCTTGCAATCCAGACTTTTGGTGATTTTCACAGGAACCTTTCCTTTTCTTTCCTTGTCAAAAAATCAACAATGGCCGTTTTACACAAATCAACGGGAATAGAAAAATTGCCACAGTTGGAACAAATGAGATTGGAGAATAGGTGCGTTTGATTAGAAGTTTCAGTTATTGGCCACGTTCAAACACCGAACTAAAGCGATCTGGATAGGTTTGTGTTGTTGTAATCCCTTGTTAAAACACAGCTGATGACGAAACAGCTGTTGGCAGAAAAGAGATCCCAAGCTATCCTAAAAATTTTAGGATACAAAGCTATCCTATGAGAAATGTCAACAACAGCTGACTTGCGTTCAAACACATACATGGATACAAAGCTATCCTAGATAGGCTATCTATTCAAACATTGAACGCGCCCATTGCACAATAAATAGGCGTGTTTTGTTACTAGTCCAAACCACTGATCTCTATAATACACTGGATAGCGTACTCATACAAAAAAGTTGCTTCCAATTGAAGAACTGTTATAAGGTGCGCCGGTACACTTTTTTGTATAACAGTATAAAAGTATAACATGTTTTTTTTTATTAAAGTGACAGCTGGCAATCAAGGAAGTGAAATTATTTTATTTTGTTTATTGTATCAATCGCTTTTCAAAGCAGAAAAAAAAGCAAGAAAATATTATTTTTCATCATTGAGAGAAAAATAAATTAGAAATTTTTATTCTTAATTGCAATGTGTCTCATTTGAAGGTCGTTCTATAGTTTTGTGTTTTTAATTTAATCAAATCTTCCATTGCAATTAAATTTGTTATTTTTGTTTGAAATATGACTAATGAGTCCACGGAGAATCCCAGCAATAAAAATGAAAAAAGAAACTGGTTCCTTTCACTGTCCCGTCGAAGAAAATCAGCAACATCCACCACAACATCGACATCACAAAAACAGCAGAGTCGAGATGAAGATGCTGCTGGTGCCTCTGCTTCGACTCCGGAAGCCTCAGCAGCAACCTGAACACTAACATCAGGTCAAGAATCTTTCGTCGAGGATAGCATCAACAATTCGAATAGTTCTGGAAACGATTGCAGCAAACGCAAATATGAACGTAAGAATGTTTTCCAGAGATTCAAGAAACGCAACTTTTCGATGCGCCAAACAAATCCCAACCCGACACATCAATATCTTCCAATTCGAGTGTCCACGACGTGGTCGAGGGAATTGTCTGCTATCCCAACGATGAGAACGAGAGTGGCTCAGATTGGATTAAAATAAAGATCCGGGATATTGCAACATGCAAAGATTTTGATGTAACTCTTGAAAAGGTTAAATTTTAGTCAATAGACTGGACCAAAGATAATAAAGGATTTTTCTATGGTGTAAGTGGATTTTGTTTATTTTATAATCTTTCAAAGAAATAAATAAAATAACTTTACTAAACAGCGCTACCCCGATCAAGCTGGTAAAACTGATGGATCTGAGGCACAACAAAATGAAAACCAAAAATTGTACTACCATCGCCACAAGGGAATGACGTTCTAGTTGTTCTTCTCTATGGATATCGAGGATTCATTATTAGTATACAACCTTCATTTGGTATTGTTGGTTTGATGTTCATTGATACATTCGATGGAATGCTGGCTTATCCCAATATTCGAGGTGGCGGAGAGTATGGAGGGAAATGGCACAATAGTGGTCGTTTGTTAAACAAACAAAATGTATTTGATGATTTTACAGCATCAGCAGAGTATTTAATTAAAAAAATTATACGAGCAAAGATCGTATTGTTATTCAGGGTGGTTCGAATGGAGGACTCCTGGTTGGTGTATGTATTAACCAACGTCCGGATTTATTTGCAGCGGCTGTTGAGCAAGTTGGGTAAGGTAAATGTGCAATAAAAGTTAAATTTGTGTGAATTGATTGAGAATGTCTTTTGCTTTTAGAGTCATGGATATGCTGAGATTTCACAAATTCACAATCGGACATGCTTGGTGTTCAGACTATGGTAACCCATCAGAGAAAGAACATTTCGAAAATCTTATGAAATATTCACCGCTTCATAATTTTCATACACGAAAAGAAGTAAGAAAATAGAATTTTTCTTATAAATATCAATGTTTTTTAGATCTAACTTAACGTTGTCTTGACATCATAAATTTTTATTTATTTATTTATTTTTATCCAAATTTTTTTCAATTCTCTTTGTACCATAAATTTGTACATAATATCTATGTATAGGATATTTTTTGTGATGTGATAGAAATAAGATGCCATTGTTCATTGTAATATCTATTAAGGTTTCTATCTCCAAAATTTATAAAATCTACACAACTCAACGAAATTAAAGGAACAATTTTTTTTCAATTTTTGTTAGTGTTTTTTGAAGAGCTGTTTCTTTGTGGAGAGTGGTCGTATTGAGTTGAAACAAAAAGCATTTTACAGCTTAATGTTTTTTGTTTGGAGATTTGTTTGCAATTTTTTTTTGTAGAACCGTTATTGCGTTACTGCAAGGAATGAGACGAGACAAAAAAAATTAATTTAAAATTTTTTTTTGAATATCCTCATTTGTATAGATAATTTTTTTTGAGTCAATCAAATGTAATGATCAGATACCTTGTTTATCCAGCATCGCTCCAATTTTTTTTTGTTGTCGTACAATTTTTAAAATATAATCTGTCGGTAGGCAGCTGTTTCCTTTTTTACAATTTACAAAACAAAAGGAATTGTTTTATTCAACATATTTTTGTTTTTTGCTTTGATTCTCACTCGCATTTGAAACCTTTAGTTTTGACTGCCAATTCCTTGCTTCTATCACATAATTCCGCTCTCGACTGCACAACGTCATCATTTTGTATTGCTTCTAAAACATCGGCGATTATTGCTAAATCATATCGCACATGGAAGTCACTCAGTGTAAAAGTATCAAAAAGTAGATTTTCTATGTTATTATTTTTGGTGCATTGATTCAAACGTTTCGCGATGATATGCTCTAAAATATTCAAAAAATCCGAATAGTTTATGCCGAAACTGGCACGCAACATGGTCTGGCAATGTTCTTCGAAATTATCCATCTGGCGACAGTCTTCGAATTCGTGTATAACTCGTTGCATGCAATTGGCGAGACTGCGCCAAATTGTTGGCACATTGCACGCATTGAACCAATTGTGATTTATCGAAATGGTATCGGTTAGGTTCCACACTTGATGATACCATCCGGACGGTACAAAAATAGATTCATTTTCTGTCTGTATAATTGTAAAAAATTTCACATTTTTCTCAGTGAGTTGTTGTTCGGTGATACGAAAAGGCAGATTGCCCAGAGAGTCGGTTAGTTTTTGTTCTTCTTGTGGTGGCAAAAGGAGCCATTGTTTGCGGCCAATAATGTTGGTTGACCAGCTGTAGGAACCGAAAACATCCGCATGAAAAGGTGTCCACGAATCTTTTGGACCCATATAAACAAATCTATAATCATCCAGCTTTCTATCGATGAGGTATTTATTTAACCAATCAGACGCGAAATATTTAGGAACTCTGTAAAAATCATAGTTGGGCATTAAAGCCTTCAGGTGCCAATCCTTGAGGTAGAGGTTACGATCAGTATCGAAGACAGACATCTGCCATTGGTTCAGGTAATCAAAAAACTTCATTTCGCATTTCTCATGGCTATTGTAGTATTCTTTGGAACAATTTGCTACTGGTACTTGGCAATTACCAATTTTTTGTTTGAGGTATTCGAAATTAATTTCGGTGGTTTCGTTGTTTGATGTGGTCGTCTGTTTTATCCATTGTCGGCGACATTCCCAGTCATTGGATATGGATGTTAAAATAACTGGCCAATTGGCATTCATGTAATTCCAATAGAAATCATTGTAAGATAAATCACTTTGTTTAATTCTGGGAATTAGATTTTCATTGGATTGTGATTGATTGGAAGTTTTTAATTTTAAGTCCAAAAGAAATGTTGATATAACTTGCTCGCCGACGACGACGACATAAAAAAATCGTCCTTTTTAGCAGTTGACGTTGACGTTTGTTTGACCTGGTAATCTGACTTTGAATGAAAAAAGATACTTTTAGACTTGATTACCAATATCTCAGCAAATAATGACGTTATAAAAACTTAGACAGTTTTGGAAATTTGAAAAAGCGTTTTCTAAGATTTTGTAGAAAATATTTTTGTTCACCTTTCGCCGTTAGTTTAAAAAAAGTACTAAAAACCGACTTTTTGTGGTCTTTTCGTAAATCTTTTTTTTCTTTGCAAATATTGATTGCATGGCTTCTGTTGGTATGCAAATTTGTAGACTTTTAAAACATCAATATTCATGTAAATTTTCAAATTGATCCATAGAACCGTTTTTCTCATCAAAACTTCAAAGTCTTACAAACCAGGTAAAGGAAAAAATTGTGTTGGTCCTAAACAATGCGTAGGGTAGAGTCGCTAGTGGCCGGCCGGATTTTCTTAATATGTATGTTTGTGTCTTACATACCGATGTAATGCAATCGTAATGTTCAAAGTATGCATACCTACTTCTATCATAAAAAAAGCTAACAAACATTCGAGTTTTGTAACATAGTGTGTTTAGTAATTTTCAATTTTCTCAAAAACTGGAAGACCTAGAATCATCTAGTTTTCAGTTTTTGATTAAAAATCAATGAGAGCAAAGAAAAAGAAAAATTATAAATAGTTTTACAGTTATTAGAAATTACATTTTAAACCTTTTTTTAATGTCTTTTTTCCCAAATTTCGAGTTTAAAACCCGTTAAAAAAAAAAATTGCATAGATTTTACTTGGTTCAAAAACTAGCTAATAGAACAGAGTATTGGCTTTAAAAAAAGTGTAATACTTAATTGTAAGTGTTACCGTTATTTTTAAATATTTTTTTACATTTTTAGTATTATTTTTTTTATTAAATTGCCCCTCCCGCACAAACGGGGGGTGATAGACACTGTAATGGTTGTGTCACTCTTTGATTTTGAGAGAAGTTCTTTAAAATTAGAATGAAAATACAGTGAAAAACGTGATAAATCATTTATCGGCTAAACCCTGAACTGTAATACCCATTATATGATGCGCATATTTGACTTTTTAGCCTCATTCACTAGAATTTCACATCAATAATTTTGTTAAGATTTCCAAAAAACTCAAAGGAGTTACTTATCTTTTGAGTTTTTGGAAATCTAACTTCTTCTGTAGTCAAAAAAGCATTCACAAAAATCGAAGCAACAACATTTATTACCTCGCATTTTATGATTTGATTGTTCCGTTGGTCAGGGCTTGATAGTTCGGTTTGGAATATCCTTATGCTCTCACAAAGCGTGTAGAGTTCTTTGAATTTATCACCCCAAGCAACCCAGGGCATGTGTAAACTTATGAGTGGCCATAATCTCCGCTGGCTTTTTGAGATCTGGGATTCATAGATTTTAGTTTGACGTCTATCCGACTGGTTGTCACTCATGTTCGAAAACAGTTTGATTTCACAGTTTGGGTATGCCTGGTTAAGAGAGAATGGCTCTCATTTTCGAACTTCGAAAAGCACTTATGAGTGGTTGGTGAATAGCACAAAAAATATTTGAGTTATGAGCCTCATAAACTTAAGAGCAGTTTATGAGCCCTTGGTGAATATTGGCCTAAATGCTACATATTTTTCAAAATTAAGCTTTCCTCAGTAATTTTTAAGTTAATTTAGCTTTTATTAAATTAACTGAAGAAACCTGTTTTACTCGAAATATACGTAAGTACAAGTTTTGGATTCAAGAAAAAACGAGGTTTGAATCAAACTTCAAATAACTAAATCCCACAGTTCTGGCTGTTTGTCTTTACCTTCACCTACAGCCTACGCCACCTAAGCGATTTTCTTCAAATTTTGAACACAAGGTATTTGGTGATTTCTCAGAAGCGAAATTGATTTTTGTTTAGCTCCAAAAACAACGATACTTGCCATACAACAGTTAAGGAAAAGCTTAGTTATCTCAAAGACGGCTCTAAAGATTTAGATACAAATAAATCAGGGAATTATTGTAGGCACAGTGCCCTTTTTGTTAAAAAAAATCCAAAAACTGTTTTTAACGGTACCTGCCATAGTTTTTTTTTTCGATTTTCTCATTAACAACCCTAACGAATTCAATCAATTCAATATTGTATCTCAAAATTCGCTAGATAGTTATTTCATTTATTGATTGGTTATCTACATATATATTAATACGCTCATCAAAATGTATGGAAATTCTTTCAGTACACTTTTCTCCGTTAATGCTTAACGCAAAAGTATGACTTAAGTACTGTTGGAAAGGTTTTATCCCAGAGATGTGCAGAATTTAAATATTATTGGTCCATGTAGCCGTTAAGTTTGGTAATGGTTATTTGTATTTCTTTGAGGTTATTGAATTTTATATTTTTAACGGTTGTGTTAAGAATAATAGAATATGAAGAAATTTTGAAAAGAAATTCTTCTGTTTAAGTGGAGTGACTGAATATTTATAATTCAAGTTAAAAGTTCAAGTGAGCTCAACTCCATAATTGCGTTTCGCACAGGTATGATAGTTGGGCTCATCAGTTAGATGACTATCATACCCTTCTAAGACGCAATTTTGTATCGATGTTTACCGACTAATATAAAAATCACAGCATGAAGATACTATCTTCACAGCATGAAGATACTATCTTCACAGCATGAAGATAGTATCTTCAGTATCGATAGTATCGATACAAAATTGCGTCTTAGAAGGGTATGATAGTCACAACTTGGGTTGTGTTTAGAATTATGAAGTTTTGGGAGATGATGAAGATTATTGATTGGGATTTTTGGTGAAAAAATGGAAATTCAAATTTTTGTTCAAATATAACTCATATAAAAGAAATACATGTTTTTTGTACAGCATACTTCGCTTTAAAAGCTACAAACAAATATTTTGTTATTTAAGTATTTAAAAAAAAATGCTTTGCTTTTATTCTTTTGTATGAAACTTTTGACTGTGGGATGAACGACCAAAACGAAGAACTGATTAGGCACCCAAGGTAGATAAGAAGTAACAACCTTCTGTTGTTGTAGGATCCTGTGTAACCAAAGTACATTATGTTAAATGTAATATCACTAGCGTTTCAATTTTTGTTCAGTTCTGTGCATCTATCAAAATATGTGTTAAAATTTGGTGTTGCGTTTACGTGTCTCCCGAATAGCCTTTTTTTATTTCTGACAAGTACAATTTTGACAACATGCGCAGTATATTACCTTATATGTTTGCACTGTGCCCAAGCGAGACACTTGCACAATGGGGAGATAGAACTCCAGAGGGAGTTTGAAACTTCTGGACCTCTAAACTAAATGGTCGAGTTTCGACCACAGGGCTGATACTAGTTATTATTATTACAACAATATTTTATGCTATCAACAAAATTAATGAATTGGTAGTTTCGCTATAAAACATCAATTCTAGAATCGATATCAATTATCCATTGTCCAATACAAACCTATGTCCACGTTTTTCAACAATACAAAATGCTTATCACTGTGCTTATAGAGTAACTTACCTTTAAATTTAAAAAAAAACTTTCAAAATAAAAGACTTTCAAAATTGCATTGCTTAATAGCTTTTTTATTTTTATATTTAATCTTTTTTTGTATGATTTAAAATATAATAACACTGCTGCTTGGCTGATTTATTTCAGTAGTATATAGAATATGTAGTACAAAAATTTTCTTATAGATGTTTAATATGTTGTACAAATTTTTAATTTACAGTCTTGACGAGCATCTAGAATCAGTCAACCAAACACAAAGAATTACAAACACTCAAGCCGAAGTAGTTAAAATTTCTGAAGCACATTGGCATTGCAAAATCGGTCTTTTCTTAACGTTGATGTTTTTGAAAAGGACCTGCTTTTTTTTATTCGTCTTATAATTTTTAAATATAATATTGAAGTGAAAATTCAACATACGTTTACAATAAAAATAAAGTATAATCACAGACAATAAACAAAAACATTTATTCAAAAACTATGTTACCAATCACGCATACAATCAATTAATAAAATATAAAATATCACACTATAAATTTGCACATAAAATACAAAAAATTAAAATATTGTCTTACACATACATACAGAGGTGTTAAGTTTTAGAAAACATTGCCAAAAGGCCCATTTTTTAAATTAAATTGCAAAAATTATGTTACCAATAAATAATCACACAGCATTTTTAAATATTTTAAAATCAGAGATCTGTGCATACAATCAATTAATAAAATATAAAAATACACACTTTAAATTTGTATTAATACAAAAATTAAAAATATTGTTTTATACATACATACATAGGTGTTAAGTTTTACAAAACATTGCCACAAAGCCCATTTTTTAAATTAAATTGCAAAAACTATGTTACCAATAAATAATCACACAGCAAAAAATCATCCATACAATCAATTAATAAAATATAAAAATACACACTTTAAATTTGTATTAATACAAAAATTAAAAATATTGTTTTATACATACATACATAGGTGTTAAGTTTTACAAAACATTGCCACAAAGCCCATTTTTTAAATTAAATTGCAAAAACTATGTTACCAATAAATAATCACACAGCAAAAAATCATCCATACAATCAATTAATAAAATATAAAAATACACACTTTAAATTTGTATTAATACAAAAATTAAAAATATTGTTTTATACATACATACATAGGTGTTAAGTTTTACAAAACATTGCCACAAAGCCCATTATTTAAAATTAAAGTGCATAAAGCAACACTCACAAAACAAACATCTCCAATATTACCTATATAAATAATTTTTTTTTAAGATTTTAACATTCAAATATTAACATTCATATAAGTAAAGTACAATTTTATAAATAGGTAAACAAAGCGAACTACATCCAAATGTTAATTTATTATTTAATAAAACCAATCTAAACGAACCAATTCAACAAAGTAAGTAGTACCAAAAAAGATATATAGACCAGAAATATGGTTTTATGGATTAAAATTAAATGAAAAGTATGATATCAAAATAATGAGTATTTTTTTTAACTTCAAATGTGTGAACAAGAATGCGATGAAATGTGATTTTATTTTTACATGCTAAAGAGTAAAATTTGCTAGTAGGAACTAAATTGTCACTAACATCAAACTATCTGCTGTAGTTTAATTTTTGTATATAATTTTAAATGAATAAAATTCATGTATTGAAAAGAAAACACTGACAATTTGAAGAACAAGCTATTAAGTTTCCACTGGACATGGCTGGAATGATAGCTTTTTATATAGCTACCGAAAATAGCTATTTCGAAGGTTGCCAAGCCTTCATCGTCAGATTCCTTTAGAAAATTTAAGCAGAAAATATAAGGCAATTATTTGCATACAAAAATGAAAAAATTGTTATACAGAGACATCTATGTTGTTATTAAATCGGACAATAGTAAATTTTGGACAAACAAAACTCACATGAACCTTACAAAATGCAAGGATATTTAAATGGCATTATAAGCGGACGGACGGATGGATGGATGGACGGACGGACGGACGGACGAACAGACGAACAGAAAATTAACAAATTTCGACCTACTGCCTTTTCCAAATAATTTGGCGATTTAAATGGCTCCGAATCTTTTCCCCAACAGCAGCTTCGGAAGCAAGTTTTGTTGCTGAATACATTCGCAACTTAATATATTGACAAACAATTTTTTTTACCAGAATGAAGACGTGGCTAGGCTCTTCCGCTGCGTCGTCAAATATATGGTCATTCAACGTTGGGAAAAGGGAGCATGGTGGTTGAAATAAATCGCCCATTACCTTAGAGCACAGAATCGCTGGAAAATTTTTTTCGTTTGGCACTAGGCAGTTAATTTTGTTCAAACTGTGTCTAAACATACTCTCAGTTTGAGTACAAATTTTCACCACAGACTCACTTGGAAATATTAATCCACCACGAGTTTTGGCCTCAATCAACTTATTGTCCTCAAAGTCTGCCCATTTTTGAGATTTTTGAAACAGAGCCTCTTGGCACAGCTCACATTTAACAATCAATCTTTTTGGGTCCACTAGTTTTTTTACGACCCAGCCACTTATGTTTCCAACACATGGCCTTGAGAAGCTTGAAAGAGTTTCTGGAAGACCGACGAAGATTCCATTTTCTTCCGAGAATGGTTGGTCATCGTCTAACCCGTACTTCTTTGAAACTCTTTCGTTTGACATTTTGTCGTAGATGGCTAGGTCGTAAAGATCAACCTTAACAGGTCGAGTTGAAGGCACGGAAAGTATGGTGGTTGAGTCCATGGCGGTGACGTTTCCGTTTGAAGCCTTAACTTCGTGGTGGATCAACAATCTTTTATAGGCAGATATGAATTGTGATGCTGTTGGATTTGGACACCAACCACCGCAACTCCTTACCGCACAAAAGAAGAGTTCTAAGTGGTCTTGGCTAAATTTATACGTTAGTATGTATTTAATTTGAGACCCATCGCGTTTGACTAAAATATCAAAAATGTCCATGATTGACATTGAAGCTGATATTAATCCAACAAAAGGAACATATCTTCTTGTTTTGGTCATAAGGATACCATCAGCATTTGTAATTTTTTTTAAGTAATCAAGTTCGTTCAGTATATGAGGTCGCCAGAACAGCTCGTTTTTAAGGCTTAAAGGTGCCTTGTAACCTTTTCCAAAAGGATTTCGAGAATTTAAAAAGTCGAAAATACGATCAACACTTCGTATAAATCGAACTGTTGGCTCGCTGTTTTTAAACTGCTCTAACCTCAAAACTTTATCACAAAATTCGATGGCATCTGCAACGCTGCTACTTAATGTTTGTGCTGCAAGGAACACTTTCATTTTTAATTTGTGGTACTTTAAATGGGCCCACTTTAATTTATTTCCAGCTCTCAAACCCTCATTTTCTTGGAGCCTTACAAGTTCCTCTATGAGCTCCCACCTGATGATATTCCCATCCCCATCCTTAAGAGTTCTGTACTCTCCCAGACAATTCCGCATAAGCTTTAGCATGTGACACGGATCAAATATTACAAAAATGTTGTCTTGCGTGGATGGGTGTGGAAAGTAAGGACGGCAGTCGTCGATACCCAGATTAGCTCCTAGCAATCGCATAGTTGCAAAGTGCTTCGAGGGTCCATCTAAAGTCACGGACACAACATCAACACCAACGTCGTGAAGTTTCCGCAAGCTGCTGTTAACAAGCTCTGCGTTGGTTGTTGAGTCGATACCGTTGACTAGGAAATATCCTATCGGCAGCTTCCACGACCCATCCAATGATACTACCATTATCACCAAAGCGTCTTTCGCTAGAGGCATTTCATCTGAAAAGTCTGCTTCCGTCCCGAAGTCGACGTAACCCCTGATTTTACCGACAGAAATATTTTGAAGGCCTGATTTTATAGCTATTTCATCCATCATCAGGCTGCAAATAACTTTTTTGTTTGCCACGGTAGCTTCCGCTACCTTCAGCTTCAGCGCTTCAAAACTTTCTGTGGTGAAACCAGGTTCACCATCGATAGAAGAATACCAAGATCGCAAGGTACTTGGGTCGGGAAGAGCACGACAAAATTTTTGCCTTACAAAGTTATACGCTTTTGGTGAATAAAAATGTAGGGTCATAGCAAAACAACGAAGAGATTGTGGATATTTGTCCCTACATATACCCAATCCTTTGTTGGGTGACCTAGTTTTAAAGTTTTTTTTGCTAAGTGTGCACACTTCATCGCCCACATTCATTTTATTTTTTATAAACCTTTGGAAAAGTTCGCCTACATCGGAATTTGCAATTGAATCCAGGCATGATAAGCCCGACTCTGGAATTGAATTCCTTTTGCGCAGTTCTTTAATTATATCTTTGAATGAATTAATTTTGCAATTCAATCGATTGATACGTTGCTTTTGAATCTTGATTTTTGTTTGTGAAGTCTTGAATTTTCTTCGAATGAATGAAAGCCTTTTTCTTTCACTCCTTGGCGTGGACTCGTATCGATGATCGTGACTTACAATTCGTCGTTTTTCTTCAAGGTTTGGAGTCACTGCGAACATTTTGAGTTTTATATTCATCAATATTTTCATTATTTTATATAGGTAATCAAGAAATTGATAAGTTAGTGATACGATAAAAAAAGACAGCCGGTATCATTTTGAAAGACATTGGTAAGTACCAGCTTTCTTTCATTTCAATAACGCGTTATTAAATTCTTCAAAAAAAGACAGCAGCCGGTATCATTTTGAAAAACATTGGTAAGTACCAGCTTTCTTTCATTTCAATAACGCGTTATTAAATTCTTCAAAAGTTTAGATGTAACCTTAGTTGAGTTAAAGAAATTTCCCTATAGAAAATAAGTCATCCCAAAATCAAAAAAACAACACAAACGCTTTGGTAAAACAACAAGAAAGTAAAATATCAAACAAAAAATATTTATGTAAAAAAATGTGTTCTTCATTACTCATTCAAACTTCATTCAAGCGAAAAACGGCTCGAGTTCATTTTGTTTTAAATAAAAACAATGCTGACACCTTGTAGTTTTCTCAGAGTAATTGAACCAACAACATTATCTGATTAATTATTGAAAGCAAAAATGAAGTTAAAATCAATGGTTCATATTTATAGACATTGGGGGTTTTCATAAACGATTTCTGCAATCACAAAAATTAATTTAAACACCATTCTTGAATATAGATATCTATTTTTATTATTGATTTTAATAATATTTTCAAAATAATTAAAAATCAATAACTAAAATAAATATTTACATTCAAGAAAGGTTATTAAATTCATTGTTAAGATTGCAGAAAAGGGGCAGTCAGACGTTTATGAAAACACCCATTATTTAAGCTATTGCTTGGCAAAACTGGAGTTTATGTTAAGATATTTCAATAGGATACACTCCAGTTTTTTCTAACAACGGCTTAAACAATTTCTCTGAATATGCCCCAATACTGTATAATTAAATCCATTCTTTAAGAAAAAATGTTTTATTTTTTAATTAATTTTAATTTGAATTTTGCGTTTTTAATGAAAATTTTCATTGGACTTAAGCCGTGTTTCCGACCGAACTTTCATAACTGAAACTGAAAACTATTTACATTATTAAGTATGTGTCATTCATTGTAATAGTGAATTATATCTTATCTCCATTTTTGCTTAAAATATATTTTTCGAGCTCAAACAGCTGTAATATATTTTTTTAAGGAAAATAAAATTCATGGCAGTCAAAACTTTGTTTTTTAACAAAACAGTTTTTAGAATAAATTCTCTTTATTTCTGAATACACAGCTTTACAAATGTGTTTATCGGTGCAGTGCAATAATACCCGTGACCGTTATTTCCAAAAATAAATGGAAAAAACACCCTCAGGTTTATTTTCCATTTTGAAAGCTGTGGCTTTTGTTTCCTCTTTCTTGTGAGTTTTAATTCCAATAATGAATGGAAAGAAGACCCATATTCAACAAAATGGATATATAGGATAAATTCAAAGTGCCTCTAAATCCAGATTCCTTAAATGCAAAAGAAACTTTGTATACACCAAACCTCGCACCCACCCTAAATCATATAATGTGCCCAAGCAGGGGGGTTGCAAGGGGACAGCATGCCACATGCCCACAATTAAAATGAACGACACATATACATATATCAAAAATTCAAAGAGATAGTTCAATAAAAACCAAGAAATTAAAAACAAAATCAACGAAAGATGTTATTAGTGTGCAGTTATTTATTTTGTATTTGATTGGAATCTATCTATAAGGGTAAAATTTGTTATCTTAAAATAAATACATACCTACATATACATTATATATCAAAATTTAAAATAGTGGAGCCAATAATGCGGTAAAAGCTTTAAAACTTTTTGCCTTTAAACAAAAATTGCAATTTTTAAAATTTTGTATTTGTTTTAAATAAAAACAGAATCAACCCAACATTTCACAAAAAAATATTACTTTTCATTATGGTTCATGTACATATTTTATTTGGGAGTCATCAGGAATGAATAGCAATATTAAAATCTGTCGAATTCGCGTAAAATATTAACTTAGGGCATGCATAAGAGTGCTGAATGTATTTTGAGCGGATTCCAGTTTCACGACAATTTTTTGTTCTACGTTTCAATCACCTGCACTTAAGAACAAATGCAGAAAAAAACTCTCTCCAAGAATCCTCACTCACTTTTTGACCTTTTTATTGGCTCAACATTTAAATATTTTTTCGTAATGAAAATCATGCATTAAGAGATTTCCGTTAAACGATAATTTTAATATCTAAAATAAGTTTTAATTAGAACGCGCACAGTGTGGCAATTAACAAAATTTGCACAAAAATCTTTTTCTTCGATTTATTGGTACATACATTTAATTATTTCTTTGAAGAAATTTTACTCACCGTATCCGTATTATTTATCTCAAAATAACGAGTTTTAATAATAATGTCAATTTTAATAAACAAAAAAATGAGCAAAAAATAATGATGCTCTTGATGATGTTCATAGACATTGCTTACGCTATTGTTAGAAAAAAGTGGATTTTATCGTATTGAAACTTCATCAGGTTTGCCTAGCAATAGCTTAAACAACGTATGTACATTAGGGTGGGTCAAATTTCACGAAGTTGCTTTGAATTTCTTGATACCATGAAAAGAAGGTAGCTTGGGGCTCAAAAAAATTTATTTTATTTATTTTAGCACTAAATATCTTCTGAACGGTAACTCCTCTATCTAATTTTTGATCAAGATTTTTTTTTAGAAAGTTTGCTATTCAAATATGTCAACGGATTTCTTCCAGGCTGAACGGTAAGGAAGTAATAAAATTCCAAAGTTTCTTCCAACTTGTTCCCATACAATTTGTATGGAAAAAACAAAATGGCGATGAGGGACCTCTAAACGTTAAAATTTTGAGCTCATTTTTTTAGAGAAATTTTTTTGAGCCCCAAGCTACCTACTTTTCATGGTATCAAGAAAATCAAAGTAGCTTCGTTAAATTTGACCCACCCTAATGTACATATATGAACATACTTGAATAATTTAAAATTAAAGCCGCGATAATAAACTCATTTTAAGTCACTGATCTCTACTGTATAATGCATAGATATAGCGATCAGTGGAAGAATTCGTATAATAAAGAAAGCTTTTAAAGTTAAGTTACCTGAATTAAATAAGAATGGAGCTGCTTCACATTCATAACGTTCCTCTGCAAGTTCCTGTGGAGGTTTTTCTCCAAGTTCCTGTGCAGGTCCCTGTATGATTTCCTGTAAACATACTTCTGCAAGTTCCTCTGCAGGATTTTCTGCATGTTCCTGTGCAGGTTCTTCTGCAATATCCATTGCTGGTTCATGATAAGGTATTTGTCTAGTTTCCTGAGACCCTTTAAAGTAAAAAAGCAGAAACATAAATAATTATATTAAAGCTAAATTACTAAATTTATTTTTAGAAATATTTCCTATTGTAGCTCAAGTGAAGAAATAAAAAGGTATATAAAGAACATAAAAGTTTATCCATATTTTGTAACATACCTTCAATGAAAATGGATGGAATTGCATCCTCCTTCAAATTCAACCTATTCCTGGTTTTTGTTACCTTAAAGCAGGATTGCTGAAAGTGGTCACTGCATATTAAGCTTTCCTTGTCAGGGACAAAGTTCTCAATATTTATTGCCTGCAACCACTTTTCTAAAATTTCAGGTCTATTTAAGGGAAATCTGAAAAAATAAACATGTTTTAATATGCATGTAAATCAAATCGATTTAATAACTTCATACTTTCTTAGGGAAATTCCTGGTTTGGAATCTTTTGTAGCATTGCAATAAATGCAGCAATGTTTAAGTTCTGAAAAGAACTCAGGGACACTTCCAGCAATTAGCAATTTCCTTTTTTTGACAACTCTGAAGCTTTCCGATGAAAAATGGTCTGAACAGATTTTGCTGTACTTTGTTGGGGCAAAAGTGGGCGGAAAATTGAGGCTTTCCCTCCAAAGTTCCATTAAGGCAGCATCTTCTAAAGGGAATCTGTAATAATATGTATCTATGTAATTAGTAATCAGCTTTTCAACAGAATATTTATTGAAATAAACCTTTATTAGGCTACCTGTTTTAAAAGGATTTAGTTACTGAAAAAATCTAAAACATAACTCACCCATGAAGTGTTCTACCTTCAATACCACCTTTCTTTTTGCAATATTTGCAGATTCGTCCCATTTTTTAAATTTAGTTTTCTAGATCAATTGCTTTAAAAAGAAAAAAGAAATTATTTCTTTAGTGGGTTGATAAAAGCAATTAAAACTGATATTTCGAAAAATTTGCATATAAAGCACTTTTCATCATTTTCTTGAAACTAGACTAATGACGATATTACTTTTATATGCAAATTTTTTGAAATCCTTTTTCAAATTGAAAATGGTTATTGATAATAGTTCGAGTCCTTAAATAGAGACTCAAAAACGTTTAAATCATCCAAAAGGACCAAATATTTTGGAAATGAGAGCTTGGTTTATCTATCAATATCAAGAAATTTCTACGAATTTTTAGAAATTTCTTGAAATTGATGCATAGACCAAGCTCTCATTTCCAAAATAGTTGGTCCTTTTGGATGATTGGAATGTTTCTGAGTTTGGATTTAAGTCCTTTAAATGGTTCTTAAAACCATTTTCAATTCAAACTTATATTTGGAAAAATTTGCATACAAAACACATTTCATGAGTTTCTTGAAGGTGGAAAAATGTTGATAATACTTTTATATGCAAATTTTTTTAAATCCTTTTTCGAATTGAAAATGGTTATTGATAATAGTTTGAGTACTTAAATAGAGACTCAAAAACGTTTAAATCATCCAAAAGGACCAAATATTTTGGAAATGAGAGCTTGGTCTATCTATCAATATCAAGAAATTTTTACGAATTTTTAGAAATTTCTTGAAATTGATGCATAGACCTAGCTCTCATTTCCAAAATAGTTGGTCCTTTTGGATGATTGGAATGTTTCTGAGTTTGGATTTAAGTCCTTTAAATGGTTCTTAAAACCATTTTCAATTCAAACTTATATTTGGAAAAATTTGCATACAAAACACATTTCATGAGTTTCTTGAAGGTGGAAAAATGTTGATAATACTTTTATATGCAAATTTTTTTAAATCCTTTTTCGAATTGAAAATGGTTATTGATAATAGTTTGAGTACTTAAATAGAGACTCAAAAACGTGTAAATCATCCAAAAGGACCAAATATTTTGGAAATGAGAGCTTGGTCTATCTATCAATATCAAGAAATTTTTACGAATTTTTAGAAATTTCTTGAAATTGATGCATAGACCTAGCTCTCATTTCCAAAATAGTTGGTCCTTTTGGATGATTGGAATGTTTCTGAGTTTGGATTTAAGTCCTTTAAATGGTTCTCAAAACCATTTTCAATTCAAACTTATATTTGGAAAAATTTGCATACAAAACACATTTCATGAGTTTCTTGAAGGTGGAAAAATGATGATACTACTTTTATATGCAAATTTTTTGAAATCCTTTTTCGAATTGAAAATGGTTTTTGATAATAGTTCGAGTACTTAAATAGAGACTCAAAAACGTTTAAATCATCCAAAGGGACCAAATATTTTGGAAATGAGAGCTTAATCTATCTATCAATTTTTAGAAATTTCTTAGAATTGATGTATAGACCAAGCTCTCATTTCCAAAATAAATGGTAATTTTGGATGGTTGGAACGTTAGTGAGTTTGAATTTAAGTTATTTAAATGGTTCTTAAAACAACTTTGAACTTCTCTACCTCCAATGGCCAGACAACTACGAACGACAGTTCCGACTTTAACGATTGGAGCAAAGCACATAGGAAATCCTTTTATTTACATTGAATAGTAAACGAATGCTAGTGGTGATTTGCGCCAGACAATGACACACTGTTTCGATTACCTCCTTCATGCAACATTCGAATAAAAGAATTTGTTTGTTTACAAATGTTTCCGGCTTCGCACAAAAAACATAATTAAAATAACTAAACTACGGAATGCCCGTAGAGTACTTACTTGTTTAGCCGTTGTTTTGCGACACTCCTTTTTTTAATTTATGTAGGTACTTTTAAATATTTAATTTAGAGAATAATCTAAAAATTTCACAGCAAAGAACTATTTTCACTTTAAGCAAGAAGCACCAAAAATCACTTTCCGTTTACAGTTTTAAATTTGTACACATAAAAACTTACGTCACCTTACTTTTTTTTTGCTTTCATAGACGTCAAAAGGTGCGCTGGTACACCTAATGTCATCTTCAATTGGAATCAGAAAAACTGTTATACTCTGTAGTGAATACACTATCCAGTGTATTATAGAGATCAGTGGTCCAAACAGAATAGAAAAATATACAACGGCGTAAAGTCGTCGTAAACATGGTGAAGTCTTTACAGCCGTATTTATTAACCCAGCGGCTCCATTAGCAATATTTGAGGCAATAAATTGCCTCACTCATTGCTATTGCCTTAAATAATGCAAATGGAGACGCTTTGTCAATGGCAATGGCAATATTGCCTAGAAGATGAAAGGCAATTATTGATTTCCATCTTCAAGGCAATAAATTGAGGAAAAATGGGATTCCCCGTAATTGTGAATGGCTTCTTTATTGATTTTTTCATTTAAATCGTAGAAAATGAGAACGCACATGACAAAACATAGTGAATTAAAATTAAATTTTATTAAAAACAGGGGATTTGAACAGCATTTGCAGTCAAATATTTCTATACACACATTTTATAACTGAAATTGCCTGGCAATGAAAATGCCCACCCAAGCAATAAATTGCCATTCCTATTCCAATTGCAATTGCCTCAAAAATTGCCAATGGAGCCACAGCGTAAGAAAACTTAAAGGCATCTTAAAATTAAGATGCCTTTAAATTGGTCTTAAGTGTGAAATTGGTATCTATAATCAATTTTCACATTTAAGCAACGTTACTTAAATGCATCTCAACTTAAACGCTGTCATCGAGTCATTCAATTAAAAAAAAAACATTGTAATGATTATTATTTTTGAATTTATTATTAATATTTAATACTATGGGTAATGAAACATTGGTAACTCTTAATTTAACTTAGTAGTTATTAAAGCTACATACTAAAATTATATAAATAATTCTGTCTCTTTCTATCTCTGAAAGCGAAACAGAGTATTATTTTATTATATAAAAGTTAATTATCATCTACGTCCTTTTGACCTTGCTAGTTTACAAAGTTAAAATAAAGTCAAACGCTGTATATTCGTTGATCTTGTTAGTTTTGCCTTAGGTAAATTTGTATAATTTATTTTTCGTTTGTTACATAATTTGTAAAAATTAATTATTTTAATTTAGATCTTTTAAGCTTTTAACATTTGTTAAGTTGTTCAAAGCCACAGTACACATATCTAAGGTATTATCTTGCGCATGTGGTCCGAAACGAGAACTGTCAAAGAAATTCAAGATGGCAGCCTTACGTGACCTCTTCCACTGTATTACAACAACAACGAAGAAAACAAACACAAAAGGATAATTTAAATAACACTAAAAAAATGTTAATAAACACTAAAAAGCTTGAAACAATTGTGTTTGTGAATAAATAAGTTACAAATGAACACATAAAACACAACAAATTTTGATGTTTAACTAGTCGGGGTCACGTAGAGTCGCCATTTTTCACTGATTTTGATGGATGCGCAGAACTGAACAAAAATGAAAACGCTAATGATATTACCTTCAATATGTGTACTGTGGTTCAAAGCAACTAGGAAGTTTTATTTTTGCTTCATTCCCATACTAATTTGTAAAGCCTAGTACGCAGCTGAAGTGAAACGAAAATTTCTGGTGTCTCCAACTCGAGAACGAAATCAGAAACGAAGTGATTGCGAACAAAAATATGGAGAGTTTTATCAGAAAGATGTCAAAATAATTACAAAAATAAAACAGTTTAAAATCTTAAGTCAATTTTTTTTCTCGTCTGATGTGAATTCTTGTTTTTTTTTTGTTTTCGTGTCGTCCGTTGTGGTGCTAAGGGTTCCAAATAATTGTGTTCTGCAGTTCGTTTCGACGGTATTTTATTCCATTTTCATTTTTAAATAAAATTCAACAGCAAAATATATCAAACTGTCAAATTTTCGTCTGAAATAATGTTCCGAGCAATTAATTGTATACGAAAAATAAGTGGAGACTTGGTTCGAGTATCTGCTTGGATTTTCAGTTTTATTGACATTTCATCTGTCGAACTGCGTACTACATAACAAAAATCACTACGAAATATTTCGTTTACGATTTCGTTGTGTCAATTTCTGTATGAGAATTTTCGTTTCACTTCAGCTGCGTACTATGCTTAAGTAAAGAAAAAGGAATTTATAGTGAAAGATATGTTTGTTAAAATGTTCATATTACAGAAAATAAAATTGAATCTTTGTATACCTACTGCTGTGAAGAAGTGCTTTGTGGTTTGTTTTAAACATAAACTTCGGTGGATTTTGGCAGATACATACATCGTTGGATGTTCAATATTTATTCTTTGGTCTTGGAAAATATCTTCCAGTTTGTTGTCTGAACAACAAACGCCATCCACCGCGTTTAAAGGCTACTCAAAGCCATCTTATACTATGTTCCCACCAAAACGAAATCTGAGATTTCAGCTGAAAAATTTGGAGTTCTCGACTTGGTGGAGCGGGATTTCATTGATATTTCGTTGAAATCTAGAGTTTTCATTGAGATTTCGTTGAAATTTCCATGAAATCTTGTTCCATCAACTTGAAATATCAAAAGTTTTCAACCTCGGATTTCATTTTGATGGGAACATAGCATTACCCAACTAACAATTTTGCCCCTATAATCATCCAAAGAAGCTTCCCATAATCATTTCTTACAATCATATAATCACTATATAATAGTCCATAGAATTAAAAGGGTGGCCTTTTTAAGCTCCTATTGGACCTTTATGGACTAAATGCAGGTGTTCCAAAAAATACTTACTGGACTCAATTTAGAGGTCTTATAGAAGAAGGTGGAAAAATAAAAAAAAATATTTCATAGTTGATTTATATTTATTTATATTTTTATTTTATTTATTTTCTGATATTTTATTTGAAAGTTTTTATCTGAAATGCAATCTTAGAAGTTATTAGATATTATTTAAGTTATAAAAATTACAAGATGATCTCTGTGAGATTTGAGCCATGGTCCTCTCGCACTGAAAGTCCACCACGCTATAACCACTCGGCCATGGAAGAATATATTTACGATGAAAAAAAAACGGATGCACTTTCTTCACACAGCTGGTTTGTGACTACTCTTTATTATACCAGAAGTGGTTTGTGTTTTTACTAGTACAGCAGAAATGGTTTGTGTTTTTTACCTTTTAATTTATTAAATTTTTTTTGATAATTTGTTAAAGTTCTACTTTTGTTTAAAAGCAAGTTTATAGTATTTTTATCAAGATCTATTAGAAAGACCGAAAACAATTTAATTTTTTTGTGTTTAAAATTAAGTTTTTATTTTGGTATCCTCTATCGATGGTCAGAAACACACAGTTTACACCATGCAAGTTCTGGCGCACACCTTCCTTTGAAACAAGATTTTGAAATATCGGTTTTCAAAGAGGGCACACAGAACAGCTTAACACATGAATTGCCTTGCAAAATTGATTTTATTAAATTTGTTGATATTCATTTGTGCAAAATACATATTTTAACATCGATTTTCACCCATTAAAATCATTGACACCGCAATTTTGCAAATCGATTTTTAAAGTTGAAATACCTTGCTTATGACTTCTTATACTAAATTTGTGTAAAAACTTAAATCGATTTTAAAAAACTTAAGAAAAAATGGCTTGCACCAGAAATTTTGGATTTTTTTTTTTTTTTTATAATTTGCGCGCACTAAAGGGGTTTTGACTACCCTTAATATGATGAGACACAGTGCGAGCGATCAGGAAAATAGGGAAGGATTCAAGAGGAGATACCGATGCACATTGGTTTTGAAGCTCTGAATATCAAAATGGAAGGGAAAACAGAGCCTGGTAAAGCATTCCACATTCGTGTTGTACGGCTAAAGAAAGAATCTCTGTACTTGACAGTACGTCCGAAGTTGGGCTCAAGGGTAAACTGATGGGCATTCCTAAAAGCGCGAGTATTACGGTTGAATTGTTTAAGGGGAGGAATGCAACTGGCTATTTCACTAGAACATTGCTTGTAAAAATAGCGACAAAATAATGAGAGACATGAAACATGGCGGCGATGTTTCAGAGTTGTGATTGTTTGAGTAATAGATCTATCACCTATCATTTTTAAGGCTATATTTTGTATTCTATCTAAGAGATTCAAGTGAGTTATAGGAGCACCTGCCCAAATGTGGGAGTTATACTCAAGCTTGGGTCGGATGAAGGCCTTGTAGATTATAGCCAGATCAGAAGGGGAAAAGAATTTCTTACATCTTCGGAGAAAACCTAAACACTTTGCAGCAATTCTGGTGACGTTGAATATGTGATCGTTCCACAAAAGGTGATCTGTGATACACATACCCAGGACTGAAAGCTGGTCAGTTTCCTCGATGCAAGTACCGCTCATGGTTAGCGGCATTGGGGGTGGGTTCTGCTTCAGCGACAGCAGACAGCATTGGGTTTTTGAAGCATTAAATTCAACACGGTTTTTAATTCCCCACTGGACAATGCTGTCAAGATCAGAATTTAATGAGCTTATCATACGGTGCCGTTGAAGTTCCTCATCCGAAGGACAGGGATGTGAATCTAGAAACGAATATGAAAAGCTGAGGGTGCTATCGTCAGCAAAACAATTTAATGGATTAGAAGTTTCAGACAAGAGGTCATTAATGAAAATGATAAAGAGAGTCGGAGACAAAACGGAGCCCTGGGGCACACCAGCATTTATTTTATGAATATCAGACTTGTAACCATCCAAGACGACTTGTATTGAACGATCCGAAAGGTAATTTCTAATCCAAAGAAGAAAGAGATTCATCGATACCAAAAGCACGCATTTTCGATAAGAGAGCTTGATGCCAAACTCTATCAAATGCCTTTGAAATATCAAGTGCAATAATCTTACTTTCTCCAAAACGATGTAAAGATTTGTTCCATTGTTCGGTGAGATATACCATATCAGATCACCAGTGGACCTATTGCTACAAAAGCCATACTGTCGGTCATTAAGAAGCTTTCGTTCTTCAAGATATTTCTTAAGCTGATAATTAATCAGCGTTTCCATGACCTTGGAAAGAAGGGACGTAAGTGCAATTGGACGATAATTAGAGGGAGAAGAAGATACGCCTTTCTTAGGGACAGGCTGGACAAATGCTGTTTTCCATCCACTCGGAAAGAGACCTGTAGAGTAGGACAGATGGAAAAGCTTACGCAGTGGTTTTGCCAGCGTTGAAGAACACCTCTTCAGAACATTGGGAGGGATACTATCCGGGCCAGCGGATTTGTGTACATCGAGATCTTTTAAGACTCTTGCTACTGCACGAGTGCAAAAGAAGATTTGTCCCATAAAATCATTGGCGCTCTCAAGTACAGGCGGAGTCATGACACTCTCTGGTAGCGTCGAATTAACAGCAAACTGTGCTGCAAGCAAATTGGCTTTTTCTTGTGAGCTTACATAGGGAGTGTCATTAAAGACGAGCGTTGGAACCAAAAATTTTTACTACCTTTGGGACATTGTAGTATTTTTTGCCGTAATTTTTGGTCATGCAAAAATTTGGTTCTTTGAATATGACCGTTACAGGTCTTTCTAGCTTGTTTGAACTTCTTCCGGTTTTCCTCAGAAGGGTTGGCTTTATAACATCGGAAACTTACTTCTCTGACCCTAATAACCTCTTTACAGCTCGAATCAAACCAAGAATTTTCTTTCGGTTTGATAGATTTTATCCTATTCGGTATAAAATTTCTCATCCCGTAAAGAATTAAGTTTGTTATCATATCTGCGCTGGAGTCTATGTCACTATCGAGGAAGCATAGTGACCAATTAAAGTTCCTGAAGAAATCACGGAGACCGTCCCAGTTGGCTTTTTCGTATTGCCAAACGGTTCTCTTGGGGGTTTTGTCTTTAACTGGGGTTTTTTGGCACGAGAAATTTGCAGATATGACACAATGGTCTGATGTGCCTATAGGTGATAATACACTTACAGTGTATTTATCAGGGTCAGAGGTAAGAAACAAGTCTAGAGTGTTCCCCGATTGACTTGCAACGTCAGGGATTCGAGTTGGCTCGTCAACAAGCTGAGTCAGTTGGTTTAACTCAGCGAAGACCTCAACATACCTTCCTTCGGGTGTTATCTGGCCCGAAAAGCGAAGCCACGAAGAATTGTGTACATTGAAATCGCCCGCAATGACGATTTCAGTGTGAGGATAATGGGCAACAATTCTTTGAATGGAGTCGGACAGAGCATCAAACTCGTTAAAAGTTGAGTTTCTGTCCAAGTTTGGGCTTCTATAAATAAAACAAGTGTGAATGATGTGCTTATTGATCGAAAATTTAAGCCACATGAAGTTAAAATTTGTGTTTGAGTACAAACCATATTGAGGCTAAAGTTGGTACGCGACATCGTTTCTTATATAGACGGTGAGACATGATGGGGAAAGAATAATGACACTAAGTTATACCCATGGAGATTGAATTCCGTGTAATCGGTATTGTCACCCACTTGGGTTTCACTTAATGCCAAAACAGCTGGCCTGTTTAATGCAGTGTAGACATACGCAGAATAGAAATTCTTTCTTAGCCCACGTATGTTGCTAAAATCAACCCTAAAATTACCCACCATTCTTAAATATTAAAAAACTTACAAAACCAACCCAGACGGAGTATCTAAGATGAGTGTCTACTCTATGTTCCAATTTGACTTTCACAAAGCAATTTATTGCTAGTGTTATGCCTTAGTAATACAAATTTCTGATCCGCCCCTGGTTACATATTAGACAAACAGCTATCCGCCCGAGAATCAAATTGGCTTAGTCACTGCATGTATTGTGTGATATACCTAATGCAATACAACAATAACTAAACCAAATCGACTGTGAAAGATGAAGGGAAAAAGAGAAGGATTACCGCTCGTTGTATGAAGATGATGATTTTTGTAGATTAGATTTGTTTTGCACATTATGTAAGCGACACTGTATATATTTGTTGTTGTTGATGCACTTGCACTGAGACAATTTAGGTTTGCGGCGCGAGTAGGTATTTTTTTTTATTGGTGTTTGGGGACTATTGCTTTAATTTTATTTTTGATATGCAATTTTTGCAGTGATGGTTATATGAAAAAAATATCGATGTTAAGTAGCATCGATGTTTTCAGTTCGATTTTTATTGACATCGATGTTGGGTCTTCGATTTTAAAATCGATGTTGTTTCAATATCGCTCATCCCAATCTGGAAAATACTTTTTTTTGTGTAATTCAGACGTCAAATTATGTAGCCGACCACCTAATTGTCATCTTCAAATGGAAGCAAAGAAACTGTTACTTTATACACTATCCAGTGTATTATAGAGATCAGTGACCTACATACTTTATATTAGGCCTTGAAAAAAGCACTTCTTTTTGGATAGTAAATAAAATAACTACAACTAGTAGTAAAATCTTAACTAATTGTTTATTTTTTTCTTGCATGATGGATGATGCTTGGTTTCTCTTTATTCATCATATTCTTTGTTCGTAGGAATTGGATAGATTTTGTTTCCCTAACCTACGCGTTGGGAATAACCAATGATGAACAAACGAAATTCCAGGAGATCTTTGATTAAATCGTGCTAATCAGACAGGAATCGGTGAATTTGTGATTTCTCCAATTAAGTACTCAAATCATGGATGCTCTCTGTTTAAAATTTTGCTGTACAAACGCATTCAATGATAAATCAACTGGAATAATCATTGATTTATAGTCACAATAATCATTGATTAAAAATTCATTGAACAGATTTACGCTGTTTACAGCCATACTATGTTAACGATGACTATATTCCATCTCATGAATACCCTTAGGGCTCGTTGTGAAATCGTGGTTCAGCCTTGGTTCAAGGTTGGTGTTGTACAATCCGAGTTTAGGACTTAACTCACCACTGAACCAGGCAAAATTCAGCTCTCTGTTTTAAATTATGGTTCTAGGACTTGATTGGCTATTATTTAACTCTTTTGATGCCAATTTCTTTTTGTATACATGCTTTCTCACTTCAATCGGCATTTGTTGACTATTCAGCTAAATAGTAAAAAATGAGTGACACCTCGCTCCTCGAAGTAGAGGCGTTAAAAATACAATATTTTGCTTTTCCCACACCGTCCTAATGTGTTGTACATACTACCCATTGACCATTCAACGGTCAAAGTTTCTTTCCAGTAGCCTATCCAGGATTGCTTTGTATCCATGTAAGTATCTGAACGCAAGTCAGCTGTTGTTGACATTTCTCATAGGATAGCTTCGTGTCTTTAAATTTTGAGGATAGCTTGGGATCTCTTTTTTGCCAACAGCTGTTTCGTCATCAGCTGTGTTTTAACAAGGGATTACAACAACACAAACCTATGTCGGCACTTACACCACCCAACTTTTCCTCACACGATCTTTTTTTCATTGGTGAAGGGAGTACAAAGTGAGGGGTAAGGACCAAATCGTCCGTTCCTGGCAAACTTACACGATTTTTCCAGTATGTTTGCGTTCTCTTTTATACTTTTTCCAGAGTCTTGTGTGTTCAGTGTTGACTAGCGTTGCCACTAATCGGAGAATTTTCCGAAGTTGATCCAAAAACAAAATCTAGTAAGTAGATTTATTTTTTTTTTCGCAGTAGATATACATTTTAAAATTTGTATTTGTATTTTCGAAAAAGAAATTAATAATACAAGATAATGATTGAAAATACATACTAAAAAAATTAGGTACATAAGATCTGCAACTGCGAATAAATTTATGTAGGCAATAACGCAAATATCAACTAATTAAGGCTAACATTTTTCGAAAAAGTTAATAAACGATGCTATCAATAAAATTATTGATAAAAAACATGGTCTTAAATTTGTTAAAATTGTAAAATTATGCATTTTATATTTTCTACGCGACCAATAAGCTATTTCCTGAGCGACCAACAAGCTATTTTTTGAGAACCGTCAAATGCTAATTATGCAAGGCACTAAAAGGGTGGTTTTCGGAAGAAATAACAATAACAATGATGATGAAATTATTTGTGGCTTTAATTTTTTTGAACTTTAATTTTTTGTCGTAAAACCAAAAAGTATTTGATTGGCATTAAATTTGTTTTACGAAAAAAAATTAATAGGCAACGCTGGTCTTAATATGCCATCTACCACTGAATGCAAAATGAAAGGGACAGCAATAAAGTATAAAATGAACAGGGACACAAATCTGACTGGAAAGATCGTTTCATGTCGTTACATGTAAACATTTCACCCGATTTTGGGAAAAATCGTACTGGAAAATTCGGGTGGTGTAAATGCCGACTATCCAGATCGCTTTAGTTCTGTGTTTGAACGCCGCCATTCTTTAAAAAATTACATGCTACCGAACAGAACCTTTTTTTCGAGTATCGATATCAACTCCGGTTGTCATTTTTGGCATTTATGTTTTCTTGACGAGGCTGATATTTGATGTATCCAAAATATTTCTGCAGATTAATTTTTTTTTGTTTTTTCGTAATTTAAGAATATAAAATGTATTTAATCAATTTTATTTTCAAATAATTGAATTTGGATATAACGACAAAGTGTTATATGCAAGGTTGAATCTCTAAAGAAAACAGAATCTCGTCGTCTAATAAAAAATGTTGCGACTTTCTCGGAAATGTAAATTGATTTTATGTGCGATATGTGTAGCAGTTTTTCTTGTCACCTATTTGCTTATCAATTTTTCCGTGCCGGCCGACAAGCAGGTATGAATTTTATCGTTGTGTTGTTCATTTTTTTTAGTTAGCTTATTATTTATGTTTTGTTTATTATTTAAAATCAGACAAACGTTTTTAACATTGAAAGTAAATTAAAACAACTTGAAAATGGATTGCAATTGCACCAACAGGAAATGGGTCACCTCAAGAAGAAGCTTGAAAACTTCCAAAGCAATCAAAATAAAATCGAGGCCGATTATATAGATTCAAAGGAAAAACGTCTACTTAAGAATCCCAAGTTTGGACCACAACAATTAAAAAAAAAAGAGATGTTCAAGGAAATGATAATAAGCGCCGAAGACAGCCAACAGTGTGATTTAAATGTTGACCCCGAAACGCATGTTAATATTCAGGTAAATCAGATAAATAACAATAAAAATGAAAAGAGTATATCCTATAGGAAACTCTATTTACATTCCATTTTGTATTAATTTCTTGAATCGATTTAAGTTTCATGGTAGACTCCCGTAATCGTCATTACAAAACATAAAATAATCGACATATACATGGTAAAAGTAAGAAACAATCCATCTGCCATGAGTAAAGAATACCTCAATATCATATTATAGATATGACATTTATGTAAGCAAACATCCATCGCATTGATTGGCAATATAGCCTATTGAATAGACCTTTTAAAAAGGAACAATTACGTGCGAGGGTTTTTAACATTGAATTTTTTTGTTTGGCCCATAAGCATGCCTAAACCCAAAAATGCTACTAAATGCACCCATTCGTTTCTGAGAGAATGGTCACACTGGACACTTTTCAATATTTATGGTATAACTCGGAAACTAAGCCGATTTTGACAATTTTACACTTACAACTTATTAATCAAAATTAAATTTTCTATCGAAATAGATAGTTAAAATTTCATTAAAAAAAAATTAAGCAGGAAAAGTTAGCAAAAACTTTACTATTTCTTATCATTTTTCGCAGTTTTTGCCCGAAACCCTATTTGTTGGTACTTTATGACAAATTTAACATTCCTAGCACCTAGTACCAAATCTTATCTTAATTGGATCAGCCGTTCGGTCTATAGGTCTGAAAGAATCTAAAACCGCCGAAAAACAAAATTGCGAACTTACAAACTCTTTATTATATTCTCTATACCTAGTCGTAATGTCATATCAAAATCTTGATTTCGAACATTTTTACGAATGTGAAATTTGCCATATTGTACCGAAAAAGGGGCTTTCGGGCCAAAACTACGAACAATTATCAGAAATGGTAAAGTTTGAATGGGCATATCTCTGTCAACTGTGAACATGCCATATTAAAGCCTTTAGTCTTAACTTTATTTTGTCCATGCATTTTTTGACTCTGTCTTTGCTTCAAAAAAAGTTATGCACAATTTATTAAAAAAATTAGGAATCTTTTTTTTTTGATTGGTTTTTGTTAACTTTTCCTACTTAAATTTTTTTTAGAAAATATACATATTCGGTTTCATTCGGTTCGGTCTGTATTCGGTTCAATTTCGGTCTGATAAGAGTGAACCGATGAAAACGAATAGCACCCAACGTCCCCTCGACACGAATCGGTTTCATTCGGTTTCAAAACTGCTCGTATTCGGGTCTAGGGCACACAAACTAATCGCAGCGTTCACACAAATTCGGTTCTATAAGGTTTTTTTTGTTTGTTTTTATTTGGAATTGACAACTAGGGCTGGAGTTTGTTGATATTTTGGGAATTAAAAATTGATATTTGAATAAAAACCATATAGGAACCGTATGTGTTTGAAAATTTAAAACTGAAACCAAAAATTAACCAAATAGAGACCGAACCGAATGAAACCGAATATGTATGAAACAAGCCTAAAACTTTCAAACGGAAACCAGCTTGATGTCTCTTGAGTGTAGACTCGATTCTAACCTTTATCTGCTCGAGAATGATGGTTCCCATTAGTTTTGGAAAAAACGGACAAAACTGTAATACCTCGCCAATTGTTGCAATTCTTAAGGTCACCTTTCTTTGGCAACTTAACAATCTCACCATCCTTCCAGTCGCTGGGGTAGACTTCGTTTTCCCACACAGATTGTATCATCGGGTGTAGAATACTAGCCGTTCTGACGGGGTCAGCTTTCAGGAATTCGGCTGGTATTCCGTCAAGTCCAGCCGCTTTGTTTTTTAAGGATAAGATAACGATTTAATTTAATAATTACGATTGAAGATTGTATTAATTATCCGAATACCTACTTCTCATCTAATTAATGTACTCCTTCCAAAATCATTCAAGATCAAAGTGAAATTCCAGGTTAATTGCACATTTTTTTGAACTCCCCGTTGGAAATATAAGTTTTTACTGTACCTTGGTTCTAAAAGGTCCAATGTCCATTTTTAAAAATACTTAAGTATACTATTTAACTCAGCGGAAGATGTTCTACGACTGTATTAATCGCCAATGTGCTCCAATTATATAGAGTTTGGTTTTCAAAAGTAATAATATGTAATTTAAAAAAATTAAAAAGCAAAATTTTCGATTTCCCAAAAATTAACAAATTGGAAATTGGCCCTTTTGGAACCAAGGTACAGTAAACACAATTTTATAGATTGAGCAGTTTTTATTTTATCTAATTGATTGAATTAACTTTATTTTTTTAAAGATGCTGAATGTATATAAGAATATCTCGTTTGACAACATCGACGGAGGTGTCTGGAAACAAGGTTGGAATATAAAATATGATCCCCTGCAGTTCAATGAACATCATAAGCTGAAGGTTTTCGTTGTGCCGCATTCGCACAATGATCCAGGTACTGAATATTTAAAGTGTAACCCAAACTAAAATTTTGGTCCTCTAGGATGGATTAAAACATTTGATGCTTACTACGAGCACGACACTAAGCATATTTTATCTAATATGTTACGTCATTTGAAGGAAAATCCTGACATGAAATTCATTTGGGCAGAAATATCTTACTTTTCTCGGTTTTTCGAAGGACTAGGTCAAAACTCAAAAATGGAGACAAAAAAGTAACAATTTCTATTCACAAATATTTTTTATATAAAATAAAATTTCTGACAATTCTATTGTAGACTGGTTCAAAATCATCAGTTGGATTTTGTTACTGGTGGTTGGGTTATGCCTGATGAAGCCAATTCACATTGGATGAGTATTTTGATGCAACTGACGGAAGGTCACACTTGGCTCAAGACGCACTTAAACGTAACTCCCACTTCGTCGTGGTCTATTGATCCATTTGGTCATAGCCCAACATTGCCGTATATATTGAAGCACTCTGGATTTGATAATTTGTTAATTCAGCGGACGCATTATTCGGTGAAGAAACGTCTCGCTCGTATGAAGGAACTTGAATTTAGATGGCGACAAATTTGGGGTAAGTGCAATTAAGGTGTATACAGATTGTCGAATGAGGAATCTGTTTGCTCGGTAAACTCACCTCGGAGAAGAATGTAAGGAAAACAAACGGGGTATTGCGATAAAATTCTAGTCTAAGAATGAAGAAATATCACTTATAAAGAAAAAAAGCTACCAAGTGCTCACGAGATTCTTTGGCGAAATTACGAACCAAAATAAATTTTGAACGACACGTAACTAAACAATAGAGTTTGGTGGATACAAAGTTCAAAGTGAAAACGGTCTTTTTTAAACTATCTGGCAGGGCAAACTATTATCTAGGGAGGTGTGAAAACCAATTTGGACTAACAAGATTACCCTCGAAGAAAAAAATAAAACTTTTTGTTTTCCTTATACAAAATTTTGAAATGCAACTATTATTTAAACTATTAAACTGTTAATCATTTATGAAAAAATTGTCGATACAGAAAAAGCATTTTATTCCAGTTATCTCTAATATTAGAGAGTTATTGGATTTGATTCCAATAGTTAGAGAATAAATTATCGCCTTTTTCATTGAAGGCCCTTATAACGTTATTTTTGTTGCATTTAAACCGGCGACTTCTACCTACAGTCCAGGGCTTTGTTTCTATGCAAAGATTGCTATCAGCTTAAGAAGACATATTTTTATCTGGCGGAGTTGATACTGTTTTCCTTGATACTTTTTAATAGAAATCTGCGGGTTTGACGGGTTCTTAGTTTTAGACATTACTCCATTTCGCTCCGTTTTCTGATTTTGTCTTTTTAATAATATTTATTTAATAACTTTGAAAAGCTTATCAAACAGATTTCAGATGCAACTGTTTTTCACTACAACTAACTTGAACAGGCTTAGATTTAATTACACCACATCACAATTAATTATTAATATCTAAAAGCTTTGCTCTGAAATGGAATATTTTAAACCCATGAAAACTAAATAGGAGTTTTTTTTGTAAGGAACTTTAAGGCCAGATTCACACTATTGCCGATAACGATACGCTCTCGCTTCGATAAAATATTCAAGAAACAATGAGATGAGCGATAATGTATCAGGTATCGATGATGTGAAAGTATACTCAATCGTTCGTATTTGGGTCAATATTTCAAAACATTAATATTTTTCACTCCAAATTGGACCCTCGCTCAAAACAACCTATTTTGCTAGAATAACAATTATATCTCTCAATAACTTCACTTTTAAACAAGGGGTCATAGTTTGATGAAATCTAACGGTTTTTTAAGTTAGGGAAATTACACTTGTATCAGGGGAATGACAAAAAAATTATACTTATTCTGGTGATTAGATGGATATTTAATTTTGCGGATGGTTTCAGGAGGATAAACAAAACAGAGAACAAATACTAACATGAAAAATAGCATGCATGACTAAATCGCACGAACTTGCTCTTGTGGTTCAAAGATTTGGCGTAACTTAACATTTTATAGTAATAATTATATTATTTTATGATATTTTGAACGATAAAATGCGAAAAAAATCAAAATTATTAAAAATATTGTAAATATGTTTAAATGCAATATTAGGTTTGTTCGTTGAGCCCTGAAGTCACCCTGGGGTCGCCACAAAGCGTTTTTTGAAAACCCTGAACTCACCCTGGACAGCAAATTCTGTGTTTTTTGAAACCTAGGGTGGCCCTGAACTCGCCCTGAAGTAGATCTAGGTACATATTTTGCTGGGGCGAGTTGAGGTAAAGAAAAACTGTCAAATTGGCATGAGCTTTGAAGCAATTTTTGTTGTAGATTCACGTGCTGGAGGCTATTCTTTTGTTGTTGAAACAAAAAAAAACGAGAAATACACTAATTTACAACACTAAATAACAAATACGTAGAAGTAGTAAATGCAAATTGTTGTTTGTTTTTATTAATTTTTGAAAAAAGTCTGTTTCTTGCTTACCTAAAGAACACAATAGAGGAAATTTTTGTTGTTTTTTTGAGAACCAAAAAACCCAGGTTTTTTTTGACAATCTCTTGTTGCGTTAACTTCAACGAACAAACCTATTATTGATCCTTCTAAAATTAGCAAAACTCAATCAATCATTATAATGAAAATTTGAAAATCATGGAATGACATAAAAAAATGATGTAAGGGGAATGACTCCGAACTCCGAAGGGTGTTTTATGAGAATAAAATCGAAGTTGTCAAAAAATTAGGTGTTTTGTATTATTTATCATGTAGGTCCTTGTAAAAGACACAGACGAGTAAACTTGTTTAATTTTTATACCACACGGTTTAGTTAGAAACACGCGTTAAAAGAATGACAAATTCGTTGGACGAAAAACAAAATCGTTGCCTTAACGTGAAATATAAAAGAGAAGCAAGTTTTTTTCAAACTCTTACTTCAATTTTCGTAAAGATCAATCATGTCCCGTTAAACAACAAAAAAATCAGTTTTCTATTTTGAGCTGTATATTTTTTTTTTAATTTCCTATGAGGGTTTTATGGGGTACACTTACTTACCAGCTCCTTTTTAACAAAGTAAAGCAACTAAAAATAAACTAACCATTATTAAGTGAGGGTGCATATATTCAGCCCAATTCTAAATGACAATTCTCGGGGAAATATTTCTCTTTTCCCTTCTCTCTTATTGTAAATTCAATAAGAGAGAAGGGAATAAATAGGGAAAAGCCATCCAACCAACAAACTTAAAATGTAGTTTTGTATTTTGGTTCAAAAATGAAGGAGACTGAAATATTAATATTTTGAAATATTGACCCATTTATAAACTTTTTTTAACTTTAGACTTTAGCTTAAACTTCAATTCCAAACTCAAATTCAATCCTATCCTTAACTACAACTTCATCTTCATCAACAAACCTACCTCATACATCGTTATCCTCATCAGCCCCATCTTCATCATCTATAACTTCTTCAATTTCAACTTCATCTTCATCAACGAACCTTCTTCATACATCTGTAACCTCATCATCCTCATCTTTATCATCTATACCTATAACTAGCTGCCTTTGTCTTGTCTATTTAACTTGTCATTGTCTTCATGTGAATTTTCATCTGAAATTTTTACTTGCGATATAGGTACTATAGGGCAAGTTTTGGATTCGTGCAAAAAAAAAATTCGAGATAACAATCAAACATGACATTACGATGATAGAGAACACGAAAAAAGTGGGTGGCAAAATTCTGTCTGTCTGTCTGTCTGTCTGTCTGTCCGTACCTCAACCTACAGCCTTAACCACTGAAGCGATTTTCTTCAAGTTTTGAACTTAAGGTTTTTTTGTAACTCTCCAGAGGGGAAATTGAAATTTTTCTTTAGCTCAAAAAATAACGGTACTTGCCATACAACCATTAAGGAAAACCTTATTTATCTCAAAAACGGCTCCAACGATTTTGATAAAAAAAATCAGTGTATTATTGTAGATATGGTGTACTTTCTGGTAAGAAAAAAAATCACCAAAAACATTTATTAACGGTACCTGCCATATAACGGTTTTTTTGATTTTTGATTTTCTCACTAACCGCTCAGCCGATTTCAATGAATTTTTTTACACAAAAGCTTTGTTAGAATATAAATAATACTGCATACCAAAATTTTTGAAAAAATAAATTTTGGATTTTTAAAAAAGATTCAAAATTTTGTTTTCAAAATTCAATATTTCAAAAACGGGTTGATGAATTATTTTGAAATTTCAGTTTTAAATGTACATATATTAATATATACTCAAAATTGGCATACCATATTTTTTTTTTGAAAAATGTTACAAAAATTTTATATATAAAAAATTAATTTTTAAGAAAATGGCTCCAACGATTTTTAATTTTTTTTTTGCATATATTCAAATTTTTTCAAGTAATCAAATGGCATACTTTTTTTGAGCTCTAAGTTATTTATCAGGCTGTTTATACAATTCAAAGAACGATTTAAATTCTTTTTAAACTTTTTCTATAATTACTTGAATATTTTTTAAAGTTCTTAAGCCCCACACAACTTGAACATAAGAGCAAGTACGTGCGATCCAGTAGTGCATTTTATTTTATTTGTCCCTCTTCATAAGAAAGGTAAAAAAAGACGAAGTTAAAAATTATAGACCTATTGCAAGATTATCGGTAATTCCAAAACTTTTTAAGGCTTTTATATGTGAATCTCTGTGTTTTTATGTTAAATCATTCATTGTTCAAAATCAACATGGATTTACAAAAGGTCGCTCTACTGTTACTTTTCTAATGGAATTAGCTAAAAATTGTATTGATTCCTTCAAAAATTAAAAGCAAGTGGATTGTGTCTTCACAGACTTAAGCAAGGCTTTTGACAAACTCTCACATCGAATTTTGCTTTTAAAATTAAAAAAGCTGGGGTTTAGTGAAGATTTTGTAGTGTGGCTTTAATCGTATGTATTCAATAGATCATACTCAGTACTTTTTAATGGTTGTTCATCAAATATTTTCAAAGTTGATTCTGGTATACCACAGGGTAACCTATGCCCTATTTTATTTATTAATGACTTACCATCTATGTTGAAGCATTCACACTGTCTCATTTATGCCGACGACGCGACGTCACAATCTTTAAAAGTGTTTCCAATATTCGCGATTGTGAAGAGTTGCAATGTGACCTTAACTCTTTTTTTGACTGGTGTGTTCGTAATTCTTTGCTTCTTAATATTGATAAATGTAAAACTATTAGTTTTTCGAGATAACATTCTGTAAGTTCCTTCGACTATTTGCTAAATGCTGTATCATTATCTTGTGAAAGCGATCTCCCACCTTACAGGAACAGACTAAAACTTATTGACATGCCTAGTCTTGAGGAAAGGCGTTCTTATTTATGTTTTGTCTTCATTGTAAAATTGATAAACGGAAACATAGACTCTTTGTACCTTCTGTCTCGAATTAATTTTAATATTCCCCAAAGAAACTTGAGGAATTTGCCCGAATGCATACTCATCTCAAACTATCTCCTCTAAATAAAATGTTCAAA
This sequence comes from Dasysyrphus tricinctus, assembly GCA_963921185.1. Lineage (NCBI taxonomy): Eukaryota > Metazoa > Arthropoda > Insecta > Diptera > Syrphidae > Dasysyrphus > Dasysyrphus tricinctus. The sequence goes on from OY992530.1 coordinate 13,570,825, forward strand.
TTATTTAATATTTTTAATAATAAATATATTAATTTGTTTGATCAAAATTTAAATATTTCATGTAAATTTAAAACACCTTGTTTTTAATCATAATATCTATGTATATATGTTCAAGCCATGTAAATAAATTTGTGTTAAGCTAGTAATTAGTTGACTTAAATAAATAAATAGACAGCCGCCCAACTCCAAAAAGTTATTTAAAAACTTTGTTCTCTGTTGTCCTAAAGCGGTTTAACTTGGACAACGGCATCGGTTGTCTTATATTTGACCAACTTGATATTTTATGTAAATTTAAGAAACTGTCTAACTAGCCAACAGTCTAACATTTTATGGTTTCGATATCGTTTATTTAATCGATATCGTCGGTATAATATGAATCTAAAGTTGAGAGATACTTTGGAAGATTTTTTTAAACACATATGTTCATGTCATACTTACTTTACTTTTATTTACAGTAAAATACAAAATTTTTAAATTTTGCGTTACATTTTTATTTCAACTTCTTTCAATAAAAAAAAAATAGATGTATCTGGCCGAACAGAGCTTTTCACTCATATGATGCCTTTCTACTCATATGATATTCCACATACATGTGGTCCGGATCCTAAAATTTGTTGTCAGTTTGACTTCAAACGAATACCAGGCTTTGGAATAGCCTGCCCCTGGCATGTACAGCCACAAGCTATTGATGACCAAAATGTAGCACGAAAGTGAGTTTTGTATATATTTTATTCGTCAGTAAAATTAGTTTAACATGTTTTTTCTAGGGCTGAAATGTTGGTTGATCAATGGCGTAAAAAAGCCGAGCTCTATAAAACAAATTCCGTATTGATTCCATTGGGTGATGATTTTCGCTACAGCCAAAGTACTGAATGGGAAGCTCAAATGCGAAATTATGAAATGTTATTCGATTACATTAATAACGAGCGCAAAATGTTCACTGAAGCCAAATTTGCCACATTGCAAGAATATTTCGATTCAGTGCGCAAAGAACATGATTTAGCTTCTTTCCCCACTCTAAGCGGAGATTTCTTTACATACGCAGATAGAGATGACCACTACTGGAGTGGTTATTACACATCTCGTCCCTATCACAAGAGAATGGACAGAGTGCTTTTGCATCATATTAGATCTGCAGAAATGCTTCATGCCTGGAGTGCATGGGATCCAACAGCCAAATTTGATGAAATGCTTCAAAATGCAAGGAGAGAACTATCATTGTTTCAACACCATGATGGAATAACCGGAACGGCAAAAACACACGTAGTATTCGATTATGCAAATCGAACGCTCAACTCTATCAAAGACTGTCGGTTTGTTATGCAACAGTCCGTTTATCGCCTATTGACAAAGGAATCTGTATGAACGAAGAATAAAATCGTGAATGTTTGTTTCGTATTTAAAGAAAAATGTTCTTTCAGATTTACAGTCCAGATTATAAATTTACATATTTCTTCTTTGATGAATCTCATTGGCCAGGACCAGAAGATGGACGAACAACTATCATTTTGGGAGATGAGTTGCCAACCAAATATGTTGTCTTCCATAATTCCTTGTCTAAATGGCGAGAAGAATTAGTTGAATTATATGTTTCAAAGCCTTTTATTAGTGTCCGAGATCTGGACGATAAAGCTATCCCTGCACAAATAAGTCCTGTGTGGTCATGGCATGGCCATCATGATGGCAATGCAGCATTTCCACAAGCCTCTACCACAAAATATAGACTTATATTTAAGGTAAATGTTCCGCCTTTAGGACTGATAACGTATGTAATTCAATCAGAGCCTGGAGAAACTATGCCAAAGTAAGACCATTCAACGAACACTTAAAAATGGTTAGTTATTTTTTTTATTACAGAAGCACTACTCTTGGGAAAAATAGAATCCTAACAGTATCGCCGTATTCTGTCAACCTAGGTGACTATCCAGAACAGGTAAAATTTGCAGAGCCGCGAGATATTTCTTTGCGTGTTGGAGATGGACCGACTGTGGCTTTTCATGGAAATGGTCTCCTCAAGTCAATTCAAATCGACGATTCTTCACCTCACATTCCAACAAGCTTGAACTTTTTGCGATACGGGACCCGAATGACAGGTCCAATGAGTGGTGCGTATCTGTTCCTGCCCTACGGTGAAGCTAGTCCTCTGCCTATAGTTAATCCTGTTGTGCTAGTACAAGAAGGACCGTTAGAATCTAGTGTTACTACAGGCTTGCCATTTGCTGTACATCAAACAATATTGCGCGGAGGTCACCCAGAAATAAGAAACTTAATAGATATCGGTGTAATGGACAACACAGAAATTGTTATGCGTATCGCAACACGCATTCAAAGTGGTGAAACTTTTTATACCGATCTTAATGGCTTGCAAGTATATATCTTCAAAAATTTTTTTTTTTTTGTACTCTAAGAATATTCCTTGAAATATTTTCGTCCTTGTAGATGATTAAACGCAAAAGGTTCCAGAAGATACCCCTGCAGGCTAACTACTATCCTATACCGTCTAGCATCTTTATTGAAGATGACAGCTTGCGGTTAACAATTGTATCAGCTCAACCACTCGGTGGTTCATCATTAAGAGGAGGTGAGGTGGAAATCATGCAAGACAGACGCTTAGCTCAAGACGATGAACGAGGTCTGGGACAAGGGGTTCTCGATAATCGTCCAGTTCAACACATATTCCGTTTAATTTTGGAGAAAATCGAATCTTGTTCAAAGCTAAAAGAGGAATACCCCGGTGGGTTCCTAACGAAAAATGCATTCAACGATTACCAGACTCTATTGCATCCAATTGATAAATTTATTTGGGTGGAAAATGATTGGGTTGGTGTGCAGAAATCATTTGGAGAAAATCACGAACAGCTAGAGGAGGGAGTTGAATTAGCTGTAATGCGAAATATTCCCCTCCCTATGGGGACTAGTAAAAATAAAGATAAATCAACACTAGATATGGGATTGGTGGTGCACAGAACTAATCTAATGGAATGTAATTCAGATAGCCATCGATCTGGAGTGGTAAGTATTAGATATTTATAGGACGTATCATTAAGCGTAGTTTTCTCCCTGGTTTCAAAAAAGTCCTCAAATTCTAAAATTCTGCAAAGCAAATCAATGCATAACAGATCGAACAAAACAGAATACGCAAAAAAAAGTACATTGGTAATAATCATTCACCGTTATTCTGAATGTCGTATTTTGCCTCGAACTTGTCAACATTTCAATATTAATTGAACGCTTTAAAACTAAAAGCTGTTAAATAAATAGTTTTCTACCTTGAAGTTTTTAAAAATTAAGTTTAACTGTATTTTTATTAAATTTTAATAATGCGTGATAGTATTTCCATGTCGTAAGCACCGTATGCACTTCTACTACGAAGTTGCCCTGTTCATACTTTCAGGATTCGTTTCAGGCCTTGTCGTAAAATTTTCAAGCTTGATTCCAAAAAAAAAAAATATGTACATTCACGAAGGCCACAATATCCTACGTCTATGAGCATATGCTACTAAACATCACACGCAACATAATTTTGTATCTGACAAAAAAAATATCCATCAACACAACAAGATTTACATCAACACAACACTAGAGAGTCCTATCTTATCCACATTTCATCTGATGGAACTTCGTCAATTCAACTTCAATCAATTACCTACTCACATAGTGACTTTCTTTTCAAAGATTTTTTTGTTCTGTTTCATAGTTCTTTTAATAGTTATTCACACCATCAATACCTGATACTCCTTTCATTGCTTCTTATGTAAAAATGTTGTATATGGGAATAATAGTGCGGATCTTTCCTTAACGCTCTGGTTAAAGATATTTTCCAAACAAATTTCCATTTAATACAGCAGTTGTGCTGATTTCTAAAAGCATTTAACTTTAACATCTTCTACCATTATCATTCGTAAACTAGTTATTTTATGATCTACCTTTTCAGATAAATATAAAAAGACTATTGAGTCTTTCTGATGAAGATAACACGAATATATACAAAACTGCCTTGACTTTTATTGGCAAAAAACAACAGGTAACAACGGACGAAGTCAATTTCTGCCCTATGGATACCAAAGCATTTATTATTCAAAGATGACAATACTAAATCTTGCAACATGACAAAAAAAAAAAAAAACGGAATCTCTAAAATCTTATCTCACATAAGAATTTGTTCTTTACACATTTTTCTATTTGATTTTGTAATTATTATAATTTTCACTTGTGATATTACTAACATTACTTTTATTTTAAATCTAAAATAATTAATTTACAAATTTTGATTATCTTTAATAGCGGAGAAGCATGTTTACTTTAAAAAAAAAAAATACAATTTTGTCAAGGCATCCATAAAAATAAGCTTAAAAAAAAGTTTGAAATCTTATACTCATGTGCAAAAAACAATGCACAAAAATGTAATAAACTATGCAGCTATCGAAACTTTACTTAAACAAAATGTGTTTCAATTCTCACCATTATTTTACTTGATGACAAGAAAGTCTGTCAGCATAAAAAGAGCACATATGTACATATAAATTTGTTTCAAGTTAAAAGTTCAAATGAGTTCAACTCCATATTGCGTTTCGCTCAGGTACGATAGTTGGCCTCATCAGATGACCATCGTACCCTTATACGACGCAAATTTGAATCGATGTTTACCGACTAATATAAAAATCACAGCATTGGAGATACTGTGAATTTTATTACTCTAAGGCGAAACTTTTAACTTCGAGTTATATTCAGTCACACCTTAAAAAGAACTTTTTTTTTCGAATTTTCTTCGTATAGATTTATATCATCTAGTATAGTCCAGTGGTCAAAATTCGACCAACAAAAATTGATACGTAGAAAAGAATACAAATAACAACAAAAACAACTACAGTCCATTTTAAAATTGGTCGCTATAAATAAGTTTTAAGGGCTGCACTTTTATAACTAAAAGCACATTCAACAAATAAGGTTCCAACGTGAAATATTTACATGCCGTAATAGGCTATTGAATTTACCGGGTTCAAGGGTTTTTATTATTGAATATGGTTTTTTGTGTTATAAGCATGCTTAAAACAGAAAATGCTACTAAATTCTCCCGTGCGTTTTTATGAGAGAATGGTCACACTGGCCACTTTTCAGTATGTTTGGTATAACTCAGAAACTAAGTCAAATTTGACAATTTTATACTTGAAAAAATACGCGATTCAAGGGGAAAGCTCCTCCGAACTATTCCAAACATGGATTGGGTTTCAGCAAGGAGATGCGCTATCATGTTATTTCTTCAATCTCGTGCTGCAATAGGCGTTAACACTGATGCACTATTTCAACAGATCTTTTCAACTTCTAGAATGTATCGATGATAGCGACATCATCGGCCGCTCCCAACAGGCCGTTATAGAGTCTTTCACGGCAATTGAAGAACAGGGGTGCCAACACGTAACTTGATACAATCGAATTTAAACGATACAATCGAGCATTCGCAGCACCTATGGTCACAGTTGGCAGCACACAAACTCGAAGTTGACGTTTGAAACAAAAGGTTTCACTCGACAGAAAATAGTTGTCGTCGGCAGTGATTTTTTACGAAAAAGCACGGAAAAGCAAAATGATATGTCAATAAATAAAAAACAGAGGGAGATTTTAACCACTTTTATGAGTTGTCACCAAGATTTAGCCAGGGGAATACTTAAAACAGTCCAAGGGAGGAAAAACATCAATTTGCTGTGGGAAAAATTGGCTGACTCCTTGAACCAGAGGGTTCTCTAAAAACATCTACAAAATTGGAAAAAGGTAGGTTGTTGTTAATAACAAGAAAATACACATAAGGGCACGGGTGGAGGGGCATATTACGTACATACATGCAAAAAACAATCAACAATCTTGGAGGACAAAATTAATCGAGTGCGCCGGCTTATAAGCAGAAGGCTACCTAGTTGATGGATCCCCCACAGCAAAATCCTTTTTATAGTTGGACACAATAATTTTCCTGCCAATAATAATTTCAACCTTGACTATAAAAAAAATACCAATCTGATATTTCTCTTCATAGTTCACAATGACTGTTATTAATGTTCATCCTTTATTTTTATATAAACTACTTTAAAAACTTTTGATAGACATAATAACATTTTTTATCTAAAAATGAAAATAGTTGCTGGCTTAAAACTGGTAATATACATTTTCGTGATGTTTATAAATTCTGCATCAAGATTTTTGCTGTTGCTTTCGGTATGGGAGTGGTGTCTGGTGTTGTCTTATCTTGTTCATTTAGAATTTTTATAGTTAATAGCATTTTATCTTCTGTTTGACTCAGTAAAACAGACATTTTTAAGTGGAAATCACAATGAAACTCGTCTCAAATTACGTGCTGTCGAAAATAATTTGTTTCGAGTTGACCGACGACCAACAATCCTCGATTGTATCAAGTTACGTGCTGGCACCCCAGGCTAAACTTGTTGGTCTTGAAGTAAATGAAGACCAAATACATGCTATCGTTATAGAGTCTTTCACGGCAATTGAAGAACAGGCTAAGCTTGTTGGTCTTGAAGTAAATGAAGACCAAATACATGCTATCAAATGTTAGATCTGTTAACCGGCTAGGACAAAACATCACTGTTGATAACAACAACTTTCAATGAGTTAAGGAGTTCATTTACCTCAGAGTAAGCATTAATCCTACGAACGACATATTAGTGGAGATGCGACGAAGAATTACCCTAGCAAACCGGTGCTACTTCGGTTTGGCGCAACATAGGTTCAAAAAACTCCTCACACATATGACCAAATACAAGCTGTATAAAACCCTTATAGACCGAGAGCCCACATCAGATTTTGGGTGTGAGTGATAGCAAAAAAAGAAGTATAGGCGTCTAAAGCTTCATTAAAGGCTATTCAAAAAATCAAGGTCTTGCAGTCCACAACTGGGGCCTTTGCGAGAAACAGTGCATCAAAAAAAAAAAAATATGAATGCAACTTCGAAGATAATCGTTTTAGCCGAAATTGGTTTTCACCCCTCCCTAGAAAAGCTCTTCGGATCACATATCACGGACTCTGAAACTATTTGAGTGTATAGTTCGCTCTACCGGACCGTTTAAAAAATTCAAAATTTTAAGTGAAAAACGGTTTTATTAAACAGATTTTTAAGACTGCAAGACTTTGATTTTTTGAATAGCCTTTAATGAAGGTTTCGTCCCCTATACTTCTTTTTTTGCTATCAATCACACCCAAAATCTGCTGTGGGCTCTTAGTCTATTATACTGCTGGTCCGGCTTTATGGCGCCGAGTGCTGAGCGATAAAATGGAGTCCATTTTTTTCAAAATAAATTTCCCTGACATTCCTTGACCAATTTCAAAACTTTCCCTGACCAAAATATTAAACAAATTTTTTTTTTTATATTTTTTTCATGCAAACAAGTATATGTTATGTTCTTAAAAAACAGTATGACATCTAATCGGTCGAAAATGATCAACTAGTTTTAGAAATGGGTCAACCCTAGAAAACTTGTAAGCAAGGCTTAAAGCTTCTCAAAGTCACGATTTTTGACACCTCACTTGTGGGAAATATGTATACCATCTAAAGAACCTAATGTTCGTGACCAGGAAAAAGCGAAAGAAATCGTATTTTTGAAAATTGGATACAGGAAAAAAATCCCTGACCGCTTCCCGAATTCTCCGACATTCCTTGACTTTCCCTGACCTAAATTGTGTTCCCTGACTTTACCTGATTATACCTGACTTTCCAGTTTAGCGGACTCGGCCGGTTCAAACGAAAAAATTCTTCGACGGATATTTTGTCCAGGATGCGATTAGGGCTAGCAAAAGATAAAACCGCGAACTCTTTGATTGATCTAGATGACTAAAAATAGCGTCCTCGGGATCGTAGAGGATGGAAGGCCACTGTATCTCAGGCTGCCAACCCTCATGAATTGGGAGCCGGATAAGTAAGCAAGTAGAAAAGATCTCTAATGACATTTAATTTTTGATTCATTAAACTTCGATTCTTGGCTGAACAAAGTAACGAACCCTCGCCCTCGGTCGGAGAACATTAATAAGTTAAGCCAATTGAATAATTTTTTTTATTAGAAACAATTGTTTTAAAAATAATCATGACATTTTATATTCTGTTGTTTTACTACCTATTTACAAAAGTCGGTTTTATATAAAATCCAACTATAATTTTTAAAAAATACTTATGATACCTATTTTTGAATACATGGTCAAAGAAAAAATTAACAGAAAAAAAATCTATGATGTTTTAAACTACTATGCAATATATACTTTAAAGTATTAATTCTAAGAAGTGTTTCTCAAATATAATTCAAACATATTTTCACATAATAATTTATTAATTAATTTATAAATTCTCAAAAATTGGATGTAGAGTGAAAGCAGCATCTTTTTATTTGACCCATCGAAGAATCGAAGCCAAACGATTTGCTGCACTTGTCATAAGCCCTTCGGCTATGCTGGTTGTTTGTTGACTTTGTGGCAGCATATTTGTTGGGGCTATTTCTTGAGTTGGTAAACTAGAAACTGCTTCCCAATCCAATCTTAAGGAATTTTCATCTTTGAAGGTGTTTAAAAAAAAGTGATTAAGCAAATATTAAAATAGCATTTTATTTTAAGGCTTACCTTCGGATTCAGACTCTGTACCTGTTTCAATGCCAACCAGCAGAGAATCTACGGACTTCATTAATGGAGCATATGTTACTTCATTTGGACCATATCGACCGAGTTCACTTTTATCCGAATCTAATGTGGCTATTATATTCTCAAGAGTGTGCTTTTCCTTTAAGAGCCTTAACTTGACACGTTGTGTATATGCAAGGTACATTATATTTGTGTTTAAACGTGAGACTTTACGTGTAAACTGTTCTTCATTAAGTTTCTTACAAAAATCCCTTAAAAAAATAATTTTTATATTACATAAAAATGTACATAATTAATGAATAACAGTTTCTTAAATAACTTATAATACTCTGACATTTTTCACACACTTGCGATTTATTATGCAAGAATCAAATTGACGGGAGATTCAATTTGCCTCTTCGTATAAAATGTTCGGTTCTCCCCATAAACTTTTATACAGACTTCTCTGATTCACTTTGTTTTACCTTCGGATAACGACGGGGTTTCAACCACCCCAGACAGTTATTGTAACTGTAGTTTCTTTCTACCGTACTAGGCATTTGTCGTTTAATACGTTAGGTATCAGCAAAGAATATAAAGTTACCAAGAACCCGTCAAAAGTATCCTCCTATTTATTATCCTTATAATACGAATAGTGAATATTATGGTATGCGTGGTGTTTACCAAGATTGTATGAGAAATAGCTTTTCTCTTAATTATTTTTTGTTTCGTTTTTTTTTTTTTATTATTATTTCGAAAAGAGCTTTCGGAATCGAATTTTATTTTAAGATATCAGTTGATCATTAGATATCCAAGCTGGGGACTGTGTTTCTGAATACGGTGGAACGCAGTATGCGTTGGGGTGAGACATCATCCCATTTTGTCTTTCATGTATACGAAACTCAGGTCAAAAATTAAAGTTGTTATGCTTTAAATGCAGTTGAGCTTGAAAGAAATTTGCATCAACTGGCCATTCGTCGTTTTTACAATATTTTGTTCGGGGCCTTGAGCTGTATGTTTTCCTACATATCAAGTGCTTACATTACCTCCAAGTTGGTAGCCGCTGGATACCTGTCTTTTCTTTATGTCATGAAAAGCTAAACTTGCAAGTGCGAATGTTGACCAAGGAAACAATTGCAACATTAAACCTATGGCCATACAGATTGGAGGTTAGTGCGTGCTAACGACCCGACCAAAGTAAAAAAAAGCAATTTTTATGAGAGAGACGCGGAAAGCCTCGGATAACGACCCCCCTCAAAAAACAACCAGACCCGGAACGAAAATTGACTATGATCTACGAGTATGAACCTGGATTGTAAGGACACTATACGCCACGTGCTACTCAAAAACTTGAATCTTTAATCCCGCGGTACAATGCAGACGGATCCAGTAGAAACAAGGGATAGGATAATGAATAACGAAAAGAAAAGATTGAGACATTAATTGCAGCTGTCATCAAAGATTGCACACACTAGGATGCGGGTTCGTCGTGGGAAATCGACTCAAATCGAAAGTCGACGATTTTAAGCCAATTAGCGATCACCTGGCTGTGATCCGCATCAAAGCTACCTTCCAAAACATCAGCCTAATATGTGCACACGCCCCTACCGATGAAGCTGAGGAGTCTAACAAGGAGGAGTTTTACGAACTCTTGGACGGATTCTGTCCCGATTACGATTGCAAAGTCGTGCTTGGAGACTTCAATGCCAAAAGCGGGAAGGAAAATATCTTTGGCGGATTAGTTAGAAAGCACAGCCTCCACGAAACGACAAGAGATTACGGCTTCCGACTAATTGACTTTCCTACAGCTCGTAATACACTAAGTCCCCCAGGCGAAGGATACACACAAACCTGGCGATCCCACAAGCTTAAAAACAACAAATCTGCCGGCCTGGTAGGGTGCAGGCACCAGCTCATCAACCAAGTGTGGGAGGTCGAAAGTATGCCCGACGACTCGTCAAATAGCTCCATACGCCCATCTTCAAAAAAGGCAGGCGATTCTATGTCCTGCAAAAACTACAGAGGCATACCGCTGCTTCATGTTGCCTACAAGATCCTATCCAACCTACTATGTGAGCGTCTAAGGCCCATTTGCTGATACAAAACTTAAATATTTAAGTAGAACATAAGGGCGTATGTGAGGATGTGAGTTTACACAGAGGAAAAAGTAAAACATAAGCTTTTTAAGTAGAACATAAATGCTTAAATCGTATGAGCAAACGGCTCTAAAACCTTTCTGCAAAACTATGATTGGCACATACCAGTGTTGCTTCAGGCCAGGCAGATCAACGATAGACCAAATATTTACATTGAGTAAAATCCTGGAAAAGACCAACGAATTTCAAGTCGAGACACATCATCTTTTTATCGACTTCAAGGCCGCATATGATAGCATAATTCGCCAAGAACTTCTATTGGCGATGTCGGAACTCGGAATCCCGAACAAAATTGATCCAGCTATGCTACATGCTCCAAGCGAGCTGTACTTGAAGCATTCATAGCTATTGGTGAACAGGCGAAACGCATTGGTCTTGAAGTAAATAAGTACAATAAGGACACGAACGGGTTTAAGAAATTTGTATATAAAACATGGACATTATGAGAGAAAAATATAGAGAAGTATGAAATACCATACAGATAGACAGACAGAATTGTGCCACCCACTTTTTTGGTGTTTATCATGTTTGATTGTTTTCTCAAATTTTTTTTTTTGCACGAATCCAACACTTGCCATATAGTACCTATAATCGCAAAAGAACGGGGGAAATGATACTGGGCACTTTTGAGAGAAAAATTCTTCGTCGGATATTGGGTCCTATGTGCGAAGAGGGCGAATGGAGGAGAAGATTCAATCGTGAATTATACGAGCTGTACCAAGATGTGGATATAGTCCAAAGAGACAAAACACGTCGACTACACTGGCTCGGCTACATCGATCGAATGGACAACAGCGCTCTAGCCAAGAAAATCTTCGAATCCCAGCCTCCAGGGTCGAGACGACCAGGAAGACCGAACCTCCGCTACAGGGACCAAGCGGTTAGGTAAGGTTAGGCAGAAGGGCTTACAGTTGATCTTGTTACCGTCACTCTTAGATCTATGAAGATCCAATGTGGTATCACATTGTTGTATTCTACTTAATGTAAAAACCTGTGTTCTTTTAGCAGTCAAGCCATCAAGATGAAGTTCAGAAGGCTATAAGCCGAAGTTCTAGAAAGTTCCTCTTAGTCCTCAAAGAAATGACTCCCTAGGTGTTTCTTTCTTAAATGACAGAGTGCTGGACAGTGACAAAGGAAGTGTGAGGTATCCTCATGTGTTTCTTCGTCGCTGCACCCTCTTCAAAGGTCATCGGTACTGAGCCCCATTTTCTTTTTTTGGTAGCCCTGTTGGTTGTGTCCGGTGATTAGGCTGACAAAGGAACGAAGATGTTTCTTGTTCATTTGCATAATTTTGTCTGTCCTCTGTTTATTGAAATTTATTTTATTCATTATTTTTTTTTATATTCTGTTACCAATATCCTGTTTGATGGTAAAGGTTGGTACTTTCCTGGCCTGATTTGGCTTGACTTGGATCAAGCGACCAGGCAGTTACAGACGCAAAAGCGCTTGGTTTTGACGACTGGAGGGAGCGTGCGAGGGACCGCAACCGATGGAAAACCGCTATTTCTCAGGCAGTTTTTTGAATGTTCTGATTTGAGTTTAATGATTGCGATAAACAAGTTTCCAGAATTAAGATAACCGTTATCAATAAGCTTAAGATAAGACGATTAACATTTTCATTTGTTATGGAAAATAAAGCCTGAATTCGATAATGAAATGAAGCTTTCTTTTTTCAATCGGGAGCTGAGGAGTGGGTGAGCAAATTGTTTTCCGATTTATTTTACAAATTGTTTATTCATGTTAAGTAATAATATGCAATATGGAATGAATTTGGCCGCTCTCGGCATTTTCTTTTCGCCTATTAATGTCGAGCACAAGAAAAAAAATATTTATGAAATAAAATCGCACCTCGAAAGAAAGAAAAACCAAACTCAACCGTCTTAAATTCTCTAACTAATTTCAGATACCTACAACATTGAGGAATTACTTACCCATAAGCCAGCTTGAATGGCAATCTAACATTCAAGTAGAAGCTCAACAGATTAGTCAACTGGGTTGTGTAAGTGAGTGCTCCAGCTATGCGAAATGCAGCCACTCTGCTGGGTGAAATATCATTTGTGTCCGACTTGGGAACATCGTCTTTATTCTCTGTCAGCCAATCCAAGTAAGCTGAATAGTCGCCATTGGCTGGCAGTGAGGGCGCCACAATCCGATATTGCATCTCACTAATGCCACTTCCATGGAACACCCATTTTCCACGTATGTAAGATGTATTCTTGGCATCGGCCAATGCGGCAACTGTATCTGAATCCTCAGCAACTGTTGCAAGTGTCCCCCCGCCTTGGTGGTGCATTACCACTGTCCGTTCATCTTTTAGTACAACTTCCGATATGGGAAATATATATTCAACCAGTTTCTGAATGTCAATGCATGAAACTTTTTTGAGTTTCTCAAGCAAATCATTGTTCTTGTCACGAAGTTTGTTAATTTTCTCGGTACGATCGAGTACATAATCTTCCAGCTCCTTTACCTTTATTGGATATTTAGGAAGATGTTTATTTTTCTCGGTATTGGCTGATTTAAGTTCGTTTCTTTCTTCGACCTTCTTATTGATTTGTACCCGCTTGTTCGAGATGAGTTGTTTCAACAGTGTGATTCGCTCTTTTTTGCGTTTGATCTCGAAATTCATGTTCTCCGAAGTTTTTTGCTCCTTGATTAGGCGTTCATACCGATTGCTGTAAACTTTTAGACTGGCTTGTATTTTGAGGTACTTTTTTTGTTTATGGGCGAAACTAGAAAGAAAAGAGCCAATTAATTGTTACTACTACTTAGCTGCTTGTTGTTAAAGTTTTAAAACCTTTCTTCAAAATGATGAGAGGAATGTAAGAAGTCACCTTTGCGAATGCAACACCCACAGTGGAATTTTTTTTGTAGTGTTGTGCAGAGCGGGCACCTGAACCGGATATGATTACTATTACTTTGGCTATCTTCGTCGCCAGCATCATTTGATGATGAAACATGGAAATTTTCTGGAGCTTTATTATTGCTCTCATCTGAATCATTGCTGTTTATGCTAGATGCCATCGCTTGTTTTCCTCACTGGAATACCTTATACACAGGTTTTTAGTGCGTTAAACCTATTTGAACATTATTTGTATCTTGCTGAAATTCGTATATTTAATAAATATTTAATGTATGTGTGTAAATCGTTGAATATTTAAATTAAAAATTAAAAAGATACAAATTTTTCGTCGCAATAACTTGGCAGGGTTTTTCACAAAAAAAATGAAAAATCTACACAAATGTTTTGACAGTTCTTTGGCAACAGCTGGCGTGGGGGAAATATTTTCTTGTAGTTTCTGGCAAAAGGAAATTTAATATGCTGAGGGTCAGACTACACTTCTTTACTTTGAAGGTAAGTAGCAATAGACGCTAAAGCTGGAACTATAATGCTCGGAGGGGCACTTATAACGCGGCTATGATTGCGGAGTGGAAGGTTTCGTCAAGTTTCATTCAACTGACATTTGTTGAAATAGGAATGCCAAAAAGAGATAGATGATAATTACATTATGGGTAGGGTGACATGGTCGACATTGCACCAGTGGTACTCCATGCACCATGGCAAAATCTAACATACCGACAGTTACATCCGTGTAAACTTCACATTATCTTACGTGCCTTTCGCCAAAATATCAGTGGATCTTAGTCTGGTGCTTGTTGTTGGTACGTGCGTACGTGTATAAGCTTTTTTCGTAATTTATAGTGCAAATCGAAAAATTGAGGTGAGTTATTTTTTTTGTCTCACTTAAGTTGTGGTGCCCTTGTTTTTATTAAAGCCTAGTACGCAGATCGAGACAAAATTTTTCTCCCATATAAAATTTTTCCCAGGACAAATTTTATCTCGTTTTTTTTCCAAGCGGTACGCAGCTCCAGCGCAAAATTTGACACTTGACACCGCTGTACGAGAAAAGGTAAACAAAAGTCTCCACTTAATTTTGCGCGGAAAAAGAATGCTCGAAGCATTATTTTTCCGGACAAATTGTGACGTTTTATATATATTTCGCTTTTTATAAACTAAAATCATCTCCCTGTTTCATTCTTTCCATTTATAAGACGTTGTGAGGACGCAAAACTGAATTAAATATAAAATGCGTACAGAAAATGATGACATGGAATGAGAATAGAATTAATTGAACAGCTGTTTTAAATCAGTCAGTGGCGTAGCTAATGAGAAAGGGTACAAAAGGGCCACATTTCAGATACAGAAAATATTTGTTTCAATAAAAAATTTAAATTGATTCCCAAAACGAGTTGGCAATTTTAATTGGATCTTGGGAGCAGTGGAAAAATGTGAACATTTCTGATTTTGACATGGTTTTTTTAATCCATTGACATGAATGGAATTTGACAGTTGATGGCTTGAAAGATGAAGAACAAATTATTTTGACGGAAAAAGTTAATTTGATCCAAATGTCAAAAAAGTGCCCTTATCCACTTTTTCCCGGAGAAGTAAAAAAACCTTCAAAAATTTCAGAATTTTTAGTGGTTTTTTAATCCATTGACATCGTGGCAATCCTTCAATATATTTTGACAGGAGACAATCCTTCAATATATTTATTTGGGAGACAAACTACCTATATTTTGACGGAGAAAGTGTATTTTGATCCAAATGTAACCAAATTGCCCTAAAATCGACTTTTCCAGAGAAGTAAAAGCTGAAAATTTCAGATCTTTTAAAGGTATTTTCATCCATCCACATTATATTGTTCACCATCAAGCGCATGCGTTCAATTTTTCTTGCTCTGTAAATGCTTTGAAGGAATATGATTTCTGTACATGAAAAAGTTTCAAATTTATGTTAATTTAAGGAAATTTTATAATTTTTCAAATTTATAACTACGCCACTGTTCTCATTTGACTTTTGTTTTTATCTCTACGCCTTCAGAATTTGTCTCGAGAAAAAAAAATGTAGAGATAATATTTGTCTTTGCTCGATCTGCATACTAGGCTTAAACATCGATCAAAATAAATTGTGTTGTTTTATTCATTGGTAAAATTAAATAGATTCAAATATAATTGGGTAGTTAGCGAATTATTTTGACTTAAAAATAAAGTGAGGGGGTAGTGCACTATGCACCACAACAACATGGTTCTAAATGCACCATGGTGCATGTAGTGGTAACGAATGGTTCATTTCATTTTTGAGACTAAAATCAAAGGCTAATGAGCTTTTTTGTATGCCACAAGTCCCAGATTTTGCAGTAGTCAATGAGGAGGAGATAAAATATATTCTTAAAGATCCTTCTGTATCAGGAACAACGCAAAGACAACAATCACTATACATAATTTCTGAATATGTTTTTAAACTAAACATACGTTAATCTATTATCCGTTTAACTGATATTAATGAATTTAATAGCTTTATTTTTTTAAATGTCTTGAAGAGAAATATTTAATTTATTATTTATTTACTTTTTTTGTTATTATTAAATTCTTATATTTTTTATAGTGTTAAATGAACTTTTTTTGTTTTTATTCTTATAGATACAATAAATTCCCATCTGAATAAAATTCAATATTACTTGAAATACTTGCTTTATTTCTAAATATTAGTTGGTGGTGCATTGAGTACCTGCATGGTGCATTGTGGACATAAGACTGGTTCATTTAGTACCTACCATGGTACACTATGCACCATTTCACTTTTTCTGAATAATCAATTTTAGATTTAAGTATATACATACTATTCAAAAATTAACTATGCACGAATTTGTCTAACAAATCCATATAAATGATGTTAAAAATTCTAACAAAAATAATTACATTTAGAGAAACTATGACCACTTGAAAAATGAGTGGTGCAATGTCGACCATGTCACCCTACCTATGTTCCCCTGTTTTTTCGTTGGTTTTGACATTAGCTTCAGGGCCCTTCCGACTTTTAGTTCTACCTTAAAGGTAGAACTAGAATAGGAGGAAGCTGTCAAAAGCTTATGTCAAAACCGACGAAAAGTAGCTTTCCGAAACGTCAATTTCAAGTGACCCATAATGCACTTAAGTGGTTGGAAGTGAAAAAAAACAACTGTTTATTATTTTCTCATACTAGTTCACAGCACAGAGTGATATGCTTTTTATTATTTATTTTGAGAAACCACCTACATTCGATGTGATATAAATTAAATAAAAGACAATTTAAGATTTGACTTCACTCATTCATCAAACAGAAAAAATAAGTTGAAAACTATGCACCAAGCGCCAAGTTCTTGTTAGTTTGCTTCCACCATTTTGATTTTGCATTTGCCCACTTAAGAAAGAGCGGTCGTTGAGCGCTCTCTTGTCCGACGGCAAAAGTTAACGAAAACTAAACGAAAAGTTTCACTTCGCAATTTTGAATTTTGGAACTGTCCCATTCCATAAAGAATATGGAAAATTTGCAGTAGGAGTTAAAAAAAGGAGTAACTAATAACGTTTTCGCTTGGTTTTGTGTTCTGTTTTATTCCTACAGAAAATGGTTAATTTGGAGTAGTAGGAGTGGAAAAGGAGTACTCCAAACTTCAAATCGAAAATGATACAAATACAAAATAAATTTGGTGGTGCAACAGCTCCAGGGAACCAGGGCCTAGTGACTTACAACTCTCAACCATTCCAGTGCGCATGTTGTTGGCAGGAATGCAGGGGACCTCAATTTTTGACAAGTCCGAACGGCTGGATCCGAAGCACTTATTCATGACCAGGACCCATGTTCTATAACTCAGGCGATAACTTTTCGAATCGTTAAAAAATGAAACAACTCATTTCTCAGTTATCGCCTCTGGAAAAAATCGGGTTTCTGTAACTGAACGCGATAAGTTCAATTCCCGAACTCTTCCGGTTGGAGTTTCCAGTGGAAGGCGATAAGTTAAACTGTACCTACGTTCTGTAACTCTCGCATCGATAAAATCAGTCGAGAAACGTTGAAAAATGGAACAAAACTCATGCATTTTATCATTGTATATATATTATTATAGTACTATCATGGAACAGAAAAAAAAGCTTCGTACTCGGCTCGTTTTCGGTGACATTTTCGGCGCTGTTAACCACGGCGAATTGCTGATGTCAGGGGGTTAAGACAGAGAGGATTATATTTTTTTATTCTGACAACAATAAGGGGGTTAAGGGAGATGGGTGCGTCAGCTGTTAGTGTCATGGCAACGACAGAATGAGGTAGAGAAAATAAGTAAAATGTTCATACACGTATACGAAATTATACAATGGTGTAGGTTTCTTTCATGAATTAATGAACACGTAGGTATATCTATATATATAGATGCAAAAATTGAAATTCGAATTAAAATTTCCAATTTTTGTTTCAAAATGAATTTTAAAGTGTGTATCAATATAGATATTGATTAACTCACTTATTTTATAAGATATATGATTTCTTAATATATTTTATAGTGCATTCATTTATGTAGGTGTCCAATTAGGAGTTAGTTTTGTAAATTAAAATATTTAAGGGGGGGAAAAGGGGGGAAAACTAAGTGAAGGTCGAAAATCTATTTTCTAAACGGGAAGAGATAAAAAGTTGATTTTTTCACCTTTGATAGAAAATAAAATTCTAAGAAGGTTGTTAGAGCAACATTTAATTCTAAAAAATCTAAAAATTTTTTGAAAAATGTAAATGTTAAAAAAGCTGTTTGACAAATGTCTTGCTGTTGACTAGTGGAAGGTAGGATGAAAATAAAATGTATACCCACGGAAAGTAGACAGAAAAAAACATTATCCGTGTTTAAGGAATTTTTGATAAAGATAACTTTTCATGCTTAATGATTTTTTTAAAAACAATGCTTTTTTTGGGTGAGTTTTTAGAGGTTTTTAATTTTTAGCTTTCTGAGGGGTTAAAAGAAAAACTTGAAATTTTACTGAGTGATAGCTATTGTATATTCTAGTATCTGTTAAAAATTTCAATTTTCTACAACACCGCCAAGTGGAGATATTTGAAAATTTACACTAGTTTCAAGCTCCAAACGATTCAATTTTCACTTTTCAAAACTCAAAAGTTGATGAAAAAATTCAAAATTATGGAAAATAATCTACCACACATTTGTACCTCCAACCATTTTCTAAAATAATGTTAAACAATGTTTAAGGATTAGTTCAACCAGAATGACATTACGTAGGTTTAAATGACTCTCACAAAATCATTTTTAATTACAAAATGAATAAAATGGTTTCACTAATAAATCTTCAACTTCAAAAGTTCTTAACGGATCTTCACGATTGAGGTCTTTAAATGCGCGCTTTAAGATATTCAACAAATTTGCAATACAAAATTACCAACAGTAGGGAACAATTTTGAAGTAACAATTATTTTCATACCTGCCATACAATTTTTATATCTGTTCAACTAAATCTTTTTATTTCTCAAAAACAACTACTACGATTATGATGAAATTTTTCCTGTATGCTAAAATTAGTTTGATCTACTACTAAATATTAAAAAAAAATATACTTGATAAGGTAAAATTTTGAAAAAAGTTGCTTTAAAAAAAAAATTCTTTTTTTTCAAAATTTTTAGTTTGAAAATTATTTTCAAACAATATATTTATAAAAACAACTTTATTTTAAAATATAATTAAAGGACCATTCTCTGGCTTTAAAAAAAGCTATTGCATGGCATTGTAGGCGATGCCGTTATTTTTTAATAATTTATTTTCTATTATAAGCCATTTTTTTTAAAATTAACCTAAACGGGGAAAAATGGACCCTTCACCCAATATACTTTTTTTCTTGCCTAGGATCAACCTATATGCTCTTGATTTTTGACATACTTTTTCAAAAAAAATTTCAATTAAATAAGTAATTTAAGGAAATAACAAACTTTTGTTCTCTATAAATATTGTTATCGATCACTATTATGTATTTATGATTCATAAATATTCAGAATTAACCTACTTAATTTTATAGAAAATACCTCCCTACATAATTGAAAAACAATCCTCCCTATTAATATCATTAAAACATTTTTTTTAGTGGCACTGTGGTTATAGATATATTCTTCATAAATTTCTATTTTCCCAATTTACTATAGTCACTCATACAACCAAACAAAAAAAGTCCAATATAATCTTAATTTTCAAACAATACAACCATACTACCGAAAATTGATAAAGAAAAACGCACAAAATTGGTGTTTTTCTTGTCTCCCTTGGACTCCCATACATTTTGTATGCGTTGTTCTCTATCTTCTGTTAGTCTCTAAGCCTTAATATTCATCCCTATTTCCTAAATTATCTGCTCATTTTCCCCGCTTCAATTCGCCACAGCCATAGTTCATACTCGCCTCGCCCAGGTGTCAGGCCGAGCGTTCCTCTTCATGATAGTACTATAATAATATATCGTCACCTGATTGCAGGAACTAGGTAACTCAATTTTATAAATTTTGGAGATAGCAACCTTTATAGAAGCCTAGCTATTGGAGGACGATAGAAAGTTTAATTTGTATGTTCCTGAAACTTCACAAATATCCTATATTTGTCAATGGTAAAAAATGATTGAACAAAAAATCTTTAAAACCGTACAAAATAATACCGTTTTTGCCGATATATTATAAAAATAGAAAATTGAGTTACCTAGTTCTTGCAATCAGGGGACGATATATACAATGATTTTATTTCAGTACAGAGTTACAGAACGTAGGTACAGTATACTCTTGGAGGATTTGTCAGTTCCTCGCACGAGGCAGTACCTCAGGAAAATATTTGATTTTTTTTAGGTGACAGCGGATGAGAATCGAACCCAGACCTTCGGCATGAGAGACGCACAAACCATTATGCCACGAGGTACAACGAAAAGGGAGTAACTCTGGACGTCCAAACGGAAACGACATAATTTTGTTTTCTGCTAGTCACTCCTTTACTCCAAATTATCTACATTATGCTCTATAGGAATAAAACAAAAGGAGTGAAAACAAAATTTATTCAATTACCATGTGCAAAACTAGATACATTTTTTCAATCAATTGAATACTGAATTGTCCAGTTTTTATTTCTGAGGGCTCAGAGAATTTCGCCAGTTTTGCTGTCAAATACTGATATATAAACTGAACAAATCTCTTTTTAATAGCAAAATAAAACTACGATTATTTACGTACACAAATTTTGTTTTATTTTTTTTATATTTTCTAATCTATGTAAATACATTATATTAATAGAATTATTTAAAATTCAATTATAATTCACAACTTTTTATTTAGAGATTCAATGCTACTCTAGAGCTCAGTGTGTTTGAATATTTGTTCTTCAATGTTTTCTTGGATTTTTTCGACTTTTCTGGTTTGCTTTTTTATATGATCCTCCATTTCTTCAAAGCGATCATTTTTATCTTGATGTTTTTCATTCTAATTTATTGAAAAAAAAAAAAAAATATTTCAAAGAAACCAGTTTTTATTGAAAATTCATATCCATACCTTGTATTTGTGCTTTTGTAACGCATGCTCAGCATGCAAATGCCTCAACTTAAGAAGCCTGCTTTCAAAGTGATGCAACTCACTTTTAATTGATCCCAACTCTTGATCGGAAAAATTACTAGACATAGCAACCCGCCAAAGCCCTTGTACTTTTGGCTCGATAAAATCTTGACTATGTGGTCCACTTGATACCATACGCTCCAAGCGATCATAATGATCTTTAATGCCACGATGACTGTCACGCAATTGGTTAATGTTATTGTGGAAGACATTCGTTTCCATTGCTGGTGTTCTGATTTCATTGTCGTTGTCACCCGGAATGATATTTAAAATTTCCATTTCCTCGTCGATTGCATCTGTAATTGCATATGCTCAGTATATTATGTTCAAAAACTTGATAATTTTATACAAATTACTTTCGTGTACGTCAGTCTTTGGAGGCATAGATCCTACATTTTCCAACAAACTATAATACATGTCTACTTTATCTTGGTGGTGCAAAAATTCCTCTTTAAGAGTTTTTAGTTCCTCTGGTGAGAATCCAGAAAGTTCAGCCTTTTCCCATAGTCTGTTAAGTTTTTTATCTTTGAACAAGCTCTTGTTCATATAATCATCCGTTTCATGAAATTTCTATAATTTTAAATGAATTGTTAGTGTACTTAATACACAGTGGTCAGTGGTATTATTATAACAATATATTTAAATGCACAATTGAACCTTATTAAATACAAAATTAATTATCTATGGTAAAATGGTCACAAAAAGTGGTCGGTTGGTGGAGTCAGTCATAAAAGTATAAAAAATACATTGCTGTGGGCTCATTCGCCAGACCGTAAAATCATTTTCGCTTAAAGAGGTCAATTGCTGAATTTCTTGTAAAACACAATTTTCTAATGAATTTAAATAAAATTGGTTGATGTACTAAAAATTTTATAATTTTTCTTTTTTTATGGATTTTTTTGTCGATTTCAGAAACTTTATAAACGCTTATAACTCAAAACTTCAACAACATCACTTGACCCCTTCTCATTCTCAACGCTTCAAATGTAAATTTTTTTTCTAAAAATATTTTAGAGAGCACTAAATAACTCTTAAGTATCGAGTTGCAAAAAAATCGATCATGTCGTTTTCGAAATATTTGATTTTCCAAAAAAAATTTTGAAACATTTTTTAAAAATCAATGCCATTAATTTTGGTTCTAAAAAAAATGAAAAAAAGTGTGGGCATAATCACCAAAACCACTATGTACCAAGTTTGTAGACAAACAGACAGAATTGTGCCACCACTTGAGCAACCTACAACTTTCTGCTACAGCTATGCAAAAAGTAGTTGTGCAAGTAAATCAAGCAATAAAATGGTTTGATTCACATCTTCTCTTTGGGCCAGTTCAAATAAATTTGTCCAAGGACACTTTTGCAGATTCTAGATCTTTCTTACTTAATGAATATAAAACGAAAGTTTAACGATTTGCTTTACCTTTTTTGAATAACAAATATGTATCTTAGCTCAGTTCCCTAACTAAAATTAACACCAAATTAACCGACTATTAACAAGATCTTGTGATCACATTCGGAAAGGAACCCATCGCGTATTTAAATAAAGCACAACTAGTTATAGCGGAAAAATATTTAAAAAACACTCTTTATTATTCCTTTACGACCATCACGACCTTCTCTCTTTCAGAGTTATTAGCTAACTGACTATAAATTCTTTACAAACTTGTCTTTCGTTAAGTTATATTACATAAGCTTATTTGCCCCTTCACAATACATCGACTGCTGAGCTTCACACTCATGCAATCCGATACAAAATAGATATCAAGTTCCGAAAAGTGCCATTTAAAAAAATCGAATTCATTGCGAGTCATTATTTCAGAAACGATCAAAGCCCGAAATTGGGGTTTGGCTCTTCCTTAAACGACCATGACCAGATGTAGTAAATATTTACATATAACTCTTTCAGAGTTATTAGCTAACTGACTACAAATAATGATAGGCCTGTCTTATTATCATCGGGATCTGGATCTAGATTAACTTTTAACACGAGTTACAAAAACAATTTCGAAAATTTCCGATTATTTTGTTTTTGTATTACGTATAAAAGTTAATCCAGGTCCAGATCCCGATGATAAAAAACACGCCTGATAATAGTACGCCTGTTCGCGTACTTCCTAAAACTACGAATTGATTAATTTTAGTCTAATTTTAGTTTCTTATATGAACTTTGACAGAACTTTGGGCTAAATTTCTAAATTCAATGTCCGCATAAACACGCAAATTATTTTATGAATTTATCATGTTTCAACCAAAAAACACAGAAAAAATTTAAAAAATGATGTAAAACTGCTTTTATGAATTATGGCTCGAAAACATCAAGTAACTAATCATAAATTACATAAAAGTGCAATTGAAAGTATACACAATTTCCAAAAACTCTCCGTTCGGTTTTTTTCTCCAACATCCCATTTGGACTCAAGCGCTAGTATTTTTACTGTTTCCGAAGACCCACTTGAATACACTACGTGAAAATTTTTTCCCTCTAACCTTATATAGTTTTCTGATAGTTCTTGATGCGCTGAATTCTAATGTGGCTTCGAAATTGTTATATTAGGCGTGTTTTATTGGAAAATATTATAGCTAGCACAGTAAAATTTCCCTCGGCAAACAACAAAAAATCCTGGAGTGTCAGTAAATACGTCAGTAAAAGTGCTTCTTTGTTGTTTTTTGCCAAGGAAAATTTTACTGTGCTAGCTACCTTGACATTTCCCAATAAAACACGACTATTATTTCTCGAGGTATTTTTTTTTTCCTATAAATTTGTATGGTCATTCTGAAATATGAACATTTTCCTTCGAAATTCCTTTTCAATCCTTCAAATACCTTAATTTATTTTCGAGAAATCATTATTTATTTTAAGTCTTCGTCCATAAACTACCTAATAAAATTATGCGGAAACAGCAAAAATATGCCAATGTTTCCCACCCACTCTTTGCAGTGTAAAAACCCAAATCATTTATTCATTAATTCATTTTTTGATCATGTCATCATTGAATGAAGAATGCCTTATTGAATTGTTTGCACTCTGTATTTACCTATTTGCTTTCAAGGCATCTACATGTCCATCTCTCCTGAATTTTTTATAGCACAAAGCGCAACACTTTCGCACAATTTTACCAGAATTCAAAATAATTGAAGAATGCAAGACTTCAAAGGAAATACAAAATTCAAAGAATAGAAAAGGCTTCAAGAGACTTCAAAAGAATGCAAGAAATTCAAAGGATGCAAAAGAATTCAATGCATGAAGTCTTAAAAGATTGCAATCAGTTGATGGTGACAAAAGATTGGAAGCAAAAAAAGATTGGAATCTTTTTATCGAAAACAGAATGGCGACGGCGTTTTTGACTTCGTATTGGTATGTTCAACCATTTCCATCACAATATCCGCTGTAAGCAAGTTGACAAAAATTTGTATAAAATAAATTTTTCCATTTTCATTTGTAATAACTTCAATTCGATGAATCCCAGAAATGCCAGGAAGTTTCTCGCTTCCAATTTTTGAAATTATGCCAAGAAGACAAACTAGCTCAGTAGGATTGAGGGAGATTTAATTGCCAGATTTTGTGTATAAAAGAGCATTGCAATGATCTCATGTCTTAGTTAGGTATTTGAAGCTTACCAGACATTTGTTCTTCAACATATTCATTTTTGGAAAGCTCATACGATGTGTCAGTTTCAATTTCTGTTGGTTGATAATCTGATTCACTTCCAGAACTGACATCCTCACTTTCCAAGTCCATTTTGAAAATATGTAGGTAATGGCCTTTGACTTCCTTATTACAAATATTTTTAATTTACTTCATGTTTGTAAGATGGAAAAAAATCAAAAGATGACCTGATAAGCTCAATCCAATTTATAAGCAGTGTTTTTATAACATGTATTTAAAGTGTATAATTACTTTTTTCATTAATGAAGAACTAAATATAACGTAATAGTCTCTTCTCATTATTTATTTTATCATGAATCATATTTGATTCATTGGACGTAGTGATGGTATGTGAACACTTACTACGTCCATGAATCATATATGAACATAAAATGAAACTCTTTATTTAACAACAATATAAAATAATCTATGGTAAAAAAGCGATTTAACTTTAAATTCAAGTCAATCTAAATGCTTTCAACCAAAAAAAATGTTGGACGTGAAGACGATTTTGAATCAATTTGTATAGAGACGTAGAACACGTTTCATATTTTTCTTATTTTGAATCATTATATTATGATTCATGGACGCTGGAAACACGGTACAAGAAAAATCTATGAATCAAATGTGATTCATGGGACGTGATGGTAATGTCTTTATTTCTGATACAAAATAATGAACGTAGAGACGTGTTTCAATCAGTTTGTATGGGGACAGTGAAGTTGTTAAAATAAACAAAACACAAAAAAATTAACTCACCCTGAAAGGTTTAGTCTTAGTGGGATCTTGTGTTTCCTCGAAATGATCTAATAAATCATAGCTACTCATAATGCCGATGAGTTTTTGCCTCAGTTCGGCTGCTTTCAGACCTTCTTTGTCTTTGTGTTGCGAATTAAGCTGCTTCCATCCGATTTCTTCTTTGTCTTGGATTTTCAATTCCATATATAAAGACTTCAGTTTGGGCTCTGTAAGCCTCTGAAATTTCGAAAAAAATAAATAAAAATTATTTGAAGAATTTATCTTGGGATATCTTTTTAACTACTTGTTGTGCCTTAGTCCAAACCAAATTTAATTTGGACATTCGGAAAGGTCGCTGTATATTTCTAAAATCCGGATCATAGCTCTCTGTTGTTAAATATGGAGCATTTGCTTCTTTCGAATACTTCCCGCTTTGTTTTTTTCTATCTCCATTTGTTTGTGTTATCAGAAGTAATGTAACTAATGTGAGAACTAATTTTGGAAACAGCATTATTCCTATCGTTTCAAATAATTTTGGAAGCAATAATTTTTGTGACTTATGAACTTTGAAGAGATACGGGCGACTGAAAAGATTTTGCCGATTATCGTGATAATCTCACATAAAAAACAGTTTGCTTGTATTTCATATAATTTTAATAACGTTTTAGATTAATAACGGAAGTATTATAGAATATTTTAAAGAAGTTAAATAATTGTATTAATTAAATAACTGCGATTAAGAGCATCTTTTTCTTTTTGTTAAATTTTAATTAGAATTTTTTATAGAACGAAGAAGGAAGACAGACTACACTTGGCGGTCTGTCAAATTTTAGTCAAAGTGACAGTTAACCAATTGTAGATGATTTGTAAGACCCTGTTTAGATTGAAAAAATTGAGACTGGACTCGTGAGTCTCATCGTGTCTACATTAGAAACTTTGAGGTGCCTCAAAACACATTCAAACTACTTACAAAATGAGAAATCTTGAATTTAGTTTTGGTGGGAGCATAGCATTAAGCTGCATTTATTAGATTTTTGGTTTTATCCTCTGTGTACGTTTTTGGCGAATTGCCGTAATTCAAATCAAGTGATTTCGTTGAAAATTTCCAAATTCCATACGAAAGACCAATGTATGAAAAAAGCGACTACCGGAAGTAAAGAACAATGCGAAACGCCAAACACTACTTTAATACGTTCATATTAAAATGTCAGTTTTCTTTGGTGTGTGTGAAAGTGCGTGTAAATCTTGCTAAAAACCGAGATTTGAAGAACTGAACTAGGATTTTTTGTTTTTTGGTTGAAAGGGAAG
Source organism: Dasysyrphus tricinctus (assembly GCA_963921185.1). Classification (NCBI taxonomy): domain Eukaryota; kingdom Metazoa; phylum Arthropoda; class Insecta; order Diptera; family Syrphidae; genus Dasysyrphus; species Dasysyrphus tricinctus. Next base: position 13,597,723 of record OY992530.1, read on the forward strand.
GAAAAGTTGGTCTCAGAGGTCAAAAAATAAAAACAAAGTTGATTATTTGCTCGTCCAGAAATAAACTTGGACGCTGTTTAGATTCAGCCTAATTATGAGTTTCACGTGAACAACATTCTGCCCAGAAAAATTGACATAATCACTTTTCGCCTATTGTGAGTTTATTCCGATTAAGATATTAAATTATCACTTATTTTTTGAAGGTGAACAAATGATAAACAGGTGGTGCTGGTGCCCTTTGCGCAAATGTTTTGTTTATTTTAAGACAAGAGAAGTTCGGGCGAAACTTATAAAAGCTTTAAAAATTCCGGGGGAACAAACATTTTCCGGGCGAGACTCATAATAAGGCTGATTGGGAAGATTAGGTATCACGGATAATATGCCATGATTTTATGATTTATGAAGAAAATGCAAATACGACTGAGAATTTCATTAGTTATTCTTTCAGTGTGAAAAACATGAAAGTTGTTGTGTGGTGACTCAAAGTTTCACGATGAGACTCACGAGTTTTTCGACGGTGTTCATATACCAGCTTCACGTAAGCTGACTACTCTTTGACGTCTTTCTTTTTTATTTCATTCCTATTTATTGGAAAGAAAGAGATGGAGAGGTGATGCAGAAATTTTCAAAATTATCAAAAAGTGCCTCAAGCTAGAGTTGCGCAAAACAGTTCCAACAGCGGAACGAACATGGAACGATTCTTTTTTCCATCGGAACTAGTTCCTGGAACAAGTTCCGCGGAACTATTAAGATTTTTCATTTCATATTCATGATTCGTGATTGGAACTAAATTTAGCTTCAATCCAAATAATTGAATACTTTTCGTGCATTGGGGGACAAACTATATTTCGACGGAAAAAGTTTATTTTGATCCAAATGTCAGCCAATTGAACAAAAAATAAACTTTTTCCGGGGCAGTAAAAAACTGAAAATTTCAGATTTCTTAGAGGATGCTTAATACATCATATCATCATCCTTCAATTGCAAAATTATTATAAAATAAAACAAAAATTATCAAACATCAGTTAATGAGTCAACACAAGACTCAGCAGAAGAAAATAAAATGCACGACTGGGTCGCACGTACTTGCTCTTATGTTCCACACACTGCGGGTCTAAGAAAATTGGATATAAAAACACGGAAATAATGAAAAAAAATGTAGAGAAGCATGAAATAAGGTTTTTAAATTAGCTAAAACAACTCCTTTGATGACAGTTTAGGGTGAAAAAAAGAATGCCATCTTAATTCTTGATTGAATATGATTGTATGGGAACAAAATTTTCAAATCGTTGGAGCGGTTTTTTAAAAAAATAATTTCTTATATATAAAATTCTTACAACATTTTTAAGAACAAATTTTGGCATGCAAACCTAAAGCATATATTTACGTGTATATAAGAACAAAATTTGAAAAAAATTGTCCACCCGTTTTTGAGATATCGAATTTTCAAAAAAAAATTTGAAACTTTTTTTAAAAATTTTGATATGCAATATAATTTAATTTTACTTGAAATTTGTATATAAAAATCATATAAATCCGTTAAGCCGATAACGAGATAATTCAAAATAAAAAAATACTTTCTTTGACTGGTACTATTAATAGTTGCCAAGTGTAAAATTTTATAACTTTTGATAGTAGATCATACTAATTTTAGTTTATGAGTAGGAGTCATTTTTAAGCAAAAAAATATTTTCCTTTGCTGTTTTTTAACTTTTGTATTGAAGGTAGGTACCGTTATTTTTTCGTAAATGTAAAATTTTTTCTAAAAATATTTTAGAGAGTACAAAACAACTCTTAAGTATCGAGTTTCAAAAAAATCGATCATTTCGTTTTCGAAATATTTGATTTTCCAAAAAAAGTTTGACAATTTTTTAAAAATCCAAAAAAATTGTTTCAAAAATTTTGGTACACAAAACTATCTATATTTTTTGGAAGCTTCTGTATAAAAAAAATAATGGAAATCGGTCGTACTGTTTTGAAGAAAATCAAAAATTAAAAAAAAAGGTTCTTTGCTTCTTTGGTTTCCCACCCAAAAGAAGCCTTTACTGAAATAAATGTATTGAATTTTCTTAAGAAAAATACGATTATGTAAAATTGCTTAAAACAATTGTATGGCAGGTACCGTTATTTTTAGTTTTAAGAAAAAAATGAAAAAAACGTGTGGGCATAATCACCAAAAACCACTATGTACCAAGTTTGAAGAACATCGATCGAGCCATTTAGGCTGTAGACGAACAGACAGACAGACAGACAGAAGTGTGCCACCCACTTGTTTGGTGTTCTCTATCATCTTAACATCATGTTTGATTGTTATCTCAAACTTTTTTCTACACGAATCCAAAACTTGCCTTATATGCCTTATAGTACCTACATACATACATATACCTATCGCAAGTAAATAAAATAGATTTATATTTACCTTTATATAAATATTTCGCAGCCAAATACATTTCTGTTTGTTTGAATGGAACTATGAAGGGAGAAAACTAGGGTATGGATATGGAACTAGTATAAAATACGGAGCTAAAACAGAAAGGAACTATGAACATTCGTAACAGATCCGAGAACGATCATCGTTAAAACAGAAAGGAACTATGAACATTCATAACAGATCCGAGAACGATCATCGTTCCGGATCTGTTATGAATGTTCATAGTTCCTTTCGGTTTCAGCTCCATATTTTATATTAGTTCCATATCCAATGATCACTATCTATGTGTGTATGTATCTCGTTCAGTATACTTTTCATAAATGCAAACGAGCGTTCGGAAGTTATGCTTCATCCCTTTTACTCATTCCATGTGCACAAAGTTCTCATGTACCTATACCTATAAACAAACCATGGCAGACGTGTGTAGTGTGTATTTTATTTGTTCACATTTTTGTTTTTCTTTAGAGAGATAATACATGTAAGCCCGTTGGCTCTGGCTGTGGTGAAGTTGAAGTCAAGTGGGAACTGGAACTATGAACTGACCTATGCATGAAAACTTTTGTGTATGCGTTTGTTTAGGTCTTTTAGTTCTTTTAATTCTGGGTATGTGATGTTGGAACTATGGACATGTTTGAGTTTAGATTCCGGAATGAACTGGAATCGTTCCGACAGAAGATATAGTTCCTGGAACTATACAGGTCCGGAACTACCCAACTCTACCTCAAGCCTGATTCACAATACGACGAGGAAACGAGACGTGAGCGTGACGAGATCCCGTCTTTTCTGTCAAACAAACTTAAAACAAACAATGGTATTTATAAGCCCATTCCAAGCAATGTCTAACTTTAGACACCTGTCCAACTCCAAAATGTTATTTATAAATATTTAGCACCGATTGGCTAACTTAGCGACTGAAATTGGTTGTCCAAATCTTATTTCAAAGAAGACACGTTTAATGAAGAAGATAGGCAAATATTTCTGGTTTTCTAATTTTCTAGTTTTGAAATGAATGAAAAGCTAGTTGAACGTGTCCCAAAGCGTACTAAAATTCATTTATTCATTCAAAAATGAATAAATACAGGCATGTCACTGAATAAATGAGGTCACATTTGGGCAATCGTTGGAATGCATTTATAAATAACAAGTTGCCTTAGCTATTTGGGCATTGACTAGCTGGACAGCTGCCCAAGCGTGTTCTAAGAAAATCTAATAAATACAACTGTAAAGTATACGACGGTATACACAATGAAGGCTGATTCAGAATGCGACGAGAGAACGAGAAGAGAGCGTGACGTGATTCGCTGTCATCTTTTTCTAGTTATAAAATCAGCTGTTTTTTTGCATATCCAAATAAAATTGTGTGAAAAAAACGACAACAAAGCAAAACAATTTACATGTTAAAAACAACAACAACTATGTCCATATAGAGTTAGCTAAGTCCAGATAATTAATTGGAGTTAACTTTTGTCCCGATAAAAACGATATTGCCAGACTACCATTGTCGTTGTGTTATCGATAATTTGAATAGAAATGTCAAATGTTTGTTGGTAAGATAGTTCAAAACAAAATGGCAGACCAAGGCAAATGTTGAAATGTCCCGATGTCGTTTTTTTCACCAAACTCCATATGGACAAACAAAAAAACGCAGCTATCGTTTCCCAATTCACAATGCGGCGGGAACTGTTTACAACGAGAACTGTTTTCAAAAAAAAAAATTATGAAAATAAGCCAACAAATCAGTAAAGACAACAGATTATCAATTACTCTTTTAATTTCAAGCTATCGTATTTTTTCTTTAAAAAAATACCTCCATTATGTAAATAACTTGTCAAAAAAGCAAATTGTCGTCTCGTCACGTTTTTTTTCTTCAATTTTTCGAATCCTTGGCGTGACGTGACGACGAGAAACCCTTCATTGTGTATATCCTCGTATGCTTCCATTGTTTGAAATTCGTTTGACTCGTTTTCTCGTCACAATGCGAACAGACATGTTTTGAGCATAATTTTCACAACCGTAATAAAATAAACAAATAAAATCCACATTTGCAAACTGACAGCTCAAAATTATTTTGGTATAAATACTGGGAGATGTAAATATGTAAATTTTTTTCAAATCAGCTCCAAAACAAACAAAAAAACTAATTTATTTTACCAATGGAAAACCCTATTAATCAATATGTGAAGTCTTGGAAGACAGAAGAGTAGAGAATAAGCGATAAAAGTAACAATTCATGTAAATTGTAAGATCCATTGCGCACCTGTTGGTTGTTCGAAAATTATTATTAAAATAAATTTGTGGTGAATACAAAAATATAATCAGTCTATATTTCTGAGATATCAGAAATATAAATACGATTCCTCACAAAAATTCCTCACTTTCCCCCTTAAAAATTGAGACTGATTTTTTTTCGATTCGCTTGCTCAATATTTTTTTGCCGCAGTAATAACATAAGAGGAAAAGAAAAAGGGACTTGTTTTGATTTCTATGCGAGGAATCCTGTTTATATTTTATTATCCTGCTCTGTCAAAGAACGGAGAAAAATTACTGAGCGCTCAAGAAATATAAACTGGCAAGTTAAAAATATATTGGTATCAAATGAAGTTCAGTATGAAATCAGTCAGTAAATAAGAAATGCTTGTTATCAAATAAAAACAACATACTTGATATCAATTTAAAAAATAAAATGGAAAATTACGTAATAAATTGTTAAAAATATGTTTGTTTCGGATCTGCGTGGAGTGCTCCCGCTTCTGGATTTTATTTCATTAAAAGGAATATTGATACTACTAGCGAACGAAGTCAGTTTTAAAGGCATCATGCACATCCGAAAAAAATGTTTTTAAAATTTTATATGTAACTGCAATTTTTAATCAAATGTTGATGGTGCAATATGTTTTTTTAATTCGAGAAAAATATTTGTTCACTATGCTCTGACCTTCATTTGATGCCAATATATTTTTTAATATTTTCGTATTCATCACGAATTTATTTTTATTTGTGATTTATGTAAGTAGGTACTGGCAAGTTTTGGATTCGTGCAAAAAAAAAATCGAGATTACAATCGAACATGATATAACGATGATAGAGAACACCAAAAAAGTGGGTGGCACAATTCTGTCTGTTCGTCTACAGCCTAAACGGGTTGATCGATTTTCTTCAAACATAGTGGTTTTTGGTGAGTCTGCCCACAGGTTTTTTTTTTTTAAACCAAAAATAACGGTACCTGCCATGCAATTTTTTTATTAATTTTACATAATCGCTTTTTTTTCAAAAACGGCTCGATAACTTTTCTTGAAAAAAGTTCACTAAATTTTCTTTAGTTAAAGCTGCCTTTGGGTGGGAAACCATTTTTCATAAAATGGTTATTAATGGTCTCTCCCAAAGAACCATTTTTTTAATTTCCGATTTTCTTCAAAACGGTAAGACTGATCTCAATATTTTTTGGATTTTTAAAAAAATGTTTAACAAAAAAAAAACGGTACCTTCCATACAAAAGTTAAAAAACCGCAAAGGAAAATATTTTTTCTCAAAAACGACTCCTACGATTGTGATAAGTTTTTTTTTCATATACTAAAATTAGTACGATCTACTATCAAAAATTAAAGAATTTTACACTTAGTAACTATTAATAGTACGTGGCATAGAACGCTTTTTTTTATTTTGAATTTTCTGGTTATCGGCTGAACGGATTTAGATGAACTTTTTTATAAACAAATTTCAGATAAGATTAAATAATAGGTATTGCTTATCAGAATTAAAAAAAAAAGTTTTTGAGTTTTTAAAAAATGTTTCAATTTTTTTTTGAAAATTCGATATCTCAAAAACGGTATGACAATTTTTTTTCAAATTTTATTTTTATCTCCACATAAATATTAAATTTAGATTTGCATACCAAAATTTGTCCTTAAATAAGCTTTTCCTTAACGGTTGTAGGGCAAGTACTAAATAAAAATAAAATTTTATTTTTCTTCATGGGGATTACCAAAAAAACTTAAAGTTAAAAATTTGAAGAAAATCACCTCAGTGCTCAGTGGCTTAGGCTGTAGTCCAAAGTGCAGATGGACATACAGACAGGATTGTGGCATCCACTTTGCTTTTGTTCTCTACCATCGTAACATCAATATGTTTGATTATAATGTATCTTGAATTTTTTTTGTATGAGTCATAATCTTGCCCTATAATCCCTATAGCGGAGGTAGAAATACTTTTTTAAAAGAATGAATAATTTTTTTGTTTTATGTTTCAAGCTAAAAAACGTAACTCCAGGTTTTTGATCCAATTTTGTCTGGAAAATATTGATTCAAATCATTGCCACGATTAAACTTAATCTTTATTATTTGAGTTAATAAATAGAGTAATGCAGCTTATGACACCTGATTTAGAATAGGAGAATATTTCATAACATACAAATTTCATTGCTTAAACATAAATTTTTTCCACTTAACATTTATAAAAACTAAATCAGTTAATAAATTCATTAAACAAATTAAAATGCACCAATGCCGATATTAAATAAAAAAAAAGGAGACACATTTGTGATGAAGATTTGACCTACCACGTGCCGCCCAGTTTGCAACTGATATAACGCAATTTGTTGCTGTTTTTTGTAGGTATGTACGTAATAATTATTTAAAAAGAACTCATACCTCTTCTGATTTTGCTGTTGTAACGGGAGCTTCTTTTTCTGTCTCATCCATATAGTTCAATAGGCCGTATTTGTCCATGACCATGACAAGCTTATTCATGAGTTGAACTTGTCTGAGTTCTTCCCTTTGGCCTTCATGTTTTTCTTCTGTATGCTTCCCATGAAATAACTTTTGATCTTGAGCTTTCAATTCAGCATACAATGAACTAAGACTCGAATCGTTCAACGTCTGATATTAAATTATTAATATCATTCTATGAGATAGTTAAAGAGTTAATTAAGTGGATTACCTTTTGAGCTCTCATCCATGCAATGTTCAGTTTTTTCATTTGAAATGGCCTCTCTAGACTTTTAAAATCTTGATCTTTAACTTTATTTTGAGCCAATTTTCTTTTTTCATGATATTTTTTTTGGGTTTTGTCTCCATCAGATTGCACAGCAATTAAAATAAATAAAATAAATAAGAAAATATTTTTTGAGCTTAACATTTTAATCGGAAAACTTTTAACAAAATGCACTTGAATAGGATAGCAGTAAAGTATATAAAGTGCTACCGCCTATTACATGAAAATAACTGTTGTTTCATCAGGACTTAACGTAGATATTTCTTCGTTAAATTATGTAGGTATGTATGATATATATAATTGGTCAAGCATAGCAATAGGACCACTGATTTTAAAAGCATTGTTTGTCATTAGTACACAACAGTGTACACACTTTTTATTTTATTAATTAGCAAGTTGAATGTGAGAGCCCAGCATTTCAATAATATCATATAATACTCTTATTATAAGTGATCAACAGCATGGATTTGTCAGAAGAAAATCAACGGTAACAAATCTCCTATTACTGGGTACGTTCGGACGACCCAAGGGACTAGAAATTAAGGCAAGTTTCTTGTCTCTGATTGGTCAGCTGCCAAAATATTGATTTCCAATTTAGGTAACTTTATTGGAAAGTTGACTGGAAAGTAAGTCAAGAAAAATCTCCCTTAATATCTAGTCAAGTGCACTTGAGTCAGAATATCAGCTGATTATATTTGTCACTAGACAGAAAGCTGAACTTTATTGTTTTCTGATTTATTAATTTTCTTGCACGTTCATTTTTACCAATTTGTGGTTAGATTTTTTATCAAATACGAAAAAGATAATTATTAACTGCATGATAAGTAAAAAAATATTAGTTTTGTATGAGATGTGTTAATTTTATGTTGGGTTTCCTAATACAAAAATCAAATAGTATTGATTTTTTTTTGTTCAAAAAGCTTGTTTATTACAACTCGTTAAGAGTTTATTTCAGGTGTGAGGTTTTTCTTAGAAAATTCTTAGAAAAAACAAAATCGGTACTTTCTTCACTATGAACTGAAGGTAAATGTTTGAAGTAAAGTTCCAAGTTTGACATTTCAAAAAAACCTAGTTACCTTGGTCAAATTTGCGTTCAACGAATGCAGTTGACTGAATATCAAGTCCCTTGGGTCGTCTGAACGTACCCACTTTCTTGCATAATTGTTCTAATGCATTGGAAAACGGGAATGAAGTTTATTGCATATACACTGACTTTTCGACTTTTTGAAAGCATTCAAACCTAGCCATGAAATTATTGTATTTAAACTTAAAGCCGATAGTTTTCCATTTTTTGTTACATCATGGATAAAGTCCTACCTTGAAAATAGATCTTACCAAGTTAAATTCAGAAATTGTCTTTCAAACTCATTCAGTGCTCACTCGGGTGTGCCTCATGGAAGTCATTTAGGCCCATTTTTGTTAATTCTCACTATAAATGATGTTTTTTTTTTTTTTTTGTAGTGAGCTTAGAGCAAGCTGCAAACCTACAATCAGAGGCTCATCATAAGTGCATGTGTTAGTGGTTAGTAAAATAATGCGAGCTAACACATGCATTACAATAAAATTATACATTTAGAAAACAAAACAAATAAACATAATTAAACAATACATAAACAATTAAAACATTTAAATTAAATATAATCAAAAACTAAAAAAACAATCACGAAAGTGGAGCACTGGTTCGAAACAATTTTTTTAATCCCATCTTACTAATGATAAAATCAACGGAGGAGCCATTTAAATTAAAGATCTTGCACATACGGTTAAGAGGCTCATGTATACCGTAGTTAGTTCTATGGAAATTTACATGTAAAAGTTCAAATCTTCGCAGATGGTGAGATCCTCCACGGTAATTTATGCCAATACAGGCTAACAAGTCAGGAGCATCAATTTGACCATTTATAAGTTGGTGAAGAAATATTAGATCATTATTAACCCGCCTTTGATATAATGTTTGAACCTGCAGTAGCTGGATCCGATGTTCATAAGGTGGAAGGTTGAATGGATCAGCCCAAGGTAGACCTTTCAGAGCAAAACGAATGAATTTATGTTGTATTGCTTCAATACGATTTTTATGAATTTCATAAAAGGGAGACCATACTTGAGAGGCGTACTCTAGGTGAGGTCGTACATAACAATTGTTTAAGGAAAGAGTAACGTACGGATCGTCAAATTCCTTTGCCCAACGTTTTATAAACCCAAGCATTGAGCTTGCTTTATTAACAATGTAGTTAATGTGTTCATTGAATTCTAAATTTGAGCTAAAGTTAACACCTAAGTCCTTGAAACTAAAGACTCGACAGAGCTTGTGTTGTGAAATAGAATAATTTAAAGCATTTGCAAGTCGCTTTCTTGAGAAAGTAATTGTTTGGCATTTGGCAGGGTTAAGAGAAAGACCGTTTTTATCACACCAAAGAGCGAAACTGTCAATATCGGCTTGCAAAAGAAAGTGGTCGTGGTTAGCTTTTAATGTCTTAAAAATCTTCATATCATCAGCAAATATAAGAATATCACTTGAACGTATACATGAGACTACATCATTTATAGCAAGAATAAATAGAAATGGGCCTAGGTGACTTCCCTGGGGCACACCGGAGTGAGCCTTGAATGAGTGTGAAAGACAGTTTCTAAATTTGACCTGGTAGGATCTATTTTCAAGGTATGATTTTATCCAGGTGATAATGAATGTCGGAAACCCTAAAGATTTTAGTTTGAAAATAATAATGTTGTGACTAAGTTGGTCGAACGCTTTAGAGAAATCAGTGTATATACAATCCATTTCACTTCCATTTTCCAACGCGTTAGAACATTTATGCAAGAATGTAAGTAGGTTTGTTACTGTTGATTTTCTTCTCACAAACCCATGCTGTTGTTCACATATTATATTCTTGGTATGGAATGCTAAAGTCTCGCACACAACTTGTTCAAAGAGCTTTGGAATACATTATAGTTTGGATATAGGTCTATAATTCGAAATATCAGTTTTATCACCTTTTTTAAAAACTGGAGTTAGAAATGAAGTTTTCCATAAACAGGGAAATTTCCCTGATTTAATAGAAAACTCAAATAAAAATTGAAGAGGCTCAGCCAGTATATGTCTACACTTTTTCAATAATATTGGTGGAATTCCATCTGGTCCAGATGAAAAATCATCGTTTAACGATGAGAGTAAGTCTAAAACAGTACTCTGTTGCACAGCAATATTGTCGCAACTCGTTTGCGCATAGGAATGTAAATTTCTAAAATAATCTTCATCAACATCAAGAGGTGTGTCCACAAAAGAGTTACGGAAATTGTTCGCAAAGGCGTTGCAAATATCAATAGTCTCTTTTAACACGCAATTTTCATATATAAAATTTGCGGGGTAACCATCCGAATTTTTCTTCGAGTTTACAAACTTCCAAAATGCTTTAGGGTCTTCTTTAAGAGATGTTCCCTTTTCGTATACATGATTAGTATACAGAAACTTAGAAAGAGATTTAAATTCTTCAAAAAGGGCCATGTAAGAGTTGTGGTCAACTGAAGAAAGAGTTTTTAAATATATTTTCCATGCTCTATTTCTTCTATTTCGAAGTGACCTTAACTCTTTCGTATACCAGGAGTGGCAAAAGCTCGTATTTTTTAATATTTTTATAGGGATAGTATTATTTATGAAGTCAAAACTATATGAGCGATCATAAGCGTTGCTATTTTTTATAATATGACTGCTCAAGTCAAGAACTATATCCAAAGGAGGATGATAACTATCTATATTAGTCATTCCAGAACTAGATTCTAGAACAAGAGTACTAATAGCGTCGGATGAAAATACTAAATCGAGAATTCGATTTTTTGAATTTTTAATACAGCTTACTTGCTGTAAGTCAGTTGCAGTAATTCTATCCAAAAGCTGGAGCTCAGTCTGTGAAGAAGTTAAAGATGCTTCCTGAAAACATTCATCTTCAGAAGGAATCCACTCTACAGACGGTAAATTAAAGTCTCCGAGAAGTAAAATGTTGCTGTTGGAGCAAGACAATTCAATAACAAAATCTAGAGCCTTAGAGAGTTCGACATAAACTGAGTCCGAGCTCTTTGGAGGAATGTATGCATTTATTATATAAATAAATTTTGACTCTACGGTTAACTTTATGCAGATTAGCTCAATTGATAGGTTAAAAGGGAATATAATAAGTGAAGATATAAATTTATTTCGAACTGCGATCAAAACACCACCTCCCACTTCTTTTGGTCTGTCAACATGGCGATCTTTTCTATAAACTAAGAACTCTTCATTAAAAAAACAATCTTATCATGACCATACTCTCCTTCAGGCTGATATTGACAATTTTAATGTTTGGTGTGGAAAAACGGTCCTTATCTTAACCCAGTAAAATGTCAAACTATAACTTTCTCTAAAAAACGAGTAGTGAGTGCTTTTTACTATTCCATTTTACAGCATACACTCTGTCGTGTTTTTAGCTTCAAAGACCGCGGCACAGTGGGATGAGAAGCGATTCTAGCGCGCCAAAAGTATTCTTGGGGTAATTATATGGAATAAAGACCTAATTTTGATAAGCTTTTATAGTTTTGAGGTCGTTGCAGCCGTTTTTAATATTTTTCCAGGGTGGGGTCAAAAATTAGGGACAAGAAAGTGGCAAAAAGAAAATTCTATCAGTGTTCGAAAAAAGGGTGTCCCTTAATGCGGGATTATTTGAGAAATGATTCTTAGGCGGTTCTAAAAAAATTGTATGAGGTGGGGGTCTGTTTCCCCCCGTTTTGGTAGGAGGGGCAATTTTCTAAAAAAAATTACTTAAAATAGACAAACAAATATTAAAAAACAACAGCAACAGTTTGAATGTCTTTTCTTTTCTGCACGTATTCCTTCACACTTTAATAGGACTTATAGTTTTTTTATTAATCGACAGTCCGGTGGATAAAATTTTATTATTTAATTAATATTTATTATTTTTAAGCAAATTTGAGTATTTATCAAATAAAACAACCCAAAAAACGCAGAAAACACTCGCGACAACTTATTATAACGAAATACATTACCGACCTTGAGTCACCAGAGAGAGCAGTTTGACTTTCGTGGCTAACGTTATCTCTCATTAAAAGTTAAATAAAATTGTTAGTTGGTAGTAGTTGGTAGCGATTTTTATAGGAGTGTAAGTATATCTACATATTGGACTAGCTAATGGAAGTATAGGTAACAGGTTCCATGACGTTCCGGATTTTTGGCAGACTATACAAACAAAAAATAAAGGTTAAAAAAATTGTTTTAAAAAAATGATTTAAATAACAAACAACCAGTGAATTAATTTTATTGGAATTGATTGTTTATAATAATGACACTATTGGTAAACAAGAAAAAAAAAATCTAGCAGATATCCATCCTTAAATAGGATCAATATCGACATTTTAAAAAAGCAGTAATTTGGCTTCATAATTAAGATTATTCATAACCTTCTAAGAAACGAGGAATACAAAAAAAGTGCATGACGTTTTACAAAAACTGGCTCTCGATTTTTTCACGCCCAAGTATTGACAACATTCCCTGAAAAAATTACACATTTTGGAGTTAATTTTTTATACCACTTTTGGCGCGCTAGAATCACTTCTCATCCCACTGTGCGCGGTGGCTCACTTCAGTTCTGATCTAGATTTCATAGTGCATATTAATTACATTGTTAATAAGGCGAGTTCCATGTTAGGATTTATAAAACGCTGGGCAAAGGAATTTAACGACCCGTATACTACTCATTCTTTATACAATTGTTATGTAAGACCCCGCCTCCTATGTATGGACTCCCTTTTACGAAATTCATAAAAGCCGTATTGAATCGATACAACATAACTTCATTCGTTTTGCCTTGAAAGGTTTCTTTGGGCTGATCCGTATAACCTGCACCCTTATGAACATAGAATCATGCTTCTGCAACTTCAAATTTTATATCAAATGCGTGTTAATAATGATTTAATATTTTTTCACCAACCTATCAGTGGCGAAATTGATGCTCCTGACTTATTAGCCTGTATTGGTATGAAGTTCCGCATGGGATCCCACCACCTACGAAGATTTGAGCTTTTTCACGTTCCTTTTCATAGAACCAATTATGATTCACGAGCCTAATTTGAATCACTCCAATCCGCTTTTACTTCTCTGAGAAATCGTTATTTACTTTTTAGTTTCCACCTGACCGTACTTGACATAAAATATCCCACTATTATGAAAAGTTAAAAATTTCCCCTTAACTCTGATCCATAGATTTTAATATATACCTAGATGGCCAACATAGGATCTTTTGTACAGAGAAAAAGTGAAGCTTTGCGACCATTTTGTTGGAGGCAAAAAATGTAAACAATCGAATTAAATGCCTTAGTGGTTTCTCTAAATAAAAAAAAAAAATAAATTGGGTGGCGCAACAGCTCGTGGAGAACCAGGGCCTAGTGACTTACAACTCACAACCATTCCTGTGTGCGTGTTATTGGCAGGAGGTTTCTCTAAATAAATGTTAATATCTTGGAATTTAGAAGAGGTGATAAAATGATTTTGGTATTATTAATGAAAGGTATTCTTACCATCTCTTAAATGGTAACAAAATTTTATAGCTACCTTGAATATATTTTGAGATATTTACATTTAACTTCTTGCGAGAAATTTTTTCCTAGTCTTGCTTTTTTACACTGATATCTTTTAAAATTCTGTGATGACGTGTACATTTTTTGGTATTAAAAGAAAGCTTAAATTGTTGGCTCTAATTGCAGATATAATTTATTATCATTTCTCAAATAAATATGGCAAAAATACCATTTTTTCTTGTTACTGTTTTTACACGCACAGACACTACCAGAACTGGGTATTTTAATATTTTTGCAATCTTGCACACCTTAAAATCACGTTTCATAAAAAAAAAACAATTAAACAAATACAAATACTTTATTTTAGAAAAAATCTCCTCTGCAAAAAGTAAACAAAACACAAAACACAGTTAAATTGTTGTTGTAAATGCCTCAAATAAAATGGTGGCCGAGCTTCACTTTTGAAGGCGAAGTTGGTTATCTAGGTATATATTAAAATCTATGCTCTGATCATAAAACAAATGATACCATTCAATTAAGCGGGTACAAATACAAACGAAATGATATCGCTTAGAAGTTTTTTCCCTAAATCGTAAGTTTGGCCCCACTGTGCGGCGTAAACCCGTCGCACAGTGGTCAAAAATACGAATACAGGTGCACAAAACTATTTTTTAATTTAAATAATTTTTGTGTTTGTGTTCATCAATATTCTACATTTTTAAGAGAAATTAAATGATTGTTTTATGATAAAAAGAAAAAAATCAACTGACCACTATTCGATTTTCATTAAATAAAGGAGTTTAGCCATAGTGCAATACATAGAACCATTTCTTATACTTATTTGTTGTAGTCGAGCCTTACACCCCGACTCCACAGGGCATACAGATGCCCAACATCGCAACCACAATACAATCAACAATCAGCAGATTTTTTCCCGCTGGGCAAATCATATCATATCGTTTCATTTCCCTCTCATTGTATATATATTATTATAGTACTATCATGGAATAGAAAAAAAAGCTTCGTACTCGGCTCGTTTTCGGTGACATTTTTGGCACTGTTAACGACGGCGAATTGCTATATTTTTATATATTTTTTCTATTCTGACAACAATAAGGGTTATAAGGGAGATGGGTGCATCAGCTGTTAGTGTCATGGCAACGACAGAATGAGGTAGAGAAAATAAGTAAAATGTTCATACATTCCATTTCCATTTCCAATCCATTTTAGCAAAAACCGCTTTTAGCATTGCATATAAATTCTATAGTATTCTCATGAAGAAAAAAAGCTCGTGGCCATCTAGTGTCCAAATGTAATCCTAATTTTTGTTGAGGGATCTCGGTAAGGCGATCACAGCGAACCTATCGACCAAATGTCAACCTACAAAATCGTGTTTCATGAGAATACTATAGAGTGGATATACAATGCTTTTAGTGAATTTTGGTGCATAATGCATAACGCATAGTCTTGTAAATTAAAATATTTAAAGGGGTGAAAAGGGGGTAAAACTAAGTGAAGGTCGAAAATCTATTTTCTAAACGGTAAGAGATAAAAAGTTGATTTTTTCACCTTCATAGAAAATAAAATTCTAAGAAGGTTGTTAGACCAACATTTAATTCTACAAAATCCCGTTTAGAAGATATTAGTTTTTGAAAAATGTAAATGTTAAAAAAGCTGTTTGACATATGTCTTGCTGTAGACTAGTGGAACGTAGGATGAAAATAAAATGTATACACACAAAAGCAGACAGAAACAAAATTTACTCGTGTTTAAAGAATTTTTGATAAAGATAAATTTCCGTGCTTGATGGTTTTTTTAAAAACAATGCTTTTTTGGGGTGAGTTTTTTGAGGTTTTTAATTTTCTTTGAAGGGTGAAAAGAAAAACTTGAAATTTTACTGAGTGATAATTATTTTATATTCTAGTATCTGGTAAAACATTTCGATTTTCTAGAACACCGTTAAGTGGAGATATTTGAAAATTTAGATTTTCACTTTTCAAAACTTAAAAGTTGATGAAAAAGTTCAAAATTATGAAAAATTATCTACTACATATTTGTACCTCCAACCATTTTCTAAAATAATGGTTGACAATGTTTAAGAATTAGTTCAACCCGAACGACACAATGTAGGTTTAAATGACTTTCACAAAATCATTATTGATTAAAAATTTAATAAAATGGTTTCACTAATAAATCTTCAACGTCAAAAGTGAGGTATTTAAATGCGCGCTTTGAGATAGTCAACAAATTTGTAATAAAAAATTATCAGCAGTAGGGAACAATTTTGAAGTAAAAATTATTTACATGGGTATAGTTGCCATACAATTTGTATATCTGTTCAACAAAATCTTTTTATTTCTTAAAAACGGCTACTACGATTATGATGAAATTTTTTCTGTATGCTAAAATTAGTTTGATCTACTACTAAATATTAAACAAAAATATACTTAATAAGGTAAAATTTTGAAAAAAAGTTGGTTTAAAAGAAATAATTTCTTTTTTTTTCCAAAATTTTAAGTTTGAAAATTATTTTCAAACATTATATTTATAAAAACAACTTTATTTTAAAACATAATTTAAGAACCATTCTCTGGCTTTAAAAAAAAGCTATTGCATGGCATTGTAGGTGATGCCGACCCAATATATTTTTTTTTCTTGCCTAGGACCAACCTATATGCTCTTGATTTTTGACATACTTAAAAAAAAATTCAATTAAAGAAGTAATTTAAGGAAATAACAAACTTTTTTAATCTATAAATATTGTTATCGACCACTATTATGTATTTATGATTCATAACTATTCAGAATTAACCTACTTAATTTTATAGAAAATACCTCCCTACACAACTGAAAAACATTCCTCCCTATTAATTTCATTAAAACATTCTTTTTTAATGGCACTGTGGTTATAGATATATTCTTCATAAATTTCTATTTTCCCAATTTACTACAGTCACTCATACAACCAAACAAAAAAACTCCAATATAATCTCAATTTTCAAACAATACAACCATATTACGGAAAATTGATAAAGAACAAAGCACAAAATCGATGTTTTTCTTGTCTCCCTTGGACTCCCACAAATTTTGTATGCGTTGTTCTCTATCTTCTGTTAGTCTCTAAACCTTAATATTTATTCCTATTTCCTAAACTATCTGCTCATTCTCCCCGCATCAATTCGCCACAGCCATAGTTGTGTCAGGCCGAGCGTTCCTTTTCATGATAATACTATAATAATATATATACAATATCCCTCTCACCGCTACTTCTATCTTTTGCAATAATACACGCCCTTACACCAGATAACAGTAAAGAGACTTTTTTGAATATCCAGCTACCTTTAGATACAAGGAAAACCAGAAAAAACTCACACGCACGTGAAACATCAAATCTTATGATCAAGCTTTGAACAGCGTTCATGTCGTGTTCAAAAGTTGGTTTTCTATGTCGTCGACAAGACATGGATTTTGCTGGCTCCATTGAATTTTTATAAGACATGTTCAAGTTCATAGTCTTGGCATCGTTCATGGCAGTTGGAGCCAGCATGTTGCTACATTTCCACCTAGCGCTAATCTGAGATTTAATGAGATTAACCTAACTCTCCTTTAAATCTCGTAGATTTACATACAAATTTATTTCGTAAATCTTGAAGATTAGAAAATAATCTTGTTAAATCTTCCTAGGACAAATAGTTTTACAAATCGAACTAACCTATTTTTGCATGGTGCTGAACGATTCATTCGAGACTCGCATTAAGTTCTTCATTGTTTCACACGAATGAAACATTCTGTCTCATTCGCACTTCATAAGAAAAATTGGAACGCCATTTGCATTTTTGAAGGTGCTCTCAAATTTAATCTTTTTTAAATCTTTTTGTGCGGTGGAAACACCAAAAAGATTTATTAAATCTAATCTGAGATAAACCTTTGGTGGAAACATAGCATAAGAGTGTTCCGGACTGAAATGGTGATTTCATGAAAAAGATTGTGAAGCGTTTACTTGTCCGATCAAAACGTTTAAGGTGTCTATGGAAAGATAATCTTATTATCTGGGGCATCATTGAAAAAAAATTAATTTTGTGCTCTAGTTTTTGGTAAACGCCTCCAAGAAAACGAGAAAATGGTGAAAATGGCTGGTTTTCAAGGCAAATGTAGCATTTTTTGCAAAACAAAAAAATCTTTAATAACATAAAATTCCATATTTTTATTAGGGTACTGTTGAAGAAAATTTTTAATTTTGTACCTAATAAAAATTTTACTAATACAAAATAAAAATGCTTGTAAATTTTGTAAATTTTGAAAAAAAAAAACATTTTTGACAGTCAATTTTTATACCTACGGGTACTTTTGACAATTTTTTTTTAGTGAATATAATTTCGATTTAATTTTCACGATTTTAATTTATTATATAATCATGATTGTATCATTTGATATTGAAATTTTTAATTCTTATAAGGCGCTCTTTGACAGAAAATTTATGTAAATTTGGATGTTTAAATCAGTTACTTTTACAAAATGGGTTTTTAGTATAATAATACGCCTACTAGTGATCTATTAGTAAAAAACAAAGTTTTATAAAAAACAAAGTTTCTGATGAAAGTGAAAAAACCGGTCTTATATATGCAAAAAAAAACAAGAAAATTACTGGTTTTGTTAAGTCCGGAACACTCTAAAGTTCTTTTTAACAGGGTGTACTGTAATGGAGTTTATACAGGTTGAGAATCTTCATACCAATATTTTTGGAAAAGTTGGTCTAACATCCCATTATTCCTTCCATTTTCTTCCACATTTCAAACAATTCCATTTTTGTATACGGAATTGGCCTGAAACAACTTATTATAACTTTGCAAGGCATTCAAGATCAAAAGTTATACTAATAGATAGAACTCATTTCATCTGGCCTCCAGCTGCCACCAGTTTTGTAAGCTTAGCCAAAAAACTTGCACGAAATTAGGTTGGAAATTAATACTACGTTTTCATTAGGCCAAATGAGGTGATTTCGTTGAAAATTTCCAAATTCGATACGAAATCATCTCACTTCCCATACAAATTCACATTTCGAAATGAGATAATTTCAACCAAGTTTGCATGAAATTAGGTTGGAAATTAAGTCAAAACCTAATGAGCACACCCAATTAGCCACAGTTTGAAAGGCTATGAAAAGCTTTTGTATGAAAATGTCGAAGCTGAATGGAAGGAGACAGAAAAAACAACAACAAAAAGTGAATAACAGCCAGTTGAAATTCAAAAATGAAATGAGCTGTCAAACGAAATTACCAAATTACAAATGAAAACACTTTTTCTGTTATTTGCGAAATCACCTCATTTCGGCTCTAATGAAAACGTAGTATAAATTTTTACAAAGATTGCCGGACCGCACTCTGTTTGATCAGGCTTTAATTGATTTTTCACATACAGTGCTGTGGTTTGTTGAGTTGTGGAAGTAAAACTTAATACTACGTTTTCATTAGAGCCGCAATGAGGTAATTTCGCAAATCACAGAAAAAGTGTTTTCATTTGAAATTTGGTAATTTCGTTTGACAGCTCATTTCATTTTTGAATTTCAACTGGCTGTTAATCGATTTTTGTTGTTGTTTTCTTTTGTCTCCTTCCATTGCGCTTTGACATTTTCATACAAAACCAATTCAGAGCTCTTCAAACTGTGGCTAATTGGGTGTGTTCGTTAGGTTTTGACTTAATTTCCAACCTTATTTCGTGCAAATTTGGTTGAAATTATCTCATTTCGAAATGTGAATTTGTATGACGGTGTCCACATTGGGTATGAAAAAGTGAATTTTTAATGACTTTTCAGTATTCATATCTCACTCCCACTCCTTCATTGAAGTGAGATGTGAATACTGAAAAGTCATTAAAAATCCACTTTTTCATACCCAATGTGGACACCGTCTATGGGAAATGAGATGATTTCGTATTGCATTTGGAAATTTTCAATGAAATGTAGTGGACACCCACTTAGATTTTTGTAAAAGAAAAAGAAATGGGCATATGCCGCGCCAGAATAGTTGTCAGTGTACCTGTCTCAGTGTTCCTATTCCCAAGAAATAGAAAAAAAAAGGAAGGATATGAACCTTGTGAAATTTGCTTTTTATTTAGCTTAAAGTAAACATACCTACCACTCCATCAGGACCTATACATAGAGGCAGGTACCGCAGATGGTTATAACTAAAGCAGTATAACTCTGTTGTAGAAGGGCGATATTCCCTGGACTCGACAACAGTCAACTTAAATTGACTGTTGGGAATGCCTTTTGGGGGTAATGCTACTAAAATCGTTAGCTGCTCCAAGCGATGTTGAGTAAAAGGTGAATGAAACCAATCCGCACGATCTCTGCCCCGGCATAGTACCTGGGAGAAAAAAATAAAAGGGAATTAGTGGCGTTCTTCAAATGTAAAAATCCGGGACATCGGAATAGGCACAGGGGTTCACAAACCACCTGCTGCGCCTGACCCTAAACCGATGGCGAACAGATACTTACCTCGTCAGGAAGCTGCATCGTATTCCACGGCAATAGCGGAGGTTTTGTTTTGAGGTGGTAGACCGGGATGATTGGGTTCTTCCTTCAAGTAAGTGGCGTGGGCAACGAAGCTGTCGAAAGCCAGACACTGGGAGCGCGAGAGGGATTTGCGTGGCGGAAGCCCAGCGCTTTCAAAAATCGTCGACTGGATGATTAGGATATTTGTATTTTTTATCCTCTAAATGAAAACAATTCCACAAACACGCGAAAATAAAACAGAAACTAAACTATACTCCCGAAATGCAAATTTGAGCCCGAACACGATGAGGACGCGATCAAAAATTGAATTTGCAAATGAAAATTGAGATAGGTACAGGCAGAAGAAAATAGAAAGAGATAAAAGTATATAATAGGGCTTTTGGTTTAAGTAAAGGAGGAAGTGAAACGGTCATAGGTGTATATAGGTAGTAATGGGAATGTGCGAAAAGCTAAGTAGGAAAAGTTCTAGGAAGGAAAAAAAGAAATAGGCACATTATATTAGTTGGCTTTAGATATTTAGGAAAGAGAAAAAGAAGCAACTACTGAAAGGGAGAAGAAGATTGTTTTAAGTTAGAATAACTATTCGGATAAAAGCTAAGGTCGATTCACAATAAGTTTTATGGCAGGAAATAGGTTCGGGTATGAGATGTTTATTTTTAAGTTGGAGCTTTTATAGAAGAGTTACTATAGTAGTCGTTACTTTATTTAAATAGGCACAAATACAGGTAAATAGTGATTATCTGTATCACCTAGGTCATTGAACCTCATTAAGGAATTCCCCCAATCAGGTGGATTTCTAGCAATGACAAAGAAGATGTGCAACGGTTGCAAAAGATGATACAGTATCATCTTCTGTAAAGATATCATCTCTTGGTCATTGCTAATCGAACCCACGACGAATCGACATCGTGACGTGCGTGTCAGTGCTGGAAGTTTAAAAAAGTGTAAATTTAAGTACGTAGTTCATATTTGAAAAACCTACATATAGTCATACTAAAGACAGTGTTTTTTTTATAGTTTATCTGAGGAGAAATTAATACAATTACCCATCCTGTTGGAATCAAAAATTCAGTTTTTTTTAAATAATCAGTTGTTTGGGTGAGTAAAAGAAAAAAAAAAGGAGTTTTAGTAGTAGAGTGTTATACTATAGTGCATATAAAATTTTTAGTGAGGGCGAATATTGGCGGTTGGCGACGAAAGCAAAAGGTCGTAACCGCAAGTCGAATCACTCTGATCGTGGAGAACATTGTGCGATTAGCCCCTTAAATATTCCGGGCACAGCCGAGGATCCGCCTAAGGAGCATCTCAGAGCTGCATAACCGAAGGGATCCCAAAAGTCCGTGAAAGACCCGGACGACAAGTAACCGATATATACACATAAGAAATTATAGTTCTTGTCCTCAAAATTACGATAAAAAAAAACCCATAAGAAAACGAATAGGTATACTTACCGTTAATTATATGGGTTTTGAAACCTAACTAAAATCCAGCGAATTCGCCCTCACCGCAACAATAAAGAAAGATTTAAAATTTAAGTTTAAAACTATACTACATATACAATTACATACGATATAACAAAAGAAGTCATTTTGAAGCGCCCTAACAGCTCCTCGAGCGAATCTGCGCAGCTGAGAGACCCCGAGAGTTGGTCCAGAGGAGGTCCCTGGTTCCTGCATTAGTTTTAAGAAATTGGCGTGATAGTAGTTTTATTTTTTGTTTCTTTTTTTTATGTATATAGATTTCATTTTCCTTTAATTTTAAATTGGTTTCTGAATTTTTCTTGTTTTCTTGCTTTATAACTCGGTGATATTGTTTTTTTTTATTTGGTGAGAAGTGAGTCTGATATTCATATAGTGTTTTAGTTCCGTTAGCCTTTTGCGGATATAGGTTCCTCAAAGGCCCAGTATTGAGAGGCAAAATTTTGCAAACCCCCTAGAGATACCCACATAGAGCTCTCTGTAGGTAGGAGAAAGGGAAGTAAAGTCGGGTGGAGCCAGAAATAAAAGGTTCCGTCAACGAAGGCTGGGATTTCAGGAGCTTAGTCCTATTGCAGGCGAGGATTTTGAGAAAAAAACGGATGTGTTCTTGTTTTGGCCGAAAGAAGAACCACTTTAAGCCAACACAAAGAGAGACAACCATTTCACCGATTGTATGATAAATTTGGTTTTTTTGTCTTTTTGCAACTTTGTTTTCGTTTATTGTTATTTTGTTTTTTTTTATTGCATACAGAGTTTCTATGAGTTTTACGCTAAACATAAAATTTTAAGTCGTCATAGTTCCGATTCCTAATGATTTTTATTTTTGGTTGTTAGATTTAATTTTAGTTTCATTAGTAATAAAGATTTTGTGAGTCACGTCAATGTTGATCGAATTTATTGTTTTTTATTGAGCTCCTAAAAAGCTCGATGGCTCGGTAAATTTATTTTCAGGGGGGTGCGAACGGCGGCCAAAAGCCGCGTCGGTGCCGTGAGTATGGTTCAACAGCGATAGTAAGGACTTCGTTTAGGAAAGGGGGATTCGTAGATAAGGCCGAACGGATCCCAGGTTGGGTGGGGAAATGGCCGTACTGCACCAACAGCAGCAGAGTTTCCCAAGGTGACGTGTTTGTGGTGGCTAAGTTCTTTTTTTTTGTTTTTGCTGGCATGTTTTTTTTTGTTTTGAAAGAGGTGAGGTCCAGCTACGGAGGCAAGATCCCCCCCTTAACCGGCGAGTTAAGTCGAGCACAGCGAGCATGCCATCGCCTCCGTAGTGGACATTCCGATCCCTTCCGCTTCCCAATCCTTAACCCGTCCACATCCTGGTTTCTTTCTAGAGACTTCCTTTCTACTTCCTACCCCATTACTGCCAAATTCCTTACCAATTGCCTCATTTCAAATGGCGCCCAACGTGTTGTTAGATTATGTCTTGGAATTTCTTGTTTTTTTTTCTATTTTTCAGAGTGGACTGGGGGCGAAGGCAGCGTTCGGAGGGGACGTAAGTCGTAAACGAGATCACTCTTAAGTATGCTCGTTTACTTGCGACGGATCCTTTGAACGTTGTCGACGTTACTAGTCAGAACTTCAATTTTAAAATTTTTTTGTTAAAGGTCGGTTGTGGGTGGCGTTGGTGGTAGCATCCATGCGTGACGTATGTCTTGAACAAGGTAGCTTCTGAGAATACTTATTCAATTGCGACATCACGGGTGAGTGCAGCTGCCAGCGTTATTCAAAACCGAAGATAAGAAACGGCCACCGGTGTCCGCGCGGGAGATTCTGTATGTCTTCTTTAGGAAGGTATTAACGAACCAAAAGAATTGCTACAGTATTAACCCGATTGGACGACCGAGGTGGGATTCTATGCGATTTTCAGGCTGTTCTGTTTCCGGGGTGAAGTCAATTCGTATGTCTTGGATAGGATTACTCTTGAGAAAGCCAACCAATTGCGACGAAGTGAGTTTACTCCGGACAGCAGAGACTGTCTGAGGTTGTTTTACTCCAGTTTGTATTTTAGTTTTTTTTTCTATTACCACCTTGGGAAATAATTACAAGTTAAACGAAAGGACTCGCTGTTGAACCATATCGAGTCGACAAAAACAGAAGGTTACCTGCGGAAGCCGCCGGAAACACCCCCGTACGCATATGAACAAATCTTTTAAAGCAAGTGTTGGAACCTTGAAAATATTTTCGTCAGGAAAAATTTTATAGTAAATTTTTTTTGATTTCTAAAATACCAGTTTTTTGTTAATTTTGATGTCAATTTTTTGTAGCTTTTTGTAATTAATCTTTGAAAGTTGAGAAGACAAATTTTAATTAAGTCCGAGTGAAATTTTGAAATTATTTTTGTTGGTTATTCATTGTGTTGAAGTTTCGTTTAGTCAGCGATTAGTAGGAAATAATTAGTTGGGGTGAAATAATACCTTAACGTCCCACTAGAAAGCCTTAGACAGGAAATCGGGGTTGCTCAGTCCCGGGATACGTAAACTAGTTCTCATTTTACCCACCACTGGTGATTGGGGGTCATAGTTTTCTTTTCAGTTTTTAGTCTGTAGATAGTTTTAGTATTTTAGCTTCGTTAGGCATAGCTTAAGGATATTATTAGATAGTGTTTAGGTTTGATGAGTATATAGGTTTAGGAGATAAGTTAGTTTTAGTTGTTAGTTACGGTCATAATAAATAAATAATTCTTTTCCTAGGTTTAGATAATCAAAGTTAGAGAATACATTTTCTTGGGCGAAAGCTTAGGTTACGTACAACTTAGTTTTACATACATACATTTAGCATATAATTAGCGATAGTATTCAAGAGAAGCTTAGGGTAAGAGATCTATGAATCGGCAACGGGAAGATCAGCTTGAGGCCGATATAAATAGGATTCAAGAGTTAGTGCAGAGCCGAATACTGACCAGAGCACTACGGGATAATCTTTTAAAAAATTTACCGGAAATGTCACTCGTGAAACATTCTCCAATTAAACAAACTCAGCCACGACCTGCGCCAAAAAGGGCGACCGGAGGCATGTCAGGAAACCAAACAGGACAACCTAATAATTCGAGTGTTCCTCCAGAAGATGCTAGTGTTTCAGGAGTAGGATCAGGTATGGGGGTAATAGATAGTCAAAACCCGCCTCAAGGAGGAACGGGGAACCTGAATAATACTGACGGAACGAGATCCGAAACCATTTCCGACCCCCCGTTCAGCGATTTAACCCTGCAGGAAGGAGTTTCGCCGAAGACTGGGAACGAGACAAATGTAAGAACGGAAGTTAGACCCACAAACAGCAACGGTCTTCCTGCACCGACAACTGAGGGAGGTCAAGGTACGCTGGGAGTCGACATTTCATCTGAAATAAGGTCGGTGGTCGAACAGGCATTAAGAACCCCTCAGGACTCGCACCATAATCCGGTAGGCAGGGAGATTACGGAGTCATTGAGGGAAGAGATAAAGAGGCAGGTCATCAGCATCGTTCGAGAGATGATTCCGGTCATCCGTCCAGGTCCTCCGAGTGAGGAAAGATGCCGGAACCCAGTCGGCAATCCTGAAGTTGATCAGGGGCAACCGACAGCAACCACAAGTCATTACCAGTTAGATCCGCACTCAAGGCCATTTCAGCCACCCAGATATAACCAGGGGAGCTCAAACGCAAGGCCACCTAGAGAAAACGTACACGGTTCGAACGCGATGTACCATCCAAACCCGTATCATGAACCGTACATGGACCACAGAATGCCACCTAATTGGGGTTCTCAGCCAATTTATTATAATACCCCACCAATGTATCCACCTACAAGGATGCGAACACCAATTAAGATGGATAAATGGGCGTTAAAATTTGATGGTAAGTCGGGGGCGATGAGCGTCGAAGACTTCGTTTTTCGTGTAGAGATCCTTCAAAGCCAATACGAATGTTCCTGGGCTGAGATCATGAGAGATTTCCATCTCTTGCTCTCCGGTGCAGCCAGCGAATGGTACTGGTGGTATCTGCGATCGAATGGGCGACCGGACTGGCCCAGGTTAAAAGACGCATTAACGAAGCAGTTCCGTAGTTCGAAGTCGGACTTGGAGATTAGCCTAGAAATATCGAAACGAAAGCAATACGCCGGAGAGACAAGTGACGACTATTTTGCTGCGGTGACCAGGCTCCGATCTCAGCTCAGGACACAAATTTCGGAAGTTGAGCTCGTGCGAATTTTGAAGAGAAATTTACATGAGCCTCTGCGCTCGTTGGTGTATCCTCAAACCATTTACTCGATGGACCATCTGAGAACGGCATGTAAGGATGCAGAGTATGCGTTCTCAGGGAGAGACCGAGAAGCTCCAAAGCAACCGAGAGCAACGACCCGATATATGGCAAATGAACTGGACATGGATCCAGAGATGGAGACGAGTTCATCCCATGGAGAGCAAATAGATGCACTCCAACGTATGGGAACACGCCAAAAGGCATCAAGTGGTCCAGGTGAAAGTAGAGTAGGGAGTTGTTGGAACTGTAGAGTCCATGGCCATACTTTTATGGATTGTCCGTCGACGAAGAGGAACATATTTTGTTACCGATGCGGACAGGAAGGAGTTATCACACCGAAGTGTACGCGATGCAACCCGGAAAACCGGAACCGGAACGCGACGACTTCGGGGGAGTCGCGTTCAACTCAAACCCCCCAAGTAAATTGAGGAAAACAGATGAAACACCAACCGGTCTTGAAGAGAAAAAAATAAAAATACTTGTTAGAGAGAAAAATGATAAGGTAGATAGAGATAAAGATAAAAGTAGATTTGAGATAAAACCCTTGCATTTAAGATTGAGGGATTATTACATAACTAGGGACAAAATATTTGGGGGAAAAGTGAATGAAGTATCGAAGAAGATTAAGAAAGCGAGAATGAGGTACAAGGTAAGAAGGCAAGCAAGAATGAACATTTCATCGACGGTTATAAATACTAGCACTGACCCCCGCCCGTACGCGAAGGTTAATATAGCCAACAGGGATATTTACGGTCTGTTAGATAGCGGGGCCAGTGTAAGTATTTTAGGGAAAGATTGTGTGAAGTTTTTGTCTGATGCCGGAATTAGTTTCCAACCCTACAAGTCCGGGGTCAAAACAGCGGATGGACAAAATCAAAGCATAATTGGAAAATTAAAAACGTTAGTTAAATACAAAAACTGCGAAAAATCAATCACCTTCTACCTTGTGCCCAATCTCGACCAAGAATTGTACTTAGGAGTGGACTTTTGGAAGGCATTCCAAATCGCTCCAAATGTAGTGAGTTCCGTATCGGGCCTAGAGGAGGACGCAGAACTTAAAAACGCACACGAACTGTCTTTTGAACAGAGGTCCCGATTGGAAGCAGTTAAGCAGAAATTCCTGGATTATGATTGGCACGGTCTCGGGAAGACGGCGCTTATGGAGCATGTTATCGATACCAGTGACGCGGTGCCGGTAAAGCAGAGACACTACCCGGTTTCTCCAGCGGTGCAAGCCATCTTGTACCAAGAAATAGATCGGATGTTGCAGCTCGGCGTTATAGAGGAAAGCGAGAGTCCTTGGTGCTCACCAGTTGTCCTTATTAAGAAACCAGGGGAAAACGGTACCACTAAATATCGTTTTTGCTTGGATTCAAGGAAGGTCAACGCGGTCACCAAAAAGGACGCCAATCCGCTTCCTCATATCGACGGGCTTCTCAGTCGACTACCAGACACCTACTACATTAGTAGTGTGGACCTGAAGGAAGCATTTTGGCAGATACCGCTGGAGAAGGAGAGTAGAGAAAAGACTGCATTTGCGGTACCGGGGAGACCCTTGTACCAGTTTACGGTCATGCCTTTTGGGTTGTGCAATGCAGCCCAAAGGCTATGTCGTCTAATGGACAAGGTAATCCCTGCACGACTCCGGGATCGCGTTTTCGTGTATTTAGACGACCTGCTGATCATTGCGCCCGATTTCGAGACACATATCACTCTGCTGGATGAAGTGGCCGACTGCCTTAAAAAAGCGAATCTCACCATCAACGTAAAGAAATCCAAATTTTGCTTTAAAGAGCTTAAATATTTGGGTTTCATCGTTGGTGGTGGGAAATTGAAAGCCGACCCGACCAAGGTTGAGGCGGTCGTTGACTTCCCGGTACCTAAAAACGCTAGGCAAGTCAGGCGGTTACTTGGTTTAGCGGGGTGGTACAGAAGATTTATCAAGGATTTCTCTAGTTTAACTGCTCCCCTGACGGACACGCTAAAGAAAAGGAATGCGAAGTTTACTATGACGGAAGAAGCGTTAACCGCCTTCGAGAGTCTGAAAAAGGCTTTGACGACAGCTCCGGTGCTCACGCACCCAGATTTCTCGAAGAGGTTTTACGTGCAATGCGATGCGTCTGACTCTGGGATCGGTGCGGTGCTCTTTCAGAGGAGCGAGGCGGGAGAAGAAAGTCCGATCGCCTATTTCTCTCAAAAATTAAATGCTTGCCAAAGGAATTATAGTGTGACCGAGAAGGAGTGCATGGCGGCAGTAATGGCAGTGAAAAAGTTCAGGCCGTATGTCGAGGGCATGGATTTCACCATCATAACTGACCACTCCAGTCTCAAATGGTTAATGACCATGAAAGACTTAAGTGGTAGGTTGGCTAGGTGGTCGCTGGAGTTGCAATCCTATGCCTTCGGCATAGAGCATCGAAAAGGATCGCTGAATGTCGTGCCGGACACTCTTTCTCGGGCACACTTAGACAGCTTGGAATTGGGAGAGGTGGCACCGTTGATAAATCTTGAATCCGAAGAGTTCCACTCCGATGAGTACAAAGACTTGATAAGTACGATTCGAAATCACCAAGAACAATTACCAGACCTAAAAATTGAAGACTCTTTTGTATATAAACGGGCACTACCACTAAGCAGTGACGAAACATTCCTAGAAAACACCTGGCGGTTGTGGGTGCCTTCAGGCTTAACAGAAAACCTAATCGCTAAAGCTCACAATCCACCACAAGCTGCGCATGGTGGAGTGGCCAGAACCATGCATCGTATTCGTCAGAACTTCTACTGGCCCAATATGACTGTCCAGATAAGACAATTTGTTCTTAGTTGTGAAGTATGTAAGCAGTCCAAGTCTTCGAGTCAGGTACAACGTCCACCTATATGTAATAGTTTTGTGTCCGATAGACCATTCCAGAAATTGTACGTTGATTTCATTGGCCCCTACCCTAGGTCCAAAACTGGAAATTCTTTCGTCTTTGTGGTTTTGGATCACATGTCCAAATTTGTTTTTCTTAAACCTTTACGTGCTGCAAATTCCAGCAATATAATATTGTTCCTTAAAAACGAAATTTTCAACGCTTATGGAGTGTCCCAGATCCTGCATTCCGACAACGGAAAGCAATTCTTATCTAAAGAGTTCCAAAATTTTTTGGAGAAGTATGGGGTACGCCACTTCAGAACGGCGAACTATGCGCCGCAATCCAACGCCTCAGAGCGAGTTAACAGAACGTTATTGGCCGCGATACGCTCATACTTAAAGGAAGATCAACGCGACTGGGATGTTCACTTAAGTGACATCGCATGCGCGTTGAGAACTTCAGTGCATTCTGCCATCGGTGTGACACCATATTTTGCCCTATTCGGGACAAATATGATGACACACGGAAGCGGCTATGCACTGGCCCAGAAGTTGAGTGGAGTGGAGGATGGCGAGCTGTTGACTCTTCCGAGGCAAGAGCGGTTACAGATAATACGCGCTAAAATAAAAGAAGGAATTTCTAAAGCAAATGAAAAAGGCGAGAAAATTTACAATACCCGATCACGAAATGTTCGATATGTTCCGGGTCAAGAGATATATAAGCGAAATTTTATCCTCAGTGATTCTTCTAAACGCTTATCCGCTAAACTAAGTCCAAAATATATTAAGTGTCGAGTAATTCGTCCAGTAGGCAAAAGCATGTATGAGCTTGAGAACCTAGCTGGCAAGAAAATTGGCATTTTCCACGCCAAAGATCTAAAACAGTGATCATTAATGTTCAGGTAGAGTGCAATCAGTAGACCAGACCTTAGATAAAATACTTGCTTCCATGTTAAAGGGATGCGTAATGGTGCCTTCATTTAAGTATCAAAACCTCGAAACTTCTGGAAAATAAACGCTTACACTAGTACCTGAGCAAACGCGATGATAATTACTCGCATTACATTTTTGTTTTAGACCTGTGATATTAGCTCGTAAGTACGAAAACACTTTGAATCGACATCTGTGATATTTTGGAAAAAAATAGTTTAGGAAAATACGTAATGTAATTACCACCTGCAATAATTCTACCCGCTGGCAATCGACATCTGTGATATTTCGGCTAAGTAAGTTTAAGAATCAAATTCAAATAACATCTGTGATATATCGGCTAAGTAACTTAAGAATCAAGTTCAAATAACATCTGTGATATTTTGGTTAAGTGAGTTTAAGAATCTAATTCAATTTACCTGTGTGATATTTTGGCTAAGCAACGTTCAAGACTCAGAGTTGTTTAACACCTGCGATTTCACATTTTAGAATTAAAAACGCCGTCCCATTAACTACATCAAATCTCAAATAGAAACATTACCATCTGTCTCAACCGCCGGAGATGTTACCTTGGAGAACTAGTATAATCCAGTTGCCAACCCATGGATGATTCTAGTCTCTTAAGTCATCCAATTTTCGAAATGAATTTGAGTCGTCTATTCGAAACTAAAAACAGCCTGGAAATGTCATAGAAGGATTTCACATCCCATTGCGGGAATCAACTCAAACCTAGATGAAACAGCGCCAGCATCGGCATGCTATAATTTCGGTGCAACAGCACCCACCCTTAGCTAACAGTAGGAGTATCTTACCATGAGCGTTCGATAAAGCCCCTTAGCAAGAGTAAGTATAAACAATCCAAACAAATATTAAAAGACCCATAGCAAATTCGAAAAAAAGATGAAAATGTTTATTGAGTTTGGCTTAGTATCTAATTTCGTTAGTTTACAGAATTAATAACCTTAAAGCAAAACACTACGTAAGGAAGTCAATCTCCTTCGAAGAGAAACCCGGAGAGATATAAATGCATCTGCATATTCGATAAGGTATAAATAAATACAAAAAAAAAATAAGAGAAAATTAAACGACTTACCGAATACACTACATGCGTAATAAAAACGTGTAAGGGTTGATGAAAGAGTATATATGTATGAGAGGGCATCGCGTAGGTACATACATAAACGCCTTTGCCGACTGGTCAGCTTTGGGTTCTTGCTTATTTGATTGATGTCACTGGACGATAAAAATTAAAATTATTGCCCGGCTTTTGTAGTGTGGGTTCTTCCCCACCAGATAATGTCCTTGGTGGGTAGGGAGCAAACAATAACTATTGTCTCATTACAACAATTTATACCCGGTACGGTTTGGTCGTTCTCCACGGCTACAACAAAATCGGTATCCTCGTGGGTTTTTTTTTTACCGTCCTCCTCATAACCAAGGTCATTTCCGAGGCCGGAGTTTTGTAGTGGACACCCACTTAGATTTTTGTAAAAGAAAAAGAAATGGGCATATGCCGCGCCAGAATAGTTGTCAGTGTACCTGTCTCAGTGTTCCTGTTCCCAAGAAATAGAAAAAAAAAAGGAAGGATATGAACCTTGTGAAATTTGCTTTTTATTTAGCTTAAAGTAAACATACCTACCACTCCATCAGGACCTATACATAGAGGCAGGTACCGCAGATGGTTATAACTAAAGCAGTATAACTCTGTTGTAGAAGGGCGATATTCCCTGGACTCGACAACAGTCAACTTAAATTGACTGTTGGGAATGCCTTTTGGGGGTAATGCTACTAAAATCGTTAGCTGCTCCAAGCGATGTTGAGTAAAAGGTGAATGAAACCAATCCGCACGATCTCTGCCCCGGCATAGTACCTGGGAGAAAAAAATAAAAGGGAATTAGTGGCGTTCTTCAAATGTAAAAATCCGGGACATCGGAATAGGCACAGGGGTTCACAAACCACCTGCTGCGCCTGACCCTAAACCGATGGCGAACAGATACTTACCTCGTCAGGAAGCTGCATCGTATTCCACGGCAATAGCGGAGGTTTTGTTTTGAGGTGGTAGACCGGGATGATTGGGTTCTTCCTTCAAGTAAGTGGCGTGGGCAACGAAGCTGTCGAAAGCCAGACACTGGGAGCGCGAGAGGGATTTGCGTGGCGGAAGCCCAGCGCTTTCAAAAATCGTCGACTGGATGATTAGGATATTTGTATTTTTTATCCTCTAAATGAAAACAATTCCACAAACACGCGAAAATAAAACAGAAACTAAACTATACTCCCGAAATGCAAATTTGAGCCCGAACACGATGAGGACGCGATCAAAAATTGAATTTGCAAATGAAAATTGAGATAGGTACAGGCAGAAGAAAATAGAAAGAGATAAAAGTATATAATAGGGCTTTTGGTTTAAGTAAAGGAGGAAGTGAAACGGTCATAGGTGTATATAGGTAGTAATGGGAATGTGCGAAAAGCTAAGTAGGAAAAGTTCTAGGAAGGAAAAAAAGAAATAGGCACATTATATTAGTTGGCTTTAGATATTTAGGAAAGAGAAAAAGAAGCAACTACTGAAAGGGAGAAGAAGATTGTTTTAAGTTAGAATAACTATTCGGATAAAAGCTAAGGTCGATTCACAATAAGTTTTATGGCAGGAAATAGGTTCGGGTATGAGATGTTTATTTTTAAGTTGGAGCTTTTATAGAAGAGTTACTATAGTAGTCGTTACTTTATTTAAATAGGCACAAATACAGGTAAATAGTGATTATCTGTATCACCTAGGTCATTGAACCTCATTAAGGAATTCCCCCAATCAGGTGGATTTCTAGCAATGACAAAGAAGATGTGCAACGGTTGCAAAAGATGATACAGTATCATCTTCTGTAAAGATATCATCTCTTGGTCATTGCTAATCGAACCCACGACGAATCGACATCGTGACGTGCGTGTCAGTGCTGGAAGTTTAAAAAAGTGTAAATTTAAGTACGTAGTTCATATTTGAAAAACCTACATATAGTCATACTAAAGACAGTGTTTTTTTTATAGTTTATCTGAGGAGAAATTAATACAATTACCCATCCTGTTGGAATCAAAAATTCAGTTTTTTTTAAATAATCAGTTGTTTGGGTGAGTAAAAGAAAAAAAAAAAGGAGTTTTAGTAGTAGAGTGTTATACTATAGTGCATATAAAATTTTTAGTGAGGGCGAATATTGGCGGTTGGCGACGAAAGCAAAAGGTCGTAACCGCAAGTCGAATCACTCTGATCGTGGAGAACATTGTGCGATTAGCCCCTTAAATATTCCGGGCACAGCCGAGGATCCGCCTAAGGAGCATCTCAGAGCTGCATAACCGAAGGGATCCCAAAAGTCCGTGAAAGACCCGGACGACAAGTAACCGATATATACACATAAGAAATTATAGTTCTTGTCCTCAAAATTACGATAAAAAAAAACCCATAAGAAAACGAATAGGTATACTTACCGTTAATTATATGGGTTTTGAAACCTAACTAAAATCCAGCGAATTCGCCCTCACCGCAACAATAAAGAAAGATTTAAAATTTAAGTTTAAAACTATACTACATATACAATTACATACGATATAACAAAAGAAGTCATTTTGAAGCGCCCTAACAGCTCCTCGAGCGAATCTGCGCAGCTGAGAGACCCCGAGAGTTGGTCCAGAGGAGGTCCCTGGTTCCTGCATTAGTTTTAAGAAATTGGCGTGATAGTAGTTTTATTTTTTGTTTCTTTTTTTTATGTATATAGATTTCATTTTCCTTTAATTTTAAATTGGTTTCTGAATTTTTCTTGTTTTCTTGCTTTATAACTCGGTGATATTGTTTTTTTTTATTTGGTGAGAAGTGAGTCTGATATTCATATAGTGTTTTAGTTCCGTTAGCCTTTTGCGGATATAGGTTCCTCAAAGGCCCAGTATTGAGAGGCAAAATTTTGCAAACCCCCTAGAGATACCCACATAGAGCTCTCTGTAGGTAGGAGAAAGGGAAGTAAAGTCGGGTGGAGCCAGAAATAAAAGGTTCCGTCAACGAAGGCTGGGATTTCAGGAGCTTAGTCCTATTGCAGGCGAGGATTTTGAGAAAAAAACGGATGTGTTCTTGTTTTGGCCGAAAGAAGAACCACTTTAAGCCAACACAAAGAGAGACAACCATTTCACCGATTGTATGATAAATTTGGTTGTTTTGTCTTTTTGCAACTTTGTTTTCGTTTATTGTTATTTTGTTTTTTTTTATTGCATACAGAGTTTCTATCTAACTTGTGAGTTTTACGCTAAACATAAAATTTTAAGTCGTCATAGTTCCGATTCCTAATGATTTTTATTTTTGGTTGTTAGATTTAATTTTAGTTTCATTAGTAATAAAGATTTTGTGAGTCACGTCAATGTTGATCGAATTTATTGTTTTTTATTGAGCTCCTAAAAAGCTCGATGGCTCGGTAAATTTATTTTCAGGGGGGTGCGAACGGCGGCCAAAAGCCGCGTCGGTGCCGTGAGTATGGTTCAACAGCGATAGTAAGGACTTCGTTTAGGAAAGGGGGATTCGTAGATAAGGCCGAACGGATCCCAGGTTGGGTGGGGAAATGGCCGTACTGCACCAACAGCAGCAGAGTTTCCCAAGGTGACGTGTTTGTGGTGGCTAAGTTCTTTTTTTTTGTTTTTGCTGGCATGTTTTTTTTTGTTTTGAAAGAGGTGAGGTCCAGCTACGGAGGCAAGATCCCCCCCTTAACCGGCGAGTTAAGTCGAGCACAGCGAGCATGCCATCGCCTCCGTAGTGGACATTCCGATCCCTTCCGCTTCCCAATCCTTAACCCGTCCACATCCTGGTTTCTTTCTAGAGACTTCCTTTCTACTTCCTACCCCATTACTGCCAAATTCCTTACCAATTGCCTCATTTCAGAAATTACCTCATTTGGCCTAATGAAAACGCAGTATAAGGCCTGGCACCCACTAGGCAACTTTTAGTTGCTCGCCCCAGCAACTTTTTGTTGCTCCCGATTCAATTACATTGGGTTATATGGGAGAACGCCCACTAGGCCACTTAGTTGCCGGCAACTTTAAGTTGCTCGTGAAACTTTTTGCCAGCAACTTTAAATTGCTTGGCCTCACCCACTGAGCAACTTTTGCTGCTGGCAACTTTATCTGCCAAAAATGGCAGTGTTCAAAGATTTAAATCTTTCATGTTGATTTTCAGAATTTGAATTTTCTAATCCTCTGATTGGCCAGCTGTCAGATGTCATATAATTTTGTATGGAAGCTGGCCATTTGAAACCGTGGAAAATTAAAAAATCTGACTGAAATTGTATGCATAGATGAGATACCAAAATGGCTTCCTGAAAGAAGGAGACGAAGCTTTTTATGCACGTGCAAAATGAGACAACAAGCTTTCTACAAAAAAACCAAATTCAAAATAAACCACAAAGCAGTAAAAGTCTTATGATCCGAGGCTTTCTTTAATAAATGATTGTTTAAATAAATATCTTAAATTTTTGAGTTAATACAATTCAATTAATTTATTTTGGTATTTATTGACGTCGAATTGGGGGTCAAGCACTAAAAAAAATAAAAATGGTGGCAAAAGTCAATATACAAAAAAAGCACACAAACGTCTAGTTCCAAAAAGTTGCTCGGAAGTTGCCTAGTGGGCGGTGGCCAGCAATTTTAGTTGCTTGGAACTGCCAGCAACTCTGAGCAAATAAATAGGGCTGTATGTGTGTGTATTTAAATATAAAATTTTTTTGAGTGTGAGTTAAAATAATATTTTGATACTAAAATATTGTAATATTTTCTCAGGTTCGTTAATAAAACTTATTTACTTTATTCAAAACGTCCACTTATTTATTTCGCAAAATAAAACACTTTACTTTTCTTACTACAAACAAAACGATTTATTCTTCACCACTGAATTAATTCACAAACTTTACTTTTCACTTTTATTACAACCAACTTTATTCATTCACGATTAAAAACAAACTGTGTCGCTGCCGTTCAAACCTGTGCCTTTTATACCTGTTTTCCAAACTCTCGAAATAAGGAGAACGTTCTGGTCTCTGCTTCCAGAGCTTTCCGTAGGGGAAATTTCCCAATAATTTCCCTTCCAAAAGCTTTTATTTGACAGCTGGTAAATCTGCTATAATCCGGCAGATGGCGCTTCCTTCGTTTGAGAGTTGCTATAATTATAGCTAATAAGGGTATGCTTGCACTGCGACCGTAAGTTTTATTGTGTCCGTTTGTTTGCATTTCGGAGTCGTTATAGTTCAAATATGGAAAGTTATTACACTGCCCCCCTCTTAGGATTGATCGTCCCGAGCAAATCCACCACTTCCATCACCATTATAATGATGTAAACGGTCGCTGTGAACTACTTTTAGCTTGCCTCTTAATCCTCTCTGAATGCGGTAGACGACATCGTTTATTCGTGTTACAACAGTATAAGGGCCTTCCCAATTTTGTTGAAGCTTCGGTGAGAGTCCCTTCCGACGGTGGGGATTATAAAACCACACAAGGTCTCCCACTTGGAATCCTGTCGTTGTGGCTTTTGCGTCATATCTTGTTTTCATCCGATCACTCGATAGCTTTATATTTGCCCTCGTCCTTTCGTGAATGTCAACTAGCTTTTCTTTGAGGTTGTCCACGTAGTCGTCTATTCCTTGTGGCTCACTTGTAGAACATCCAAATTTGATTTCACTTGGTAGTCGTATTGTGCTCCCGAGCAGGATTTCTGATGGTGTATGTCCTGTTGAGCTATGTACCGCACTTCGATAGGCCATCAAGAATAACGGAATATGCCGATCCCAGTCTCGTTGGTTGTCGCTTACAACTTTGGAAAGGTGTTCTTTAAGGGTCCGGTTGAATCGTTCAACCATCCCATCAGATTGTGGGTGAAGTGGTGTTGTCCTCGTCTTTTTAATGCCAAGGAGTGTACAAACCTCCTGAAAAATTTTGGACTCGAAGTTCCTCCCTTGATCTGAATGGAGTTCCATAGGTACACCAAACCTGCTTACCCAGTTGAAAACAATCTGATCCGCGACTGTTTTGGTTTCCTGGTTTGGGATGGCAAATGCCTCAGGCCACTTGCTGAAGTAGTCCATTACTACCAGGATGTATCGGTTTCCGTTTTCGGTTTCTGGAAAAGGGCCTGCAACGTCTATTGCAATCCTCTCAAAGGGCGTGCCCACATTATACTGCTGCATTCTACTCTGGACTTTTCTGCTTGGTCCCTTGCTTGCAGCACAAGTATCACATTTTCGGCACCATTTTTCGACGTCTTCTCTTGCGTGTAGCCAGTAGAATCGCTGTCTTACCTTTTCCAGTGTCTTATTGACACCCAAATGTCCTCCGGAAGCTCCATCATGCAGCTCTTGCAAAACGTCATTAACTTTGGAACGAGGTATGACTAGCTGCATCACATATGATTTGCCGTCTGTGGATTCCCATTTACGTCTTAGTACTCCTTCTTGTACATGAAGCGAGTCCCATTGTGCCCAATACGCTTTAAGAGTTGGACTTCTATCGGAGATGTCACCCCATTCTGGTTTCTCTTGGTGTTCCTTCCACGCAAGAATGGGTTCAATATCCGAGTCTTCTTGTTGGGCAGTCCTCAGTTCTTCATTACTCCAACCGTAAATGGGATCGGCTCTTAATCGCTGGATGGAAGCAACCTCCTTCTCTTCCTGACGTGTGCAGTGCTTGCAGTCCGGTTTGCATGGTCTCCGAGATAAAGCA
This sequence comes from Dasysyrphus tricinctus, assembly GCA_963921185.1. Classification (NCBI taxonomy): domain Eukaryota; kingdom Metazoa; phylum Arthropoda; class Insecta; order Diptera; family Syrphidae; genus Dasysyrphus; species Dasysyrphus tricinctus. Next base: position 13,635,447 of record OY992530.1, read on the forward strand.
TCTGCATTTGAGTGCAACCTTCCTCTTCGATGTTGGATCTGGTAGTCGTATGTCTGCAATCTCTCAATCCATCTTGCCACTTGACCTTCTGGATTTTTGAAGTTCAAAAGCCAATTAAGTGCGCCATGATCTGTTCGAAGAAGGAACTTCTGTCCATAGATGTACTTATGGAAGTGTTTTGTTGCCGATACTAAAGCTAGAAGTTCTCTTCTGGTCACACAGTAATTTCTTTCTGGCTTTGAGAGCACCTTGCTGTAATAGGCAACGACCTTCTCTTCTCCTTCGTGGACTTGTGATAGTACGGCACCAATTCCTACGTTACTTGCGTCAGCGTCGATGATGAAAGATTTCCCTGGTGTCGGATAGGCCAAAACTGGTGTATTGCATAGGCGCTGCTTAAGTTCCTGGAAGCTTTTCTCGCACTCGCTTGACCATTTGAACGGTTTGCTTTTCTCTGTTAGCTGGTGCAAACTTTTCGCGATCCCAGCAAAATCCTTCACAAATCGTCGATAGTACGTGGCTAGACCAAGAAAGCTCCGGAGTTGATGTTTATCCTGTGGTGTCGGCCAATTCTTTACGGTGTCAACTTTTTCAGGATCAGTCTTCACTCCTTGGGAAGAGATGATATGTCCCAAGTATTTTACCTCGGACTTGAAAAATTCGCACTTGTCTGGATTCAATTTCAAGTTTGCTTCTCGAAGCCTCTGGAACACGGCCCTTAGGTTTCCACAATGCTCATCAAATGTCTTACCATAAACAATGACATCGTCCAAATAGACTAGGCAAGATTTCCAAGTAAGTCCTTGTAAAACGCACTCCATCAAACGCTCAAATGTTGCCGGAGCGTTGCATAGTCCGAAAGGCATCACTTTAAATTGCCACAGACCATTTCCTGTGGAGAAAGCCGTCTTTTCTCGATCTTCTGGATGGATTTCTACCTGCCAGTAGCCACTCTTCAAGTCCAATGTTGAAAACCATTCAGCTCCTTCCATCGCATCCAGAGTATCGCTGATTCTTGGCAGAGGGTAGCTGTCTTTCTTTGTCACATCGTTCAGCCTCCGATAGTCCACACAAAATCGAGTACTTCCGTCCTTCTTTTTGACAAGAACAACTGGGGATGCCCATGGACTTTTAGAGTTTTCGATTAGTCCATCTTTCTTCATGGTCGATATCATCTCTTCAACTTCGGCTTGTTTGGCTAATGGGAGACGTCTTGCTGGTTGTCGAATAGGTCTTGCGTCTCCTGTGTCGATTCGATGCTGCACCAGTTGTGTTCGACCATACTGCCCATTGGGTGAAGAGAGTATATCAGCATACTCATGAAGGAGGCTTCCAGCAACACTTAGCTGATATTCACTTAATTTTGAAGACTTGAGAATGTTTGACTTCATAGTTTTCACTTTCCTGGGGTCCACATATTCTTGTGTATCAACTTCTGTAATTTTAGTTATTGCGGATACGGATTCACATTTTCCAACAACTTCTCCTTTTCTAAGCTTGACTTCGTACGGTTTGATGTTGAGTATCCGTACGGGCACCATGTTGTTCTTTGGCGCCACAAGGGTCTTCCCGAGGATGATGCTTTGAGAAGACTGTTCAGAGTCTGGTTCCACCATTAGGTATCGATGGCTACCCAAATCTCCCTTTATTTTTGTCCAAACGAACACTTCTGAAGAAGGTGGCAGGCAAATATCTTCCTTTATGACAGTCCTCAGAGTTGATGAATTTTCATTGCCATAAACCATAGGAATCTCCACATTTCGGTATTTGAGAACTTGCTTTCCGATATCGAGAATTACTCCGTGCTCTTTCATAAAGTCGATTCCAACGATGCACTCGTCACATATATCTGCTACCAGAAATAGATGTGAAAACTCCAGTTCTGCCAAACGGATTGTAAGACGAACCTCCCCGTACACTCTGGCTGCCTCTCCTGTTGCTGTTTTCAGACGGTAAGTGTTGGTGTTATGCAGCCATGTCATCTTCACCAAGTCCTTTCGAACAATGGAGGCAGTAGCACCGGTGTCGATCGTAGCCACTTGCTTCTTGCCGTTAAGTGTTGCCGCCACAGTCAGACTTTTGTTGTTTCGTTTCGTCTGTGAGACCTGGATGGTGGTTCTGGGGCCATCGATACCAGAAACCAGCTTCTGCCCCTCGAAGTTGGTTCTTACTCGTTTCCCGGTTGAGAAACGGGGTGAGTAGGAGTTTTGACATTGTTGTTGTTAAAATTTCTGCTTCCACAATGTTGACAAGCAGATCTTCTAGGTGGCAATCTGCACTGGCGTTGGAGATGTCCGGTTTTATTGCAATTCCAGCATCGAGCAGGTCCATCGCGTTGGTTCCTTTGGAATGCTGTTCTCTGGCAAGAGCACTCCTCAATTTCTATTCCTCTTACCCGATGGACTCCTTGAGAAGCCTGCTCTGCTGCTTCCATAGTGAGGGCGAATGCTAGTGCTTCAGGAAGCGTGCGTTTGCCAGCAGTTCGAATTGCTCGCTGAAGGTTGATGTCAGATACAGCACGAACAAAGGCTTCTGTTGCGAATTGGTTGATGATTTCATCTCCTGCAGCTGGATATGCCAGGTGCGCCAACCGTTCGATGTCTGCTTGGAGTTGTTGCAGAGTTTCTCCCCTTTTCTGGACTCTGGAATTGAGCTGGACGCGGAAGACTTCTTGCATATGGCCATCTCCAAAACGTTTGTCAATGGCCTGAACGAGAGCACTGAAGTTGCCATTTTTATCTGCTGGTATGCTTTGTAACAGCTCAGCAGCTGGTCCTCTGAGGGCAAGCGTTAGAGCTATGCATTTGTCTTCCTCATCCCAGCCATTTGTTGCTGCGGCAGCCTCAAACTGCTTCTTGTAGATTGACCAAGAAGTTTGCCCATCGAAGGTTGGTGGATGCATCTCTTTTTTCTTCGGACAGTCGCCAGAACTTTCTCGAACCTTCATTTTCTTTACTTTATCTAATTCCCTTGTAATGGATTCGATTTTATCTTCGAACTTTGCTTCTACTGTCGACAATTGCTTATCGACATTAGACAATTGTTGATCGAGAGTTAACAATTGTTTATCGATAGAAGAAAATTGCTTATCGACACGCTCGTCAAGGGCAACAATTCTACTGTCAAAGGCATCTAACTTACATTCGAGCATGTTTGTCTGTTTTTCCAGCAGACACTTTTGTTCTTGGCTTTGTTGCTCGAATCGTCCGAGAAGATTCTTTTGTTCACTCCGTTGTTCTTGGCTTTGTTGTTCTAGAAGATTCTTCTGCTCTTGACTTTGTTGTTCGAAACGTTCGAGAAGATTCTTTTGTTCACTCCGTTGTTCTTGGCTTTGTTGTTCGAAACGTTCGAGAAGATTCTTTTGTTCACTCCGTTGTTCTTGGTTTTGTTGTTCGAAACGTTCGAGAAGATTCTTTTGTTCACTCCGTTGTTCTTGGCTTTGTTGTTCGAAACGTTCGAGAAGATTCTTTTCCTGACTATCAAATTTTGCAAGCAGCTGAGACAGCATATTGGTCATGCCCGATGTACTTACTTGCTCTTGCTGTTCTTCCATTTCAATGTCGAATATAAACGTGTCCGGGTTTTTTCCACATCTTCTTAAATCTTCTTGCAGACGAATTATAAGATCATTCTTTGTTCCAGCAGTAGGAAGATCTCGTTTATTCAGTTCTGCCTTTAGTTCCACTAAATTTAAATCATTCAAAGATTTACCCATTGTCTTTTTTTTTTCACTTTCCACACAATAAATTTACTGAGTGCACAAATAAAATAAGTTTTATCCCACTTCTGACACCAATGTAATATTTTCTCAGGTTCGTTAATAAAACTTATTTACTTTATTCAAAACGTCCACTTATTTATTTCGCAAAATAAAACACTTTACTTTTCTTACTACAAACAAAACGATTTATTCTTCACCACTGAATTAATTCACAAACTTTACTTTTCACTTTTATTACAACCAACTTTATTCATTCACGATTAAAAACAAACTGTGTCGCTGCCGTTCAAACCTGTGCCTTTTATACCTGTTTTCCAAACTCTCGAAATAAGGAGAACGTTCTGGTCTCTGCTTCCAGAGCTTTCCGTAGGGGAAATTTCCCAATAATTTCCCTTCCAAAAGCTTTTATTTGACAGCTGGTAAATCTGCTATAATCCGGCAGATGGCGCTTCCTTCGTTTGAGAGTTGCTATAATTATAGCTAATAAGGGTATGCTTGCACTGCGACCGTAAGTTTTATTGTGTCCGTTTGTTTGCATTTCGGAGTCGTTATAGTTCAAATATGGAAAGTTATTACAATATCCTTATGTAGCCACCATTCAACTTCTACGGTATTCATTGCAATCCGCTAAAGCAGCCATACTCAACCTTTATTTCATAAGGGCCACAAGGACGTTTTAGCTATCGTCGTGCCTCGGGTTGCAACATTTATTTATCATACAAACACAAATGAAACATGCTACCTCACTTCCACTTCATAAGAAAAAATGAAACTTTAAGTACGCTGTCAAGGTTAATCTTCTTTTTAATCTTTTTATGCGGTTAAAAGACCACATAAATCTTCTACCATAAATCCCGGAATAACTTTTGGTGAAAGTGTAGTATAACTTTGCATAAGTTTTATAAGTATGGCGTTCAAAGGTATTATAATGACTGCATAGCGCTATGCACTCGCGTTTCTGAATAAAGGCTATCCCAAACCAACGCGAAACATTTGCCGACGAAAGTTATTTTTTGTTGTTTAGCGTTGTGTATACCCCCAGCCGGGGACACGATATGATGAGAGCGTTGTGTATTTGTCATATTATGTATTATTTTGAATGATTCGTTATGATTTTGGAGAGCTTTAAGGCTCTAAGGGCCAGTTTAACAAACGTGGTTCAACTTTTGATTCATGGTTCAGCAATTTTAACTCACAAATTTCGGCGAGTTGAATTAAGTTCAACGAATGAAGTCCCCTGTTGTATCTCATTTATGCTACATTTCCACCTAGCGCTAATCTGAGATTTAATGAGATTAACCTTCAAATCTCGTAGATTTACCATACAAATTTATTTCGTAAATCTTGAAGATTAGAAATTAATCTTGTTAAATCTTCCTAGGACAAATAGTTTTACAAATCGAACTAACCTATTTTTACATGGTGCTGAACGATTCATTCGAGACTCGCATTCAGTTTTTCATTGTTTCACACGAATGAAACATTCTGTCTCATTCGCACTTCATAAGAAAAATTGGAACGCCATTTGCATTTTTGAAGGTGCTGTAAAATTTAAACTTTTTTAAATCTTTTTGTGCGGTGGAAACACCAAAAAGATTTATTTAATCTATTCTGAGATAAGCCTTTGGTGGAAACATAGCATAACTTGGAGGTCACACGAGCGAGTACTCGCTAGCGAGTTACAAATATAACTAACGCTTGCCAGTTTACTTGTGCGTGTGGCCTCAAGCTAAATGAGATACAACAATGGACCTCATTCGTTGAACTTCATTCAACTCGACAAAATTTGTAAATTAAAATTGCTGGCGAGTTAAAATTGTGTATCGATATCGGCACAATAGTGTGGATCTGGCCTTAATCTCTCACGCAATTTCAGCATTTTTTGTTTCCATCTTCATAGCCACCCTGTGATATACTTCATCTATTCAACACCAGGTGAAAAATGACAATTTACTAGAATTTGCCAGCAGTGGGCGCGTTCGGCGGCGTATCTTAAGCGATCCGGATTTGTTTGTGTTGTTGTAATCCCATAGGAAAAAACAGCTGATCAGTGAAGCAGCTGATGTGAGAAAGAAATCTCAAGCTATCCAAAAAATTTCGGGATACTCAACTATCCGATGGGAAATTTGAAGAACAGCTGACTTTGCTTAACAGCTGACCATTTATTTGGATTTGCGATTCCACATCGGATTTTTTTTTGTTCAAGCAAAAACATTTCCAAATTATATTTAAATGCATATTAAAATCATTTGCAATGCAAATTAATAATAAATTTTTGATACAGAGGAGATTTGGTATAAAATAATTTATGTAAGGACACAAAATCGTTGCTGAAAATTTCAATTTATTTTTATTTTTGTTAGCAGCTCTCACTCTTTTGACAGCAAATGTTACCTATCCGGTTTTGGTCGTTCGCCAACGTATCGGATACTAAAGTATCTTGGATACCCTATCGGACTACCGGCCGAACGCGCCCAGTTGCTTCATCTATTAACCGCATAGTGATGCTGCATCGCCCCAATATGCATCCGGGAAAAATACATGATGGCGAACCTGACTCGAGTAAAAAATGACGGACACGAAGTCGCTGTAATAAATTTTAATAAATATTACGGTTTAATTTAATCGGTAACTAATTGAAAATACAAAAAAATTATTAACTAAAAGTTTCTAAATTCGTTGATCGTATTTTCAAATCGATACGCCATCCGGAAATATCCCTAAATTGAAATTGAAAAAAATGAAATTTTTCCCTTACATTTTTTTCTTCTATCATTCTTCTCTCGTAAGCTGTCTATATAAGTTTGTGTGAATGTGTGATGAAAAAAAAAGTGCTCCTCCTCGTCGTCGTTGACGAGCTACACAATCTATTAGAAAAAAAAGTTAAAAAGAATAAAGAGAAGATTTGAGAAGAAAAACGACTTAATCGAAATTAAATAATTTTTTTAATCAAAATATAATACTTTTTGCATCATTTTCGCGACGAATTGAGAAATGAAGGGGAAATTATTGGATAACAACGTATTTCCCATTTATTTCTAGTTGTACCTAACAAAAAATATGTGATTTTCTATTTACAGGCTTTTCTTAATTGAAAAAAAATATTAATTAAATTTCTGTTTTTTCCTTGATTGATTGAACTGAAAGAATTGAAATTTCTTCAAATAAAATCATAAAAAAAAATAAAGTGAAAAAAGTGAAATAGAATTATAGAAAAAAGCAGAGAAAAAGAGAGAAAGAGAAAAAAAATGAATAATGAATCTGATAAAAAAACCGATTTAAATGTGTGTAGTGGAGGTAATTCAACAACAACTAATACATCCACCCTTGTCATTGGCGACAATTCACCAACACCATCAGCAGCAGTACCAGCAGCAACAACAACAACGGCATTAACTGCGCCAACAACGGTGACGGCAAAGTCAAACAAAAAAATTTCGCAACCATCGTCATCCTCGTCGTTGTTATCGAAAAAGAAGAACAACACAATCGAAAGAATGACGAAAAAGTCGTGTAAAAATTCAGTCGTAGGTGGCGCCAGTAGTAGCAGCACTTCGACTTCAACTGGAATTAACAGTAATAATAGCAACAACAATAATCAACAAAACAATAAAAATTTCAACAAAAATTATTTGAAAAATCAAAAAAATAGTGATATATGTGTTAGTAGTAGTATTAACACCAACACCACTATTATACCCGCAACGGCAACTACAACCTGCACTACGGCTACGCCGCCAGGAACAGTCGGCAGTTGCGGTAGTGGTAATGGTAATAGTAGTGGTGTAAGTATGGTTGGTGGCGGTAGTGGAAATAGTACCGGTATATGTAGTAGTAATATAAATAAAAGTGGTGGTGCAAATGCAAATGGCAAAAATGTGTCCAACTACAAATTGGCGACGACGACGGCGATTACATCGTCATCGTCTTCTTCCCTGACCATAATGGCTGCCGTTGCTGCTGCTGGGAATGATCCCTGCGCCGCTGCATCCTCTCCCACAATAACATCATCAACTTCATCAACATCACCTGCTTCTTCGATGTCGATTCTTTCTTCAGCGAAAACTAACAATATTTTGGTAGCGAGTAGCAAGAAATCGACAAATAATCGACAGCAGAAACACCACCAGCCTGACCAACAACAACAACAACAGCAACACCATCAACCGCCACCACCACCTCTACCTAAGCAGCAACACCAACAAACGTCGACGGACATTTGTGGTGGATGCGTTAGTATTGGTGTTGGTGGCGACGACGTCGAAAATGCAGCAGCAGCCCGAATAAAATCTGGAGGAGATTGCAATGTATCATCACTAATAGCACCACTTCCATCTGCTGCAGCAGCAGCATCTTCAGCTGCAACTTCTACGATCGTGGTGACACAACAACAAACGACAACCTCATCAGTTCAGCCGCAGAATTCATCATGTTCAGCATCATCTTCAATATCATCGAACTCTTCGTTATCTTCGCCATCTGTTGGAATTGTTAATGCAATATCAACCGCATTGCAGAATATAAATATTATCACTCCTGATAATTCGGATACCGATACTGAAGTATTTGCTCAACCAACTGAAGCAAGGGGTACCGATTTGTCTGAATCCGACGAGGAGTCAGTCTCAGAGGTAAAAAAACTAATTATTTTATAATTAATTATTATTTTTTATTATTTCCAGGCTATTGGTTTACCTACTCATCTTCTGACTCATTGTTTATTTTGGTTCTCGGACTTTTATTTTCTTTTGTTCTCAAAATTATTTTTGTTCAGCAGTGGTAGGGGTAAGAGGTGTTGTTAGATGTTCTGTAAAATTTAAGAATTGGCATTTTTAATTTGACTTTTTCTTCTTTGAAGAAATACAAATTGTTTATGTTTCAAAAGTCTCAGAACTCGAAACATAATCTGACTCAATAAGCAAGTTCCTCTTTAAATGCAATTATCGCAAGATTTCTTACTTTTGCTAAAACCTGTTATTATTTTAGATTCACTTTATAGGGGGGTTCACATGGACCAACATGGCTTGATTTGATCATTTGAACGCAAGAAACAACCGCTTGACAGGCAATGTTGTATGGTTTTTAAAAGATTTTGAATACTTGTTCCATTTCCATCAAGCGATGCTGGCCCATGAGAACCCCCCTTATCAATTAATTTGATATTGGTATGTACATTGTACATACAGAATACCAATACAGAAAAGAGATAGATATCCCCTGCGAATGTCGATTCTCAGCTTTTGTCACAAAAAATGTGTACCTACTCCCTCTTGGGGAGGAACTGACAAATCTGTTATCATGAAAAATTGTTTCTCATCTCGACAAAAAATTGTTGATTTGTTTAAATATTGTTATCCCTGGTTCTCTACGCCCTGTCGTACTACCAAATTGTAAATGTTGGTCCCATTTTAAAACGTGCAACAATTTCCTGCGAAGTTTACATAGCTAGATCGAGAGAGCAATCAGCTAAACTTTATCGCTCAATTGCTCTTAATTAATTTTTACATCATACATAGGTAATAGATTCCAGAGATCCCGCAACCACTGGAAAACAAACAAGATTCCTCCTTACTGAGGAAACAAAGTTTTGAATTCGCATTTTCAATTTTGGACAAAAGCATATTTTTTTCCATCAGAAATCATATAAGAAGGTCTTGGGCTCTTTATTTTACCCGGGTAATACCCTGTTTCTCAACTACCCGTTAGAAAAATACGAGGATATTTGCTGAGTGGCAAGTCTTCGGGTACCCAGATACCCGAGTACTCATGTGTCTCGGGTACCTACATATGTATTTCGGGTACCCGAGGATCGGCAGCACTGTACTATAAAAGCTGATTTTCTGCATTTTAAATGGATAAATTCGTCTGTAGCACAAAAATGAAATTAACCTAGATCAAAGAAAGTGAATTTGTGCAATAATGAAGTATGTTTTTTTAAATTTTCGCGTCCCCGGGTACTCGAACTACCCGGGTACTCGGGTACTCGGGTACCCGGGTAGCTCGAGTACTCGGGTACCCGGGCGGGTCTTCGGGTACCTGGGCGGGTCTTGGGGTACCCGGGTTTCAAGAGCTCTAACTTACCTACTATTCGCGACGAAAAAGATCCAATTAAAGATCAAAATTTGAATTTACCAAAAGAAAATCCCATAAGACCCACTTTAGATTGTGCATTTTCACTGACAATGGTTGTGTGTTATGTATTTTCCTCTTAAATTATTTGACCAAGTCGAAGTCACCTTCTATCAAAAGTAAACAACGCGAAATACTATAACCAATCAAGGGTACAGTTTTGGTGGCAGCAATTTTTATTGGTGCTAGTAAGCTAGTTCAAGCAATAAAAAGGCATTGACGAGTAAAAAAGGCAAAATAAAACGCATTTTTTTTTTAATCAGGAGCACATGAAACGAATTTTAATAAAGTCAATACTTTCTTACGCACAAAATAAGCTAATTTAACAAAAACCTATCCCTGATAAGAAGGAAAAAGTGCAGAGTATTTCTTTGTGACCAGCATATTATGTATGTTTATATTTGAAAAGCCATTTTTTTTTCTGTTTTCAGTTTAAAAATGCATTTGAGGATACTTAAATAACGTCTAGCAGAAGGAATGTCACTAGCACATCTATAATGGTTATATTTAAAAAGAAGATAGATAGATAGATGATATCTATCTATCTACCTATCTATTTAAAAATAAAAAGTTTTAAGGTTTCGAATAGTTGTTTTTGCGGCGCAACTTAAACGTCTTAAACCTTGTTTTTTTTCCGTAATCAAAAGAATTGGTCTGCCGGCTCTTAGACTATCAATGCTGTAGAGGTAGACAGACAATGAATCCTTGAAACGGACGTACAGAAATTGGTTTTGGTAAGAGTTAGCAGTCAAGAGCCAACAATTATAATTTTTAATTTTGGCAGTTGAAAAAATAATCAGCCTTATCATGAATTCCATCGTAATCGGAAACTTTTACGATTCTCAAAAAAACTATCACCAAATCCGTTCGTAGTGGCAATTTGTAGAATATTTTTCAATACAATGAATTCTCAGATAGTTTTCTGCGATAGGGCTGAATATTTAGGTAGTATGTATTCATTTTAATTTTATTTTATTAACTTAACGGAAAATTTGAATTGAAATTGAAAGCCCGACGTTTCGACATTGTTTTGATTTTGTTTGTTGTTTTTGGTTACCTTTAATTTGTTGATCAACGGATCCCATGCACAAGATAAATTGAAACTTTGGTCTCGATTGAAATTCTTATGCAATTTTATTTCAATTGCCTCTCGTAATAATCTTTGTACATAGAATCTCTCCGTCGAGATTGATTTGGCTTTATCGAATCTGATAAAATGATCTTCGTTGTATGCGAGATGTTCACAAATTGCTGACTTTGTAACCTGGTTCATTTGAATGGCTTTTATATGCTCATTCAGCCTTGTTTGAATTCCTCGTTTTGTTTCGCCAATATAGGAAGAACCACAGCTGCAAGGGACTGAATAAACTCCTGGATTTTGTAAAGGGATTTTATCTTTTGGTGATCGCAAAATTTGGCGAATTTTTGCTGGTGGTTTAAATATACATTTTACACCATGCTTAGATAAAATTCTCCCAATAAATTCGGTACTTTCAAAAATACAGCTTCCAATGGAAATTGAAAAAGACAACTGCTTAGCATTGTTAGATGTAAAACACATAAAAAAGCAAAACGGAACAATTGGGCACACAGTCTACAGAAGAAGCACACATACCGATGGGTACCTACATGCCGCATCTCACCATCACCCTTCGAACTTCAACTCTGGTATCTGCTCGCGTAAACAGGGCAAATACGTTTTGTGATCATGATCACAAAGAAGAAGAAATGAATCATGTCCACACAGTTCCAACAAATAATGGCTACAGTTCAGAACAAATATCTTGGAAACCAAAGCCAAAAATTACACAAACTTCAGTTGAGCCAAATGAAAAACGAGCATTTCTACCATATAGAAAAGGAGTTTCTGAAGGGATTGTATTTATATGTTAAATGAAAGGCCTATAATTAAGTGAAGATATTTCAGAAAAGAAAAGAGGTATCAGAAAGATTTAAACTGATTTAAAAAAAAAAGAAAAATTAGTTCTTTCAGAAACCATTAAAAATTTTGTTGAAACAATTTACCTCAAGCTACAACACAATTTTGAAAACAGCAAAAAAACGGTTTTTCGATTTTATAACGGAAATACCTCAAAAACGTGGCCCGATAGAATTTTGTCTGACTTCAGATTTGAATTCAGCGCACTAAAAACCTACGGAAAAGTATGTTTTGGTTTCTGTAACAAAAACCTTGTTGACCAGTGTAATTTAGGGAATTTCGTAAAGTAAAAGTTTATTTATTTATTCCTTTGACCACCTAAAATCAAAAAAGTCTTTTTATCCTAGGTAGGTAGGTACTGCATCTTGCGAGTGATTGACAAATCCTCCCAGTATCTGTTGCCATGAATAAATGTTTCTCGTCTAGCCGTTTCGGACTCGGCAAAAAATTGTAGGTACCCTCCATTCCTGCCAACAACACGCATACAAGAATCGTTGAGAGTTGCATGTCACTAGGGCGAGCTATCGCGCCACCAAATTTATTTATTATTTGTAATTATTTTGCATAGGTATGCGATTTAATTTTTTGTGCCAGTTGATTGTCATTTCAATGATTTGAGTTCCAATTTTATAATACTCCACCTATAGAATTGTGGACGAAAAAATTTATAATTGGCACACGATGTTAGAAAAGGAGAGAAAATCTATTCACATTGAACTGAAAAATTGAATTTAACTGAAGAAGAGAGAAAAATACAGTTTTCCAGTCCTATGTGATCACCGTACTGGATTTTAAGAAATAATCGACGATAGTTGATTTTGAGGCTTGCCCAGAATTAACTTTTTGCTATTCACCGTAAAAAACCGTACATTTTTGTTGTTTTTCATATTTTTTCATCTTATTAGTTTCATTTAAAAATTTTTTAGAGAAAAACTCTTCACACAGCGATTTGAAATAAGCTTCCATAGCAGCTATTGCAGTACATAAAAATATCTTTGCAATCCGATGTGTCTCCTTGTTATAATTGGTCTTGTAGACCGTTTTGTCCGATTTTATTTGTATAGGTGAAAATCAAGCACAAAACCGCTCTGCCAAATTTCATCATTCTAAGCAATTCTGAGAAAGTGGGTGGATGCCACGTCCACATCTCAATTTTTTTATATTTTGTTCTCCTTATAGCTCTTCATGCTCTATTGTTCTACCAATTTTCATCGCACGAATATTGGAACTGCACTATATACTTGATAACAATTTTTAAAAAAGTGGGTGGATACCACGCCCCCTAAGCAGAAAATTCCAAATAACAAATTTAAGAATTTGGGTGTAAATCACGCCCTCTGAACGAAAAATTCGAAATTTTGGACTTTTATCCTTAAATACACTTCAAACCCTACCGATCTATCAATTTTTAATCATCCTACAACAATCGAAGGTGCTCCATATAATTTATAAGAATTTTTTCGAAAGTGGGTGGATTACACGCCCCCTGAACAAAAAATTCCACATTTTTGAATTTTTTCTTTCTATGTAGGTACGTATTTCAAGCCCCACCGCCCTACCAATTTCCAGCGTTCTACAGCAGTCGGAAGTGCCCCACATAATTTAAATTAATTTTGGAGTAAGTGGGCGAATGCCAGGCCCTCTGAATGAAAAGTCTTAAATTTTCTATTTTTTTTCTTTTCATGGACTTCAAACCCTACTGCTCTACCAATGTTCATAGCTCTACAGCAATCGAAAGTGCTCCATGTAATTTAAATTAATTTTTGAGAAAGCCTCCTGAATGGAAAATTACAGATTTTCGATTTGTTCTTTTGTATGCACCACAAGACCTATCATAGTGCGTTATTCGTCTTTGCATTCTTTTGAATTATTTATCTAACAATCTTTTAAAACACAATATTTTTTTTTTCATTTACATATCGTCCACTGATTGCAAGAACTAGTTAACTCAATTTTCTTTTTTTACAATATCTCGGCAAAACCGGTATTATTATGTACACTTTTCAAGATTTTTTGCCAATTTTTTTTCTGCTGTAGACAAATATAGGATATTTGTAACGTGTAGGAAACATAAAAACTAAACTTTGTCATGTTCTCAAATAGCTAGGTATCTATGAACGTTGCTATCTCCAAAATTTATGAAATTGAGTTACCTAGTTCTTGCAATCAGGTGACGATATGTTTGTACTTAATTCATCAATTTATTGATCCTTAACGCAAAACAATGCAAAAAATGTAAATGAATGCAAATAATTCAAATAAATGCAAAGAATGCAAATGATTGCAAAAGAATGCTAAAGAATACAAAAGAATGCAAATAATGCCAAAGAATGCATGATTTCTCAAAAGATTGCATTCAATTTATTTTTGGACAATTAATGGAGGTAACACAAATAATTGCAATCATTTGAATGTCAAATTAATGGTGATTGCAGAGTTTTAAGTCAAAGTTTCGAAGTTAAGTCAATGAATGAAATCTTTCGATCGAATTCGATAAAATGATTTAAATGATTGCATTCTTTTACAACCCTGCAAGCAATTATCTTTAACCCTTAACCACCTATCACTGGTCTCAGAGACCGTAAAGAATTTTCAAATTCAAATATTTCAATGTGTGTACATGTACATATGTCGTGTGACAGAGTCCATCCATTTACCTTTTTTAAGTGATCAAACTGTGCCACCTTTAAACTTGCAGAGTTAAAAGGTGCAGGCGTTAGTCTGTCTAGGTTAGTAAAAATATTTCGTCAGTGGTCTCCGAGACCGAACGTAGGTGGTTATGTGAATATTTGGTAGGTATTTAGTATTCTTATTTTTGTTTGTAAAAATGAATAGAAGCAACGAAAATATCTAAAGGTTGCTACAGCAATATGATAGCGAAGATATGCCAGACCAGGTTTGGAGTGAGATGTAACCTGCTGCGAGCGAGGATTTTGTGCGATTTTGTGCAATTTTGTCGAAGTTTGTATTTTAAGTAGGTATTTATCTATGTAGTTAATACCTGAAATCCTGAATTCAAATACTCTATGAGTAGTCTCCAGGACCGCACGTAGGTGGAGTAGGGACTGAAATAGGTGGTAGGTTGTAAAGAGTAAACGCATATAGTATTAGGGTATAGATCTGTTTCAAAATTTTTTAGTCGGAGAGAAAAAGAAATATACAATATTCAATTTGAAATTTGAATAGTTTTTACCATAGATTTAACTTTATAAGTTAACTCTATGGGCCCTACTAATAATCAAATTTAGTGAAGACTTAAATATTTCATTGAAATGGACCATAATGAAATGGACTCTAAATAATTAACCATACATGGTATGATCTTAATATTTAATTGAGCTCTTAACAATGAACCATAGGTGGTATAAACTCCAAAAAAATTAACATTCCATGTATGGTTCATAACTTGGGATCCATAACATTATGGCTCAATTCAATGAAATATTTAACTCGTTGCTAAATTTGATTATTAGTAAGGCCCTACAAGTTTCCAACAAATCGGTTTCACACCGGCCATTTTTCGTATTTGACTGCTCGGTTACGTTAAGTTATTTTTTAAAGCAAAATTAAAAAATAGGTAATAGTAGGTACCTTCATATATATATACAGGGTGTCCTGTAAATAATGGATAACCTTGCAACTGGTTATAGCAAGCCTTATGAACTTTCCAGAAAAAAATTGAAAACAAATATTTTCCCAGTGGTTACCTACCTACTATGTTATGATGTTTTTTCCAAAAGTTGTTAACAAGTACTACTTTCCTCAAATACGTGAACGCTACGACCATGGATGAACAATTTTTGTTATTTTTGTAATATTCTAGAATGACTGTTGTAATAGTTAGATGGTAAGATTTAATAGTAGTTATTGCATTTTTTTATTATAATTTTTTTAAATATTTTTTTCAGTACACAAATTTATTTTCAAAAAAGTTTGACCACCTCTAATAAATTAAAATTGTATGAGAACATGAATGGCCAATTACTTAAAATAGTTGTCCATTTAATGCACTTTCCAAAATGGTATAACACATGCTTGTGTATTAACAAAATAACCAAGAAAATTTGTCAATCATCTAATAAAGCAGCTTTTAACATTTTCGCAAAATGTCTACTAAAATGTTAAAATAACCTCCCAATTTGGGTTGAACAAAGATTTTCTCTTTTGATGTGTAAGGGGGTTCAGTGCAAGTATAAAACTCGATTTTAGTTTTTGAAAGCCTCACCATTTGGCCACCATATTGAAAAACGAGTTCTGAAAAGTTTTCCGTGGCAACTTAAGTTTAATTAGTCTTAGAAAAAAAACTTTGGTACAAATTTGTAGCAAATTCAATTCTCTTCAATTTATGTTAATGTCCTTTTTACCCTAAAGTTATAAATAAAAAAGTTATATGACGCAAAAGCCAAGTCTTTAACTGTGAAATTGTAAACTAAAGAACATTTAAAATTGTTAATAAAAACACATTCTACTACTACTACCTACTACTACTAATCAAAAACATATGAATTTTTTCAATGTTTAAATTTTGATTTCCACTGGGAAAATATTTTTTTTCTATTTTTTTCTGGAAAGGTCGTAAGGCCAGCTATAACCAAGTGCAAGGTTATCCATTATTTACAGGACACCCTTTATATGTATATACACATATATACAGCTGTGAACATGAAAATAGCAGTGGTTTCATATACATTGTTGAAAGCCTTCTATTTTCGGTTCTAGACTTTCCAATTAAAAAAAGAATGCATTTAGTGAAAGCCTTAATCATTAGCATTATTAAGAAAGAGATAGCTTTAGTTAGTTTGCCGAGCGTTCAGAATAACGGTAGATTTAATCGTTAGGGATCGTTTTTGAAGTGAACATTAAAATAGCAGTATTTCGTAAATATTCTATTTTTTTTACTTTTTTGAAGTGCTATAAACCGAAAGGAAGTTAAATGTAGTAGAAGAAATGTTTTTAAAGAAATATGAATACAAACAAGCATTTTTAATATTTTTTTTTTTTGCAAAAGTGGGGAGTATTAAACACTTCACTGAGAGCAGTGCAAATTAATTCTGTTGCAGCTTAGAGAAGGCAAGTCATACCAGGAAATGCACAACATTTGTTGTTGCTCGGCTTAAATGATCCCAATTTCTATAAAATATGCGCAAAAGCCAGAAAGAAGAGATGGAAAAAGAAAAATAACACTCCATAACGGAAGGAGAATCATGGGATTTTCTCGAGAGAATCCACAAAAATCGACAATCGAGATTCGTTAAGAGATCAATCTTTCTATGAGTGATATGAACTAGAGAAGAAGACTCTTAGAGGCAAATTTAGCAGCAATCATGCCGAAGAATAAGCCACCTGCCAACAAAACACATCCAGAAAAACGGATGCAGTTTGCAAGAAACTATGTTGGATTTCCTCTGAGCGTAATATTTTATGGCAGATGAGTCAAAGGTTGTTTTTTATGGTGGTATTTGATCCTGGTAGTATGTGCGACGTCTCCCCAACACTGAACCTTAACCCGAGTTTTCCACAAGAACGGTTAAAAATATATCATTTTTCGTTTATTTTTAACCCACTGCTATTTTCGTGTTCACAACTGTACATATATATATGTATATACACATATATGTATATACATCATTAATATTTTTTGATATAGGTAGGTATTTGATATTATGTCATTGTATTTAAATTCTATAGTATTCTCATGAAGCCAAAAAGCTCGTGGCCATCTAGTGTCCAAATGTAATCCTAATTTTTGTTAAGAGATCTCGGTAAGGCGAACACAGCGAACCTATCGACCAAATGTTAACCTACAAAATCGTGTTGCAGAGTGTACCTATAAACAATGATTACCTATGTATAGGTATTATGCAACTAAGATTTGTCTTTTTGTTTTTTTTTTGATCCATTGACATCACATCCATCCCTGAATGGAACTTAATAGTTTATAGCTTGACAGATACGGAAAGGACTATGTTTTGACGGAAAAAGTTTAGTTTGATCCAAATGTCAACTAATTGCCCTAAAATCACTTTTTTCCGGAGAAGTAAACTAAAAAATTTAAAAATTTCAGAGTTTTTAGAGGTTTCATCGATATCGTAGCCATCCTTCAATGGAACTTGACAGTTGATGGCTTGAAAGAAGCAGAACAGACTATATTTTGATGGACAAAGTTTTTTTTTTGATCCAAATGAGAATGATATGCATTTTTTTAATCCTAATAGTCCCATTTTGCACTGTTATTATAGGGACATTGAAAGGTATGCCCGGGAACTTTATTTAAAAAATTTCGGAACGTGACTTTTCAGCTTTTATAAGCATGTTTCAATTAAATTTCTTTCAAAAGTGTAATATGTTAGTTAGTGAGTTTTACATTTGAACCGACGACATTGGGGACAAACTATATTTTGACGGAAAGCGTTTATTTCCATTCAAATGTTACCAAATTGCCCTAAAATCGCTTTTTTCTAGAGTAAAAAAAACTAAGTCTTAGACTTTTTAGATGTATTTTCATCCATGCATATTAAATTGTTCCCCACCAAGCGCATGCGATCAATTTTTCTTGCTCTGCAACTGCTTTGAAAGAATCAGATTTCTGAATGTAAACATTTCCAAATTTATGTGAATTGAAGGAAATTTTATAATTTTTTAAAATTTCTTACTACGCTACTGCTCTCATTTGATTTTTGTTTTTATCTCTACCCCTTCAGAATTTGTCTTGCATTCCTTGATCAAATGTACTAAGGTACTAAGGACTAGGCACCTACCAATAGAAGATACGATAAAAAACGGTTTCGAAATAAAGATTATAGTTTTCAAATATCTGTCCATATCATTCCATGTCATAAACAAAACTGAGAACAAAACTTTCTAAAAATCTCTTGCTAATAACTTCTTATTTAGATTTGACTGAAAACGAAAAAATGTATATGACACTTTTAATTAAATGAACCTATTAATTTAAACTAAACACTAAAAGTGCTCACACCTGATGGCTCATTGACAAGCGATTTGAAAAGGCACTCGCGAGCCGCTCTTGAGCGTGTGCTTTTGCACCCTGATTTGAGCTAGTAAATTTGCTGTAGATTTTTATTTTCAGTTTTCACCGACGATACTAAATTATTTATTCATGACAAATATACATATATGTATGTACATACATACATACATAATGTAGGTACAATGTAAGGCAAATAAACTCATCAATCATATCGATTTATAGCTATTTTTCCCTTGTACCTACCTAATAGGTTTAATTTTATTTTAATTTTCTGTTTTTCAAAAAAAAAAAGAAAAAAAAACTCAACGGTGCTAAATGTGGTGTAAATGCAAATAGAAATAATCATTGGTCAATACCTACCTACTTATTATTTTGAATGTACCTACCTACTTTTCCACTTTCAAAAATAATGTACCTATGAATTTGCATTGAACTCTTTATTGAAATTTAGGAAGATATGGTTGGTACCATACGTACATAACATTCATATACCTACCTAAGAAGGTACATTAATATAATGGCTGTGATATACCTAAAGAATGTCATTAGTCATAATAAAATTAATTCACATTATTCTCATAATTAATAAAAAAATTATGTATTAATCAATTCATACATTCATACACCTACATAATGTTAAAGACATAGACGGTACATATTTAGGTGCTTAATGACTTTGCTTTTCCGTACACAGGCAATGTCTACTTCACTTATTTGCATTCATAATCAAACGAAAGAAAAAAAAAAGAAATAGGTATACCTATGCCTGTGCCAGTACTTGTCGCCTCACCGACAAAGTAGATATTTTTATCTTTTCTGTGACGTGTGTCTACTATTTGTCTAGCACTGTAGCAAAACTAAAAGCAAAAAGAAACAGTTCTTACATAGGTATATTTCTGTCCTTAACATAAATAGACAGAAATATGTAGAAGAAAAAATAGGTAGGTTCCTACCTATCTATTTATTGACACAAAAAGTTAAAAGTTAAGTACCTACCTACCTGCTTTATTTAAGCTAAATAGGTACTACATAGTTGCTATTGCCAGTACAGACCTAACTACATTCCCGTAGTTGGAATTTTTCTCTTGTTTTCGAAAGGAAAAAAAAAAAAATAAATTTGTCAGACATTAGAACTAGGTAACACACCACCCAATATTTTAACATGAACACAGAATTATGTAGACTCTTTGTTGATGTTGCAATAGTTGGATGTTTTTTCTTTTATAATCTTATTTCTAGTTTTGTGCAATTGAAAAAATATCGAGAAAAAGGCAATTTGTTACCTGCATATTATAGCTATGAAGGAACATACATTCATGCATGGAACGTAGTAAAAAATCGTAACATTCTAAATCATGAAACTCAAAATTTAATTTCATAGGTATCCCCTGCGATTCTAACTGCTAACTATTATATTTATTACTACCTATCAACTACAATTGTCGCTCTAGCTATTTGAACAAATTTTCATTTCCATTTTTTTTTCTCTGTCCAAGTTTAATTCTCTGCATCATCAAATGAATTCTCCATTGAGTTCTTTAGCCCCCTCTCCTTTCCCCGCCAATGTCGAAAGCCTTTTGAACTGTAATATGCTGCTGGGTAGAAACGAGCTACGCGGAGCGGACCTACTTTCCGAAATTCACCAATACACTGATGGGCTTAGCTTAAAATTGATGAGCATGAAGGGTGAACCCGCCACAATACTATGGCATGCAATGCATCTGTGAAAGCCGATGGTGTATTGTGTATTGTGTATATGAACGTTCACTTGGAGTTCATTTTCACCTGCAGT